>CM046869.1:32049772-32645679 GCA_025617745.1 Heliocidaris erythrogramma | reverse complement strand
ATTTTCATGATAAGCTTTTGAAAATGTCAAAATCACAATAAAATTTCAAGTACGTATAATAGAAAATAAAGAAATGGGAATTTCCCCCCGTGTATTGAATTCATTGCAAAACAGGCGACGCATTAATGTTCTCTTGCATATTGTTTCTAATGAGGATCCGTCTTCCGATTTAAATCTTTTTCAATTAACTATTTTATTTCTATTATTATTGTTTTTATTTTATTGATTATTTGAAGAAGATTTGATGAGTCTGACAAACTTAACATGAGGTAGCGCCCCATCATTATGTCACGTAGTCGTATGATAAAATAAGGCACGTCTAATAGCAGATAAATAACAGGCGACGTATCGCATATATGGCTCGTGAACTTTCGTATTTTATTCTGACTCTAAAGCGCATGTAGGCTCGAATAAGCGAGAAATTACATAATCTAAAACACTCAAAAACGAATTTGACGTATGGAGTAGGCAAGGAGGTTTGATTTTGTTTATGTATGGATGTAATCAACGGACAATTTGGCTTGAAATGAGGTGTACTTGAGGCAGAGTGACCTATAATAGCAGCACTTGTGGGCTTCTTAGGAGTGCAGTTACATGTACATGTCACTTTCATTATATTGGGTAGTCCAACATGTTTTATTTCCAATTTACCTCATCTCCGCCTACGAGATATATCTCATGACACACAGAGGGCATATATCCTGTACAAGAGAGAATGCAAGCTAAGATAGAAAGTCATCCAAGATTACCTACTTTATCTATATCCTATTTTGTCTTTTATAGGTAGAGAGACTCGTAATAATCGCCAATTTACATGCAGAAACATTTCAAATTTGGCAGACGATGATGTGACTCGTAAGAAGAAGAAAAAAAAAACGCGCGAGAAAAGGTCACTTTAAATTCGTTTTCCGATTTTCTGCATGGTGTGTCTTCTCCCTTTTTCTCTTTTCATTTACATTACGCGTGAAACGCATGCAATTTGACATGGATCTATTAAAAGGATCAGACAATGTGTTATACACGACAAAAGGTAATTACATCTCTGTCTGAAATTTTACTGTTTTGTTTCCTTTTCATAGTACGCATGGGCATGGTATAGTCTTTGTCACGTCTTCTGGCAGTTTCTAAGCTAGTAATTTGTGTTTATCCCAATCTGTAGATTGGTGTCACTGAAAATACTTCCTGCTATCGAGTAAAGTAAGTGACATGGATAAAGAAATGAGAATAATTCCCCTGCCGAAATTTAAGAGTCTGAATTATGCAGTAGGGCACATTGTCTTGTGTCTCGATCAAGTATCAGCTAAAAGAGAAAAATCAATTATCTTAATGCAGCGTTTTCATTTCCACTCCTATATTGGAGTAAAAACTTTTTGAAACATGAATTAAATTTTGAATTAGTGAAACATAATTATTCAGATAAAGAAAAATTAATAAAAACTAGAAGACCAATAAGACAATTAATTTTTTATAACATATAAATTTCTCAAATTTGGAATCGTTCTTCAAATGAGAATCTACAATTTTGAATCGTGCATAATTAAGCATATAAACATTACTGCTATGACGTTTAGGATATCCATTCGTTTAGTGCACAAACATTTTTTTCCAAATTTTTATTCAAATGGATTCCTCATATACCTGTTTCGTCATTAAACTATAGAGAAAAGAATAAATACACTTTTTATTCCTTCTTCCCATATCATATCTGTAGACTTGTTCTATCTCTCTCTCACTCTCTTTCTCTTTCTCTTTCCCTATCTCTCTCTCTCTCTCTCTCTCTCCCTCTCTTTCCTGCTCTTCCCATACCATCCCTCAGTCCGACCCACCTAGTACTCTCAAGGTGGCAGCCACTGCTCTACATGATGTTAAGATTGGAGTGTCTTTGGTCTATTTGCAAGGTGAAACAGTACCCCCTGACCAAAAAGGATTGGGTAAGAGGTGGGCCATCGTGAGACCGATCATGTTCGAACTCCTCTTCACCATGCTTCCTAAGTTTATTAAAGTCCTCCACTCAACGACATATGCAGAGGAGAGCAAGTATTTTCGGAATACTTAAAATGCAATGTTTCTGTCGAACATGCAATAGGGAAGATGGGTGAGGTCATTATGAGCGGGAGGGGGGGGGGGGTGGGGCGTTCATCGATGGGGGAAGGTTAAGGTTATATGCTTACGGTTTTGAATTTAATTTAAGCTTGAGTTCCCCGGCTCATAAATTTAAGTTTGACTTCGATGTAATAGGCTACGCCAATTGCTGGAAAACATTGTGAGACACAAAGCACGAAGGCGTGCATTTTTATACGGGCGCTTTTAGTTTATTTGAATAAATCTAATTTATTTTAATGAAAACTTTAAATCATTCGCAAAGAAATCATTTCCTGAAGCAGAATCCCCATTTGAGAGTGACACGTGATTAATATAACAAGGTTATTTTGCCTTTCAATCTATCTATGAATTTGCATTGGCCCTTTTTGCAAAGATTCCCCGTTTTTTCCCCCAATTTTTTTTCTTCAAAACGTTAAACCATGGAGGTTCCTGGGAGACCAGATGGTACACGTATAGTCCTAGTCGAATTAATTCCGGTCCTGGTATTGTAATCAGAAAGGGTGAAGAATTGAAATCACACCCTATGGGCAAATGCATAATATTTCTTCGCGACAATAGTTAACAAAATCCCTCCGAAACTATGAATTTTTGCACCTTTTCAACTTGCTCTCGAATTCATTTTTTTTCCTCCCACGAGCACTTAATTCAATGTCTCACGGATGGAATATGTTGTTGAGACATTGTGAGAAAGCATAGTAATCATAGAAGTCAGGCTAAAATTGGAAATTATGTTATTTTATGGCTTAAGTTGACAAGTTATGATTGATTATATTCATCTTTTACATTTTTATTCATCTCAACTTAACGAGCTTTTCTTTTAATGAATTTCTTATGAGGGCGCCGGATAGTGCCCTATTATGTTTTCCCTTGATTTTTTGAAGAAAAAAAATTCTCATATCGTTTCCTGAGAAACAGAAGAGCTTTAAATGCATTCATTTAAAAAAAAAGATTTATATAAAACTATACCAATACTTATTTTTGATGGAAATGGTTAAACATTAGTCAAGTTCTTTCCTATCAGCATAGGCAAAGGAAACGGAGAGAGGGTCGAGTTTGCAGCCTCTCCCCCTAGAGTTTTGAAAATTCATGCAACCATATTATATAGCACCTCATTTTCGGGCAGCGAGATAGTTCGATTGTAAGCTTTGCATGAAAGTGCTATCGTCATAACCACCTCTTACCATCAAAGAAAATAATGTCTCAAAATTCTTGCTCACTAAATTGCTGAGTATGAAAGTTGATGATTAGGGCAAGAGACGATGGGAAGCACAGCGAAAGTGTTTCCATACGCCTATCATTAGATTCAGTTCAACTTAATTCTTTCTTGTGCAATTTGATATTATGTGAGATCTAACAAAGGTAGCTCACACGCTCCTACTACAACAACAACAACAGCAACATCAACAAAATAATTAATATTTTTAAAGTTTGCGATACCGCTAGAGAATAAGAATTTGATTATTTTTCAGAACGTCCTATGAATGAAGTTTATAAGCGATAATCTTCACTGTGCTTGGGCACGACCAACAATCTGTCAACTATCACCCAACACCACTCACTCCCATTCATCGCTCCATACCCCTTCCTAACTCGACCCTTTATCAGTCTGATATTTACAAGCTCACGTTCTTTAATTGTACGCGTCAACACAATTTATCTTCGAGGAAAGCACCTTCAACTTGTCCCTGTAAACAACTTTACCCCCCCCCCCCCCCTCCTCCATTAACCAGAGCACTGGAAATGCAGGCACTACTTTATGTGAAGAAGATTGAGTCTATTTTCAAGACACGCCGGGTTAAAATGAGGACACAATTGTTTTCTATCAAGAAATGGAGGCTCGAAAGGAAATAAGATCCCTGGTTGGGAAATGTAATATCGAATTAATTTGAATTCGTCTCCGTCGCACCAAATTGAAATCTTCAATATGAGAGAGAAAGAGTAAAGACCTCGATTGCTGACGGCATTGGAATATGCTTGATTTCCATGTTTCACAGTCAACATGTTTAATTTACATTTACTTGAGAAGTCGTGCTAAATTCATTCTCATTTCAATTAGATACTGTGGAAAAACACTAATACGAAATTCAGTTATCTATTGTGAGTTAAGAAAAAAAAATCCATGATTTGTAATCAAATTGACATATACATAAAATTTAATCAGTTGTTAGTATTTTGTAAGTCTTTGAACAGGGAAAAGGGTATTAATAAAAATTTTAAAGGGGGGGGGGGGGGAGATATGAGAAACTGATTAAAAGTCAATGACATTTTCATTAAACCCGTATACTAAATATGTTACCATGGATTTCTTGATATAGTAGGTGTAATTGATTCATATTTTCACTATCATCATCGAATTTTTTGTCTATAAATAGAGCTAGTTTTACCAGAATCACTTTGAATGGGGAGAAAGTGTGTATATTTGCATTTTTAAAAATCACATATAAATTTAGGTCGTTGTATATGTTCAGTAACCATTAAGATAATCTGGTTCGGTAATTCATCAAAACATCATTAAGTTGTAAATTAATAGTTTAAAATCATTTTGAAAGATTCCCCACTTGTGACGCAATAATTATATAGTATATCAGTCATAATGAGCTTGTACATAGATAATAATTTAAAAAATGCAATGGACATTTAGTAACCTCTGTGTTACAATTTTATTTTTTAAGCGGAGAATTCATATCCCGTGGTAAAGATATTTCTAATGTTCTTCTCATTTCAGCCGCAAAAACCCTTTGCACAAGCTCTACTTTGGATGTCAATTTGCTATTTTTGCCCAGAATTTAGATGGTAAAAGATATTTATTTCATTAGAGTCTGTGGGAGAGCCGAATTGTTACAATCAAACAGGGAAATGAAACGGCTCAATAACAGCCAAACCAGCAACCAATCTGACGAGAATCCCAACCCCACAAATATCATTACGATCTCTGATGAAATGAAAATGAAATTATGGCGCGAATTGAAGAATCTTCTTTGGTCTGCTAGTGTCGTCTGCAACTCACCACTGCTTCCTTTTCTACTGCGCGTGCAACTTCCCAAGATGCTGCGAGTGCGACCCTGCAATTCTTGTTAAGACGCTCATACATGTCTACGCATCTTATCCAAAGCTAGAGGGGCGGGGATGACCTCTCATATTGTCATAATCATGATGTGAGAAAATCTGACGTCCTTATCATCTTCTTACTTTCCTCGCGCCGTGCTCTCGATTTTTATTTGCAAACTTTCCTAACGAATTGGTCGCTACCTTTGGGTTACAAAATCTGCGGTGATCTGAGACCGCTGTGCCCTGAAGTCATAGCGTGATACTGTATCCCTCAGTTGGAAGGGAGTCATTTCGGTTTGGTGGAAAGGAGAGCCCCTAACCAAATTATATCTACCATTTTTTTTCCTTTCCAATATCGCCAGACTCAATCATAAATGTAATCATAACTGTTGCTCGTTTATTGAAATATCAATTTACCTCTTTACCATCGATGTTGGAAATACTCTCACGACTCTCACCAAGCCCCTACGTTTAGTCATTTCATTCTTTGAAAAACGCCCTCTTAACCAAAAAACAAGCCCTAGATTGTTTCTATGCTATAACCTTGAAGGAACTATACCGCTCCTACTTCACGGTAACGATGATATACATCAAGTAGAACTAGTTTATGCTGAATCACAACCATAATTCAATTTCAGGATATTATAAATTTGCCCATTTCTCAGAATCATGGGACTAAATTTTTATTGAAAACATCTTTCATCAGGGCAATATGATATTGGGATAATCTGAATTTTGATATAACTTTGAGAAGGCTTTTGGCTAACATTGCAGCACTGGATTGATTAAAGTTAAAGTTGAAAACAATATTAAGCTTTAACAGAGTTTACCATTTGCTGTAACTATTGTGCACCAATTAAGTATTTTGCAGCGATTGTATAATTTCTTATTCTTTCAGTATTATTATGTGCGCTAAAGTTTATTAAGTTGAAATATCGTCATTTTTGGTTGGAATTAATGCTCGTAGAGCCAAATATTATGTTGTGTTTATATCTTATCTTATTATTCTGATATGGAAAATATATATGAATTCAAACAAGTTCTTACTGTGTGTCATCCTCATGTAACTTCTGTGAGGTGAGTTAGACACGAAACTAATGAGATTGTACAAGAAGGATTTAGCAAGATTCATATGCCATATCGTACGTAGATATGAAGTAACCGCTGGCTTTCGTCATGCACGTTTATTTACATAGTATAAAAATCATCAATTTTCTCTGCTGTGAAAGTGCAACATGGTCTTTATCTATCTTTTGCTCTCTTCGTGCTTTTGCTCATGTATCAATTTCTTTATTTCCACAATATGACGTTCCCTCTTTCTTTTCAGGTGATGTTATTCACCTTTATTTTGTGTATTTCCAAAGGCTTTCTTTGTCATTTGCTCTCTTTCTTGACTTCTTTCCGATATACCTACTTTATGTCATCCAAAAATTACACACACACACACACACACACACACACACGTTTACATGGCTTTACTTCCGAGGACAACTATTGTTCCTCTATTGTTACTCGTCCTCGGACAGTCGACGGAATAAGGCATAAATTCATTGTTCGACGTTCGAGGACTATTGTCCGGCTTCCGAGGACAATTGTTGTCATGATTTTTTTTTTGTTCTCCGACCGAAAATGTCCTCGGACATAATGCTAAACAAACGCACATACACATATATATATATATATATATATGTGTGTGTGTGTGTGTGTGTGTGTGTGTAACTTTTGGATGACAGAAAGGTATCAAGTAGGTATATCGGAAAGAAGTCAAGAAAGAGAGAAAATGACAAAGAAAGCCTTTGGAAATACACAAAATAAAGGTGAATAACATCACCTATATACGATCTCTATTTCTATCGCCCCCCCCCCCCCCTCTCTCTCTCTCTTTTAGTTCATACGGGTTTGACTTTTACTTTTATGATCACTATGAATCCAGGGTGACATAAAATACAAAAGCAAAAATGCAATAAGGAAAAATGAACTCAAAATTCAAAACTCTTTGATTCCGATCTCTCAATAATTGTAGTCTATAAATACTCATATTCAAGTGTGAGTTGGAGATCAATTTCAGGCTTATTCAGAGCATTCGTCATCATTGCTTATGTCTGGCAAAAAGAAAATCGTCTTTGAGAACCATTAATTGCATGATAAAAAAAATCAACTTGTGGCCGTTTATCACTTTTACCACACTAGCCTGCATCATGAAGAAGTTTGAAGTAATTTAAGGCTGACTTTTCATCTTCTTCTTTCCTAAATTGACTGATTGAAATGTCTTTCTTCGTGCAATCGAGCCAAGAACATACCTCATACGAACCAAGAGGAAAACGTGGCAGAATCTTGATGATAATAATCACCATGAAAAACATGGAGATGAGAAGCCGTGCTGGGCTGAGCTTTCTGTTCCGTTAAACGGTGGAAAACATTTTGGCTAGGCTTCAATTATCGATAATCTTTCGTAGCCCGCGGGGGTGAGAGGTTGATGGGGGAGGGTAGCAGCGAAAACCCGTTTTAACACGACCGTGCTCCAGGCCTTTTTACCACTCAGAGGAATATTATGTACTCCTAAATCATCGACAAGCATGACCAAGAATACCATCTCTCTTCTTTCTTTATTCTCTGCTTTTCCCTTTTCTTTCTTTTTCTTCCTTTTCGATATATGGGAGGAGATAAAAGGGCAACAATATTGACTTGCAAATAATGTGATCTATTTTTCTTTATAATGACGAAAATGAGGCATCATTTCACTTAATGCTTTATCTTTGCTTCTGCTGTTACCTTGGTTTCTAACCTCCTGTTGTTTATTTCATATAATTGCTACCTGTAATCACTACCTCTTTTTATTTTCTTTTAAATATATTTCCTCCAGGCATCCAGACGGTTTTAGTTGTTTTTTCCGTCATTATTTGCCGTCTTATTTCCCCGTAATCATCGACTGAGTCTCATACATTTTTTTCTTGCTGTTTGTCTTCTTTACCTACTCCTTATTTTATTCTGTCGAATTCTTCCTGTCATTCTCATTCTGTAAATCCCTTCCATTTACCTTTCCTATTACTTTCTTCTTTTATGTCTCGTTCATTTTTCATCTCCTTTCATTCGCCATTTTCTTTGATTTCCTATCCATTCTTTAATTCTTTACCTCTTTCCACTTTTCCTTGTTTTGCTTATTTACACTCTTACTCATTTTTTGGTTTGTTATTATTTCTTTTCCACTCCTCATCTGGGCCCCGTTTCATACAACGTGTTATCAAGAACAAAGTACAATAATGATATAAGCAACTGAAATGCTTGAATCTGATTGACTGAGAGCAATTTTTTCATAGAAATGGGGCAGTTGTTATTGATAACAAAATTATGAAACAGGGCCCTGATCTATCTTATTACTTATATCATACCAAACAAAGGATTTTTGCATTTTAGGAAAGAGTTAACTGGAAAAGCATTCTGTCAGTTTTTAAGAAGCAAATCAGGATCATGCTCAATAAATGAAGACCAGTCCTGTAAATCATGAGTATAACCCATATTAGTTGAGAAGAAATAAATTCATGGGATCCCCTATGATTCGTCTTAAAAATAATAAAATGGAAGCAAAGTAGTTTTGATCAAACATCGACAATAATCTATGATCAGTTTATACAAGAAATCCAGCATCGGAACTTGTAGAAAGGAACCCTGTTTAAACGTTTTAGATGTTTGTTCGACCTGATTAGAATGTAATTTCGTCTGGCCAATGCACTGATTATAAACCTTAGCTTTGGAATGAGCATCCAGGGGATAATATTTGAACTGCAAATAGTCTTTGAATCATAAACACCTCGTCATCACATCATCTTTGGTGTCACGATCAAGCTGCACCTCCATTGCCGCATTTTTCATCTTCAGATAACTGAAATATCAATTAAAATTGCGATGTACAGCACTACATGTCAAATTCTATCTCTCATTTCCATTCATTCATTTAATATTTGCAACATCTTTCATTACGGAACGCAATTTTCATAACTGAGTTCAGAGCAATAGTCAAATGTTAGATGTCAATAAAATGTTAACTCAATACACTGGTTTTAACAAGACCTTGTGACTTTACACTTCCTTATCGTGATATTCTTGTGAACATTAAAAATCGACTTTGGTAATGTTGACAATGATAACATGAAAAGCAAGTGTAAAGTCACAAAGGTTATTTACAACATTTCTTCAGGTCTTCTGTGATTTTAGTGTCTTTTAAAGAAATTTGAATATTCCGTGCAATATAATTATGATTACAATCTTTTCAGACCAATTTTCTTTTGTAATATCATAAAAATGAAAAGACAAAGTTGGCGTCACTGTCTAAAATATGTTCATTTCTATATCGATTTGAGTTGATTCGACGTCTTCTAATTTTCAAATATTATATACCAGAAATACCTATTGAATCACAAGCTTCTGAGCAATACACTATCCGACCAATGTGAACGAGGTTTATAGCGATATGCATGGAGCCCCTTGTGCCTCGGACAAACACATGAAGACGCATAAAGCCGAACCTCTGTTATAGCTCCAGGGAGAGGGCTGGCCAGATTTAATGTTTGGAAGATGAATATGCATTGCAATAATTCCTCTCTCTTTTCATAATGTTCGTGTCTTAATGGCGCCAGCCGAACGAAAAATCGAACGTCTTTGGTATTGAAAACGACGTGCGTGTGCCTTAATGGCTTGAATCATACCGTTTGTATTTTAGACGGTGGCTGATCCAGGATTCTCCGACCGGAGAAGGGGGGAGGGGGTGCCTCTAAAGTGCTGACAAGCAAGACAAAAACAAAACAAATTAAAAAACCCCAGAACAAACAAACAAAACAAACAAATAAAAAGTTATCATAAGTTTATGTCGTATATAGTTTATGTAGCTTCATGGTTTAGGTATGCCAAGACAAGCCCCGTGCCTCGTACCCCCCCCCCCCCCCCGCCATGGATCTGTCACTGACAGAGGTCTATTTTGTTCTTTTTAAGGGATGCAGAGACAAAATAACAATATTGAACGTCAAAGGTGGCGTTGTGGCGATACTTCAAAATTGGTCGATTCGGCATAGTGCAGTCCATTGGTTGACTTTGTCATTGGTGGCGCACTGTCTTCTCGAAGACTTTCGAAACGGGATTGAAAGTAAGAATTTCAGTTTTGAGCAGCCATTTATTTTGTTACCACAGTCTCTAGTACATCACTTTACACTTAACTCTATTACCATTTTACACGTGCGCATGCTAATCCAAGAGCACAGTGATATTCGTATACTTCCTGCTACCTACACCTGGGTCGAGAGAAACAATGCAGATAAAATGCCTTGCTTAAGGACTTAAAGTCATTATCTTCAGGAATGCAGATGAGCTTTGGGAAAAAAAGAGTTAAGTGAACTTTGCCACCATGACAGATCTCACAGGGGAGATGTATGATGTGCTCCAGTGTTAGTTCAAGAGATTTGTTATGTCCCTACTCGACATCGCTTTCATGCAATCTCCAAATGGGAAACCGCGAAACGGTGAACTCTTCGACTCCGTGCGACCACGTACTTGAACTGACTTTCTTAAATGATAGTATAAGTTCACGATGGGTGCTTGGAAGACACCCCTGGGAGAGACACGGTGTAAGACCTGAATGATGACCCAAAATTAGATCATGCACAGCTTCTGACTCTGTCTCCCTCATCCCCTCCACCACATCCCTGGTCACCCATTGAAACACTCAGGAGTTGAGTCAGTGGTAGAGAGAGAGTGAGGAGTTATATGCGGAATCGGTGTAGATGTACGTATAGGGAGCAGAGAGAGAGAGAAGGAAAGAGCGAAATAGAGAGCGAGAGACACACAGAGAGAGACAAACAGACAGGCAGTCAGACTGACAGACTAACAGACGGAGAGAGAGAGAGAGAGCGCGTGAGAAGAACATGGGAGGGAGAGATAAACAAAAGACAGGTGAGGCACAGAGATACTAAAACAGACAAAGAAACAGGCAGAAGGATAGGCAGATGATTTCGAAAAAGGAAGCAAGTGAGCAAAAAAAAAATTGGCACTTCATTATAGTGAAAATGCAATTTCGTCATCAAAATATACTTTAAAAGATGATGCAAAAAATCGCAATAGAACACTTCATTATCCGAATATGAAATGACTGTGCCCGAACATGAGATTATTACGTGTACAGGTATATTGGTAATTCTAAAATTCTCTTGGTGGGGGTTACAGCCCACCCCCCCCCCCCCACCCCGCTCCCCGCCTCCCGCCTCATACGCATTTATATCTATTTCTCTCTGCCGCTCTGTCTATCCTTTTCTTTGACTCTGTATGTGGTTTTTTTTCTTTCCTTCCATTCCCCCTCCCTCTCTCTTTACTCGGTTATCTGTCTTTCTCTCCCTCTCTCATTGTCTGTCTCTATAACCCATCTTTTTCTCTTGTTTCCGTCTCAAACTGAGGATATTCCTAAATTAGTGCAAAATTCTTCAGACACTTCGGAGCCTCAGCTGAGTGTGGTGAGAAGTTTTTTGTCGAGGTGTTTTTGTGTACTCCATGCACGTTAGCTAGTAGAGCTCTTATAGACCGCACCTGAGGGAGAAGTTATACCGGCATAAGACTTCCACTTTCTATCTTCCTACTTGGAAAGCTTCCCCTGCTTGCTTGGAGGACCCTTGTCCCTGCTCCTCGAGGGGCCTCAAGAGTCACAGGGGAGCGGAGCGACCGGGCCCTCTCGGCATCTGATGAGGACATTTGGGTAGGGAGAGCATGATCGTTTCTACTTTCAGACACGCAATGTTGTGATTGTAAAGGTAGATGCATGCGACGGGGTATGGAGCCAGGCTTCTCCTTTATGGACGCGTTCACATTTTAACCATCGCGCTCGAGTCATGCGCCATTATGTTCATCAGCATTCACCCTTTCATAGTACTCGTGTGGTATATCTTATCTGCTCACAGGTTCTCTGTCTAGCAGCAAAATATTCAATATTTATCAGGTGCTTCGCCGGTGTTTAGTCCATGAAAACTAACGCAGAATCATCCAAGTTTCTATCTATTTTTATCTATCTATTTTGTTCATCATACAAAAGAAAGAAGTATAGATTGTAGGATATAAAAGATAAGAACCCCCACCATCACCACCATCACCACCACCACAACAACAACAACACCATCACCACCACAACCACAACAACAGCAACTAACCAAAAAGCGAGAATGTGCGCTTCACCACCACTTTCTAGTTGGTGTTGGTGGCGATAACTTTCGTTCTGTGTATTCTAGAATTCGGAGTGTGAATGCTCGCAAGAGCCAGAGAAGACGATTTCTAGAGGCTTTATCTGAAGACAGGAAGCTCTTACTAAACGCAGTTGATAGATTATACAAATTAAACGCCTAAAGCAAAGGGTAATTGAAGAGGTAATTATTAGGCTTTGGCAAAAGTGTGCATAATTAATGGATTTCGGAAAAAGTGATGAGTGGTTTGAACAGCGAATTGCCACAAGTGCTTTTAGCGAGCGCCAAAATGGCAACGGATTGTTTAAGGAAATACCCTGCCTCATCCCCATTTCAATGGAAAGTAGGCCAGATAAAATAATCGAGATTTAGGTATAGTATAACGTTTAGTTTGAACAGTTGTAAGATGTGAGAACAAGCTGCATCTATCGATATGCTTATCTTAGATTTTACTAGGTGTACAATGCTTCTTGCAACTAGAAATGTTGCACCATTTTTTTAGTCTTTACAATATTTTCTGAGGAGGCAGATTTAAACTTCAGTCAGTCAGATTCTCAGTATCATTTCACTTGTAACTATAAAACATTAAATAGAACCACCCCCCAAAAAAGAATAAATAATAATAATAATAATAATAATAATAATAATAATAATAATAATAATAATAACAAAAATAATAATAATAATAACAAAAATAATAATAATAATAATATTAAATAAATAAAATATAAATAAATAAATAAAATTTAACAAAAAATGAAGAGACATCATTCTGATAGTGGAGTATTCGAATGTAGGCTTTATTAGCTGTTCCATTTTCAAGTCGATAATGAAATCATCCAATTTGATTGTGAATATCAATCATTTTTTACTATTCCATTTGATTCAACTTTCGAAATACAACGTCAATGTTCTGCTATTACTGGAATGCAGGAGCAAGATAATAATTATTCGTATGACGTTATTCAAATAAAAAAATTGTACAATAAAGAGGTGAAGACAGAGAAAGTGACTTTTTGCTTTCCAATTACTAGCAAATAAAACCTAATTCAAGATATTATTGAAGTTACATGGGTGGGGTAATGAAGATCCCTCAAGTATGTATTTTAGAGAGGGGGAGAACACTGTCATTGCAGGTTGTTCCAGATGGAAGCACATAATATAAGAAAAATCTTACGCAGTATGCTTAGATATTTTCACTCAACCATAACTGCTTTTGATTAAAGCCATTATTTAAGTTCAATATTGTGGTAAACTCAATCCAACGTGTTACATGCAGTAAAACTACCGTGGCAACGAAAACCTGTTTTTCCAAGGTAAATAGAACGAATTAGTGTAAATTTCAACCATAGATAACTTTCAAAAAATATAAAATCGTAGCTTTAAATAGTTAGATAGCTTGAAGTGTTTCACTGATGACATGACATTGGATTGATGCGAATGCCTCTCATCTCTTAAGTGGCTCCATCCATTTGGATGTCTAAAGGAATTTTTCTGCTCCTCAGGAGTGGTTTCCGCACTGTGGCCCAGTTAAATTCCACATGACAATGGACGAATAAGGTGTGGTCGAACGTGGGAGGATAAGATTTGTACGCCACATACTCCTCAGCTCATGAATATACGTAGTTAAAGGCAATCTGAAAAAAATACATTCTCAAAGACACAGGCCAAACTTATGTCTTTCGGATACGAAGCGTTATTTGCTGACTCATGGCGCGGTCTTTGACGTACCATGTGAGATTTACATCGTACAAAAGGTGAATGAAAAACAAATAGTGCAAACACTGCGTTGAATTACTGGCGTAAATCCTGGCTGGCTCACAGAAGGCGTCATCACGATTGCGTCAGTACCTACTCTAATCTATCCTGTGAAAGCAACTAACCGTTATACGCCAGTTATTAAAAGTATTGTTTGCACTTGTCATGATGCAATCACTTTTGAAACCATCGCTCTTTCATGACGCGCAAAGGACTGTACAAGTCACTGACGTAGGCCTTATGTCAGCAAATGACCATCATGCTAACCGAGCTTAAGGGCTAATTGCTCTTCCAGGCTTTATTTATCGCAGATAATAACGCAGTCAAAATGGCGCCTCATATATACGATGAGCATCGTAATCCCGATAAAAAATAAGGTGCCATACTGCATCATCCAAACGTGAATTATTCACATTTACTTTTAGATGGTGACGTTTACAACAATCCGGGTGTCGATAGAGCAGTGAGGGACATCCCAGTAGACCGACAGCACACGAGAGTGACATATCCGTCTCGTGGGCCGTTTGTATTGTGGCTGTCGGTCTCGTGGACTCTAGTCAGAGCAGTGTTTCAGGAGACACAATGGCTCTATAGAAGTGATTTTTTTTTTCACCGGAAGGTCCCGGTTTCGAAACTACGGTACATCGATGTGCTATAGAAATAGCCTTTAGTCATGTATAAGTGCCTGATTAACAAGTCCCTAGGTCAAGTCAGATAATTGCTTATCCATAACCAAGCAATTGTTTTCTTGGTATTGAGGCAACAAAAAAAAAATGAAAAATAGGTATAACCCAATAGACGGGCTGGTCATAATGATCTGACTCGTCTTCGAATTTTCCAACTTTGCTTGTGATGATGTTTGAAGTGTGATGGCTGTTATCACGTTGGTAAATTGGTCATTTTAATAGCAACACCTTGTCTTTAATGTTGATTTCTTCTCATGACAGTTCTTGAAAATTCTGATTATGTTAGCTGATACTAAGGAAAATGTTTTATTCTTAGCCAATAAGTATCAAACAAACTGGTATGTTCATAAACTCGAGGATACATTTTTTGCTTCATCAACAGTAAAGTAGTTAAAAGAAATGCGTCATTTAAGATAACTAATCTCTGATAATTCCTAGTTGATATTTGAAGAAGGCTTAAGGAAATTAACTGTCTGGGAATGTGGAAATAGTAATTTCTTTTCTAGTACAAGGATATAAAAATATTTTTCTAATTTTCACTTTATTCACATTCATAAGGAAGTAAGTACCGTTAACACTATAAAGCCAAAATGAGATTGAGTATTATCAGATATATCTTGTAAATCATCTTATTATTAAAATTAGGCCACACAAATCAAGACGAAAGTGGATTAATAAAATTGAAGTCTATATTCATACGTTTCCTCACCATGATTTACGAGTTTTACAATAAACATGAAGCTAAAAGCTTACTGCTGTAAGAACCCAGGCAGTAGAGTATCCATTATTGAGCTCAGCCGAGGTCGCCCGCCCCCTTCCCATAAAGACACCGGAAACCAAGGAAAAAGAAAAGCAAAATAGAAGTACCAGTATCTATCAGCAGTAGATGCCTAAGTATGCAGGAAAATTGCTAAAACATTTAAAAGATTTTATGGGGACCATTCTTCAAGACTCTGGAGCACTGAATTTGCAGCCCAGGTGTATTTGACCCTTTTCTTCATCAGATTCTGATTCTGAAAGCTTACGAATCAGGGATAGGGTGGGGCTAGGGGCTGCAGCCATCCTGGAAATTTGAAATTAGCAATATTCAGGCAACCGCCATCTCATAATAATAATAATAATAATACAGGACTCGATTGACCAGGCTAAACGTAGATTAGCGGATGCTATGGAGGAAATCTGTGCATGGATGACATCTAATAAGCTGAAACTAAACCAAGAAAAGACCGAGCTAATAGTGTTTGCCTCTAGACGCTACCAACGCCTGCTCAACAATTTTACTTTGACTCTACATGATGACACCTTGCTAAAACCATCACCGAAACTTCGTGTTCTTGGTGTTAACTTTGACAACACTATGCTTCTCGATGGTCACGTTTCTAATGTTGTTATATAGGACTGTCAAGTTCCACATCCGAAACTTGAGTAGGATAAGGAAGTATCTAGATGAAGGTACTGCCCATGCTGCAGTTCGTGCCCTGGTCCTGTCACGCCTGGATTATTGTAACAGTCTACTCTGTGGTACTACAACCAAGAATGTGCACCGTCTTCAACTCCTTCAGAACCATTCTGCACGTCTCATTTTCAAGCAACCCAAGAGCACACATATACCACACCCCTTCTGAACACTCTTCACTGGCTCCCGATTCAGCAAAGACTCTACTTTAAGACCGCTACTCTTGTATTTAAGTCTCTAAATGGTCTCTCTCCCTTGTACCTCACTAATCTTCTTCATGCTACACAGTCTCAGTATAATCTTAGATCCAACACTAGAACAATGATAGAAATTCCAAGATGTCGTACCAATGCTGGTAAACGAGCATTCGTAGCCACCGCCCCCAAAGCGTGGAACAATCTACCCAATTTTATAAAAAATAACGCATCACTGGATACTTTTAAGAAACATCTTAAGACACACTTTTTTTCAGTAATACCCGCTTATCAGCTTTCGTATTGGATCTTTTGTCATAGTTCTCTCTTACTTTTTGTATTATAATTTGTAATCAACCTCTTTCATGCAATCAGGTTTGATGCAAATCTTGTTTATGCATATTCTTGTAAGCAGCATTGTTATTTGTTAATTGTATTATGTAAAGCGCTTTGTATCTATACTCTGAAAAGGCGCTACAGAAATAGCAGTATTATTATTATAACGGAAATGCGCCCGTATGCCTTTGTTTCTGGATGCAGCAGTGAAGAGTGGCAAAACAGCATAGGATTTTGTCGGTGTATCCTCCTCCCCGTTTAAGAGCCCTCCCCCCAAATGTAAATAAATAATAAAATAAAATAAAAATAAATATATAAATAGATAAATAGAATAGAATAAAATTGAAATTAAAAATAAAATGAAATATGACATATAATAATAATCATCATCAAAAAAAAAAATAAAGAAAAAGAACAACTGTGCAGTATAATGGATCTACTGCGCACCGGACTGCATGCCTTTGGCAGCTACACATTCCGCCATTGTTATAAATTACTGGATACGCCGATATGCACTGGCCTTGTCTTTCCAAGTTGTACTAAAAGACCTTTATTACCCCCAAACCCCTTAGCTTCAACTGTAATGTGCCTTTACACCCTCCTCCGTGTAATGATCCGATTAACTTTCACTTCTATTTTACACCTGCGTCAAGAATCGAATCTGACAGAGACAGAAGAAAACTGTCACATTCTCCCAAATTGATGAAAAAGCGGCTTCAGCGCTTTAATTACGAGGGCGGGCAATCGGGCAACAAAACATTTACTCGCTGAAGAGCATTATAGGCAACGTTCACATAGCCAACTCTTATCGACGTGTCGCTTTTCCGTCGTCCAATCAAGGAGTTATCACAGTCTGTGATAACTCCTTGGTCCAATACAGACCGTTGGTAATCCATGGGGTCGAATTTGCGTGATACACGCTCTGAGCTGTGCAGAGTTCTATTACTATTAGTTGTTCTGTAAGTCCTTTAAAAATTAATTAAAGAAACGTCCGTGACGAGATTCACATGTTGAGAGCAAGAAGGGCGTTAGCTCATATAATCTTACATATAGTTAACGCCCTCCTGGCTCTCAGAATAGGAATATTCAAGTACCGTATATAGTCTCAGCCAATCACAACTCCAGTGCTCGCGAATAACGATGACCATGGTATTATACGACCGACGTCACACATGAAATTGTGCAAAACTGCGGACACCAAATCCCTTGCAACGCGACTGCAATGCCTATCAGTGTGAAAGGATCCTTAACGCCTCTTTACTCTCGTACATTTGAAAGAAGGTGACAGAGACTGAATGTAGCTGCCATTAACTTCCAATTAAAGAAATTAGAATGTCACACCTGATGATCGGAGTAAACAGCAAGGCGTAGTTTTGTCTCATTCATGTCTGTCTACCTTGGTTTACTGTGATGTGAAAAGCGAGGGAGATGCTCTATAGATGACATCCACAGAAGAAGCTTTAAAACGAAGTGGCGTAACTCCATTGGTCACTGGGGGCACGTCCCCTCCTAGTGAATAGCGAAAAGGGCCTGGAAAAGAAAAGAAAAGAAAAGAAAAGGAGAGAAAAAGAAACGTAGAGGGGTAATGAATGAGAAAGGAAGATGATATGATCCATACCTGCACACTCCTCCTAATCGGCACATTTCATTTCCAAATACGACCCCCCCCCCCTCCCAATGCCAGTGCCCACTTTAATGGCTGGACCCACGCCACGCCACTGTAAAGACGTCTTCGCATATATTCATTTCGTTGCCTCTTGTTCCGTGTTGTTATACTTCAAGTCAGAGGCGGCGGAACGTCGGGCTCGGACAATGGAAGTGGGGGCGGGGGGGGGGGGGGGGAGGGAAGCTTTTCTCCGCCAAACAAAAGGTCCCCCCCCCCCCACTTCCATTGTCCGAACCCGTCGTTCCGCCGCCTCTGCTTCAAGTTGACAAATCAAATTGGAAAGCTCATTTGCTACAATAAAAATGTGGTTCAGAAGGAGGCGAAGTAATAAAAGTAGATAATGGAAGGTTGCACCTTTGAATGTGTTCGCCAAAATATCAGCGTCTAAAAGGATTAGCGCTTAAGGGTTGATGATAATGTGATATTGGTAATAACAACAACAATAATAAGAACAACAATAATAACAGTATTCAAATACAACATTTCAAAAGTACTTACATGCAGAAAAAGTATTCGTATTAATAAGCTTTCTTCATAAACGTTATGAATGTTAATTTGCAGAAACTGTAAATATAGACTCCTTGTTGATTGCTGTAGAATCTTTTGCGTGCGTGAAGATAACCTAGGTCTAGACATCGATGGGGAATCCAAGTTTGTGTCCAAATATCTGACAAACAAACAAACAAAAAACAAAAAAATGTTATCACACATTCGGAACCGTATATGCTTCTAAAAGAAAGAAAGAAAAAAAAAGACAGACAAATAAATAGTAAAAATTAAGGGGGGTGGGTACACATATTTTGCATTATCAGAATCCGTAATTTGCAAAAACATAAGCATGTCTCATGAATCTCTTAAAAGCAAAACTGAAATGATAAATGAAGGTTCTATCAAACTGACAAGTCAAATCTTTCAGTAATTGTGGGAATTTTGATTGTCAAAATGTAGTTAAAGATAGTGAATTAATCAAGGTACTGGCAACAACAACAACAATAACATTCAAATACAACCTTTCGAAAGTACTTATATGCAAAAAAAGTATTTGTACTAATAAGATTATCGAATAAAAACGATTCTTACGGTCTTACGGTCTAAGAAACTCAGTGTATAAATTTAAATTACCCAAAATGAAAACTAATTATAAATTACGAAGTCTTCAGTATCGAGGGGCAAAAGCATGGAATAAATTACCTGATTACCTGAAAAGCATTATTGGTTATAATTCATTCAAAAGATCTCTCTCTCTCTCTCTCTGTCTCTCAAAAAGTAACAAACGAAATGGAAAAGTAGTTTTTTTTTTGCATTGTTTTCATGCCCCTTCATAATATTTCTCTTCCCTTGCTCTGTCCCTCTCCCTCTTTCGCTCGCTCTCAATCCAAAACCTCAAATTACCCTCAGCAAGTTGCAATAGATACCTAATTTTCTTTTATTGTATATTTTGTCTACTGTTTTGATTTACCATTTGTATGATAATTTATTGTGTTTTTAATCGTAATTTTGTTTCCATATTTATTTATATTACTATTTTGATGATTTCATATGTTTATATGTATTTCTATATTGTATTTATATTTTAAATTGTTGCATCGTGCAATGCTTTTTAATTGTATATATGCACGGACATGTCGAACAACAGCCATTGGCTGAAACATGTTTATTACCGTGTTGAAATAAAATTAAAATAAATAAATAAAATAAACAAATAAATAAGGCATTTATGTATCTTTCACTTTGCAAAGTTTCCAAAGCAACTGGAAACACTACATGAATCACCATTTCACAGTTCATTACATTCTCTCTCTCTCTCTATTATTTTGCCTTCCTATATCGAACTAATGTTGTTGTCCCAACAATGAGAAACACAAAAAGATCAAACCACATGGAGAAGGATCTAAAATTCTTGATCTTGCCTCTCTCAAAATTAAATCAAAATTGAAAACCTCAGCCTATCTGATATAAAGATGAAGATGTCGTGCTCAATATGAAGCCATTGCTTCTCTAGGAATTCTCTCCCCAAATTAATGAGGATAAGCATACAAGCGTCCTTCCCTGCCCTCTGAACATTATGGAACATCAGGGCCCGGTTTCATGAAACTTGTTATCACTAACCGGGCATGTTGGCTCGGTTGGTTAGAGCGCCCGCCTCATGAACTGGAGGTCGTGGGTTCGAACCCCGGCCGAGTCATACCAAAGACTTCAAAAATGGGACTTTAATTCTGCCTCCTAGCCAGGCGCTCAACATATTAGAATGGAGAAGGGTAATAATAACACATTATGTTATGCAGGGCCCGCTGGAAGAGCAGTTGGGTAAATAAAACGTTATTATTATCATTATTATTATTATATCAATAACAAGTTATAATCTAGGGAAATCCTTGAATCCGATTGCCCCAGGACTGGTGTTCTCTGGTTTTCAATGATCATTAATATTTCCCTTTGTTGTTCAGCGCAGTGTTTAAGCCGAAATGGCAGTGGATATCCTGACCTAAAAAGTATTTTTCCGGTAAAAAAGGAAATTAAATGGATTTGAATAGGTTTTCTTTTTTAATGAAAGGGGGTGACATATTTATCGTCCTCAAGGAAATTATTATCATGATTCATCTGTTTCGACACGATATTTATAACCATGTCACAATTTTCAAAACGTGCGTTTCTTATTCTTTATTTGCACTTTTCATAAGTTTCCAGTATTATTGCGCTGTTTTATTTATTATCGTTTCATTTGTTTTGTTGAAGGCCCAATTCTATAATAATGGTTACATCAGTTTGGGACGCATTCTCTCGTGGTTCAATAATTTATGCAAAAATGTTGACAGAAAATCTTTTTAAATATTCAAGCAAAAAAATGATGATCATATTAAACTCATGTTCAATTCTCAGTCATGTGGCTGTTTTCTAAGCCCTGGCGTAGAACCTTTATCGTGAAACTTGATGTTTCCGAAAAAGATGCTTTTCCTTTCCTTCTTATTATGCTCTTGCTCCAAAGTCAATTAGAAAAGTTAAAGGATATACCATATATAAAACAACTTCAATGACAGAGATGGGATGACTAACCTTTGCGGAGAAAATATGCTCGAATTTTTGTATCATTGTGAAAATAGTTCCTATATAATATCTGGTAAATATTTATCCAAGACTGTATTTATATTTTGTGACATTCAATACATGAAGGTTTAGACACTCACATACTTGACCTTTGGATTAGAAAAAAGGCCTCCTGGACGAAGAAACATGACACGAACATTGTGAGGAACAGGAGGAAAAACAGCTCGTTTTTGTCTGAACGTTCATTTTTCCCCCGAAGTTCTTTATAGTCCGAATGTTCGTAATTTCGAAGGTTTATAATTCCACATAAAGAATAGGTTTCACAATTCCGAAAATGATATAGGGTTCGAGAAATTCCGAAAATTAGATAGGGATCCCCGTTTCTTTTTCGAATTACGGCCCCTATACATAATTTAATTTTTAAAATTACTTACTTTATTTAGAAGTAGTATGTCATTCGGAGAGTTATTCAGAAGTACAATGTTATTCCAAATATGAACTCTTTTTCATTTTCGGAAAATATGAACGCTCGGATACGCAAACCTGAAACTGAATAACAAGCACACCCTGTTTAAACACGGGATAGGGAATCCAATATTCGATGACTGAATTATGATGAACATGCCTGAGAAGTTTGGCTAGCGGATCAATGCGGTATTGGGAAGCCATTAGCGGTAGCGTTGAAGTGGTCTTCTTAACACCCTACCAATTGTTCAGGGGTGTTGAAGATTTGTACAAGAGGTGCGCTTCAGATGCAGCCAAACACTCCACGGGATGAGATGAGGGAGGGGTGGGGTTATTATTACCTTGAAGGTTATTTATTTCCCTTTTATACCACTTTAAATAACGATGATTGAAAGGCAGTTTGCAAGCAGAAACCGTTTTTAATTCAAAACACGGATTGGAGGGTGTGAACATGAAGATGTACTCCATGGATCCTGTAGGTACTCCTGCCTTTATGATAGAATTAGAGACTGACTATGAAGCTACAAAACATGGACTAACCATAGTTGCGTATTTTTTATGCATGCATCTCTATATGATAATTATTATGAGACTGGCAATGTTAGGCCGCCTCACTGAGGCTTTATAGAATTTTATTCACCTGTCAAATTAGAGTCTGTGTCTGTAGACTAACTAAAAAGTAGGGGGTGGTCAAAGGGTTCAGTGATACCATACATGATAATAATTCACACATGCACACCTGGGCAGCTTAATGATGGGGACAGGTATGAAAAGACTGACACTGAATGACAGGAAACACTCGACTGGCATAATGCGGACGTTTGTGGCGGTTTACCATCTTTTATGGCTACCGTCATAGCTGCAGGCATATTTATGTACACCTACAAGATTTTCGTGGTAGATTTATTAAAAAAAAATCATAATTGAAATTATTACCATCATTCTCTTGCATGTATAACTTTCTAATTCATTGTGAGACTTAAATTTTTCACGATAATTTTGGCATCAACGCATATTTAAATCTTCCATCATCATATGTCACTTTTTATAAGCATAGGCCCTATCCCTTAAAGGGGAATCAACCCCAAAATATAAATGTGTTTATATTCAAAGATGTAATCTATTCCTTTCTTGTTGTCCTACGTAGTTTAGCATTAGAATATACGAGCAAGATTTATCGTCTGCTAGCGATACCCGGGGCTGCCATTTTCTTGATGTGTATACATAAAGATATTGTTAATCCGAATGCAAAATTGTCTTTCTTCCTGATACAAATTCCCATTTGAGATTCAAAATATTTAACAGATATATACATATATTCTAAAAACGAAAATGTGTTTTATATTTCTTTGAAAATTACGATTTTACTAAATATAAATCTATTTTCTTGATACTATGACGTACGCGACGGAGCGAATTAATTCAAATTTATGGATGATGACTTTCCCAAGCGGCAATAGTGTACAAACTATGCATTCACCTGCTTTGAGATAATGGACTTCAACAGTCAGAGTGCGCATTGTATAAATTATGTTCTGCTCTGCCAGGCAAGCCCAAGAAATCGATTTTTAGTGAGCAAAACCAGAGAATTTAAAAAGAAATCTATAAATTTCAAATTTGAGAATATGTGTATACACCTGTTATGTATTTTCCATCAATTTAGCAATTTAGCTCGAGGATTAAAATATCTTCCTGACCGGAACGGTTTCTAGTGGTTCATGTACAACTCCATGTCATCAAGAAAATGGCAGCCCCCATGTAAAATGTTAGCAGATAATACCGTGAGCTAGAATGTCTTGATTTAAACCTTTTCTGATATTTTATTTCTAAAGTGATACAGGTCCATGATTAAGAATATATTACACCTTTGAACATAAGTACATTTATATTCTAGTGTTAATTCTCCTTTAAATATACCTCTTTTTGCTTTTCGTCACTTTTAGATGTTAAAGAGGGAAAACTAGGAACAATTAGGAGGAAGAAAGCTAGTGAGAGAGGTAGAGAGAGGGGGAGGGGGAGCTGTGTATAGAGGTAGGTAGAGAGAGAGAGAGAGAGAGAGAGAGAGAGAGATAGTCCTTATTTTTCAAGTAACAACAAACAAAGTGATGTAATATCTCATATGTACTTATTTCATGCTTATTGAAAAATACCCTATATTATTCTTATCATTATTTATATCTTTTAAACAAACTGATAATATGTATAAACATGGTGAAATGTGAAATATGAAAATAAAGCAAACCTTGAACTGTAAGATGGTAGAGAAGAGAGAGAAAATGAGATAGGAGAGATAAAGAGTAATTATTGAATGTGACAAGATGACCCACCACCCATACTCTTTCTAGCTTCCTCATTATTTTCATCTATAACACCCAATTCCATCATGATACGCGAGTGATCCAAGTATAAGTTTTATCCCTGAAAACTAAATAACCAATTTCTGCACAATATGTGGGTAAATCCATAGACTGTCTATCTTGAAGTGCTCTGATACGTGCATAGCGCCATCTTAGGATTCATTTAGTCTCCTAACCTTTTCCAACACTCCTCCAAACAAATAATAACAATAATAGGTAGTTTTTATATAGCGCATTTCATAACCGAAGGTTATATCAATGCGCTTTACAAAGGAGATATTATTACTCCAGTGATCGGATACTGGTATGCCCGCACACAATGTATGCACATTCTCCGCTCCCTGGGGAGTATTCCAGCAATGGGCAGTACAGTGATGCTCAAATTGCTAAACAAACGACATTAGAGTATTATTTCTTAGTGCGTTCGCGGGGTAAGGTACCATTGCACATATTCATGAAAGTGGCCTAAGTTAATCCATGCTTAACTGATTCTAACATGACAAAGGGGAGAGATTCCATTTTTTTAAAAATATAGAAATCAATTCTTCTTTGCCATGCGTGGATACAAACTGCTATATCTCGCTCGTTTTTCTTGCCTCTTGGATAGCAGGCACCATGACGTTGTATACTTGTAACTGAAGTTATAAGTTTATTCACAATGCTGATAAAATCTGCTCCAATTATTTTAGATTATTGTTGTAACTTCATATACCAGTATCTCTGACAGTGATTGGCCTTTTTGAGAGAGAGAGAGAGAGAGGGAGGGGAGAGAGGCACGAAAGAGAGAAAGATATCATGGAGAATGACAGTGATTGAATAGAAAAGAGAGAGAGATAGAGAGAGAGAGAGAGAGAGAGAAAGTGGGCATAGAAAAAGCTATAATTTCCCTATCATTTTTAAACTTCATAGCTAGAAATTTTCTATTTTACTCTCTGTTGTGCTAAATTGAGGCTAATAAGATATAATACGGATGCTCTCTTTGTCAAAATTTGAAATCAACATGCAAATTGATTAACTAAAAAGAAACTGAACAATTTTTTCCAGTCTCTCAAGTGTTTTGTGAAAGCATGATGTTTGTTTTCAAGTGATTTCGGCTCTGAAAAAACCTAGTAAACCCGCTTGTCTTTGTACACTGAGTAGAACCGATCTAGATCAATGAGCTTAGTAGCCTTAACTTGAAGAGCGCCAACTTTAGTTCACACATAATTTCAATTTTCAATTTCAATTTATTTATTTTCATTTCCACAGATAAACAAAATTTGACATAATTATGTAGAACATTATTCAGTAAGTTAGTATACATATATCAACATAATAATTTCACTCACTTTTTTCCATAATCAAATAAATAATTGTATGGAGTTGACAAATCTGCAGAAATCTGCGGAGGGATCCACTAAAAAGCCGAAGCTTGTAAAAGCTTGACGAACTTGACCAATGTAATAATATTTATTGTGATGATCCATGAGGGGGTAAGAGGGATCGCCTTGCAAATCCCAATCCGGTATACATTAAGTACACATTAATTTCTTATTATTTTTTTAACGTTGCCTCTAAATGTGCCCGCACCTAATCTGAACCCCAAACGAGGTACCTCGTTCTCTTTTCTTTCTTTTAAACAATATTTTTGGAGTAAAAAGGCACCTTTGATGACCATTTTTTATTTCCTTGTCCAAAATCTATTTGCCTTGCCCCCTCCGATCTCTGCCAGAGAATGGTAGATCCGCCAATCACAATTGAATTGTTATTTTCAAGTGGACTGGGATAATGACAAGCATCAATATAAAAGTAGACAAAACTGTTTGATATTTTGAAAAATGAAAACAAATAATCACAACTAATATTATAATATTAGGGGAGAACGGTAAAACTTTTTTTTTGGCTTGACACAGAGCTGGCCCCGACACTGTGGTCTGGCCCCGACTGCGTTTGCGCCATTTACTCAATACAATTTACTACTCCAATGTGGGGTGTTGCAAGAAAGTTGCGATTGATTGCAAGTTGCAACTGATCGGTACTGACCAATCAAAATCATTGTTGCAAGCGCATCTTCTTGAATGGGCAGACCCTAAACCATTCAGAATGGTTGTTCTAATTTGCTTTACAATTTGCAATTGATTGCAACTTTCTTGCAACACCCCAAGCCAGAATCTGATGACCGGGGTAATAATATATCTGTAAAGCGCTTAACATCGCCGATTCAGATTTTACACTACCATCCCAGCAAGGCCCATTCATCATTAATAGTCAAGTACAGTTAAAAAAGAATACGAGTACAATATCAAGCAGACTTTCATCCGGTAGAGTATGGTCAATACCTTTAAATAAAATAATCAGTGCTATAATCAGGAAAGTTTGGTTACTTAAAGCCTTCATTGATCTGCTTCGAAAGAATATTATGGTTTATTCAAACTCTTTAAACCTTCTAACTATTGATTAACCAAACTGAATAGACGAATTTACTCTTTATTTATTGTCGCTATGTCAGGATGCCTACTCAAACTTAAAGGTACTATTTAACTTTTTGAGGTATATAATGTTTAAAAAGTAAGTCGAAGAGATTATATATGAAAGAGGTGAGATCATGACAAAAATACTATTCATATTAATACCAAGTTTAAAAATTAAGGGGGGAGCCTAATAGATAGATAGACAGAGAGAGAGAGAGAGAAAGAGAATGAGATAGAGAAAGAGAGAGAAGGAGAGAGAGAGGGGGGGGGGGAGACACATTTGGCACTTCTCATCGTTCATTAAAAAAACTTTAGGCCTATATAGGAAGTGCTATTTAACGCTAATTTGAAACTAGTGGTAGAAGCTAGCATATTGTAACTTTTAAGGATGCCGAATTTATTTGGAGTAAGTTATATGATATTTGTTCCTAATTATATCGCTTTAAGTTTTTAATCAGATTTTTCAATTTTGAATAATGAAGGTCGACTGTAAAAACTGATACATTATAGGGCCTATCATTGTGAAATAGTAAATAAAAATACAAAGTACAGGAAATAAGAGGCAAAACGTGAGGGACATGCAGAGAGAGAGAGAGAGAAGGGGTGCGGGGCGGGGCGCTTGGTTGTTTTCTGAAGCCAGGCAGAAAGCCCCTTTCCTGAATATCATTTTGCAGCTCTTGTGCAATATACCCAGCTCGCTAGCACATCCGATATTATTTCGCTGCGCTGACAATACATTGTAACACGGGCTGTTAACTTATGAATCAGCGGAACCGTCCCGCAATGAGGAACAGCGCAAACACAGAAACTCGAACAACTCGAACAGGGAAGTGACAAAATACGATGTCGGTACTGTGATAAAGTGGCTAAATTTTCACATTTTGCAAAATGGCTATGGAATCATGGAGGTTATGTGCGAGGTGGCTGGTGGAATGTGGCGTTTTACCCTTCGATCACAGGATCATGAATCACGATGCCGAAGTTTTCGACCTGGGACAGACTCTTCGGGACGGAGTTATCCTGTGTCATTTGCTCAACCACATAAAACCGGGCTCCATAGACACTTTAGAACTCTCCAACATACGATCACAAACTTCACAGGTAATTTTTTGAAGGGGTTCAGCGCACTGTTTCGTGATTGTGGCAATGTGTGTTGTGCTTTGTGGGCAAGTGTGCAACCAAAGTTCACTGACTGTCTTTGGACTTCCTGGTGTACGGTATTCTTCACCAATCTAGGTAAAACTGGAAAAGAGCCCAGTTTCAAGAAATGAGAAGAGTTTTGACATGTTTAAATAATGTTTATGACATCAGACAGTTGAGGATACTGTAATTGTAAAACCAGAAACTTTCATGACATAAAACTTTCACAAATTATTAAGGACAGCCAGTTTTTGCATCAAGTACCTTTCACATATTGCAATAAATTTATGTTGTTTCCCCGAGACCCCAAGGTCAAAGACCAGCCAATACGTGAGATTTTTTGCGCATCAGCGCCAGGTAGGCGAGGAACCGTGTGCTCGCCGCGCGGTATGTGTAATAATTATCTATATGGAGAAAGATTTTGGGGCATGAGTAAGAGCCCAGATGTGTGACTGTCACGCCTAATGCGTGAGACTTGGTACACTGTAGGTCTGTGTTTCAATTGTGACTTGATTATTTTTCGGCATGAAACTTTCGTGAATCTTGACCACTTGAGAAATTCACAAAAGTTTCATGGATGCGAAAATTTCTGGTTTTACAAGAGGGGAGTCTATATCAGTGTCATCAGTGTTTCGAAGAGCATGGTCATGGTCTAAACAGTTTGACAATGACAAGGCCAAGGCATAAGGCAGTAAGGGTTCTGATACACTGTATGTGAAATTTGTGAAAAGTTTTGGACACAAAACCTGCACATTGAACAGTAGGTCTAGATCTGACAATGTTAGACTATGTGGACTATTGCCTTGACTACATGTAAGTTAGAATACGTGAAAAAAAACTGTTTCACTAAAAATTAGGTTGACAATAACAATAACTCTCTTAGATTCTCAGCAGAGATAATTATAAAGGTGTGAATTTTTTCACATTTTTTTTTTTGAGTGATGTACAAATTTTAAAAATTGTGCAATTTCTTTGCGATATCAGAAGAATCACAGCCCTTGTATGAATACTTTCTCGAGTTGACTAGTCTCTTTCTCAGATACATGTGTATGTGTTAGAATTTATTGTTATTTTGTTTGCATAATCAGTTCATATGCAAGTTGGCCTTCTGCAACAAAAAAGAAAGAAAAGAAAAAAAAAACCCCCTTTGTGCTGGAGTACATGTAGCTTACAAAAATGTTTGGCTGGGTCTATTACTTCTCAAGAAACCCTGCACAAGTGGTACTTGTGGCTATACATGTACAGCTGGCAGAACATGTATTTCATGGAGGAGAAGGATGGAGGAGGAGGAGGAGGGAGGAGGAGGAAGAGGAGTAGGAAGGAGGAGGGAGGAGTAGGAAGGAGGAGGGAGGTGGAGGAAGAGGAGGAAGGAGGGAGGAGAAGAAGGAGAAGGAGGAAGAGGAGGAGAAGGAGGGAGGAAGAAGAAGGAGGAGGAGGAGGAGGAAGAGGAGGAAAAGGAGGAACATGTGCACATACATGTATTCTGCTTTTGTAATTGGAGACAGTTTGTCTATGAAATGTCAGCTGTGATCCATAAGGAATATGAATGAATGCTAAATGTTCAATTCATGTTTACATTACACAAATCTTTTTCTTCTGAATGCAACTTCCTAAATCTGGTAATTTTGTTTCTGGTTTCCAATTTCCAAGGTAAATTGATAATGAATTATTCTTGTCAGAAATTACATGTATTCTTGTCAGAATATTTGATTGGCTACATGTAATAGTGAATTGAAGGTAAACAAACACAACATGCTGATGAAGTCGAACATTCTCTTATTGTTTTGATTGGATTCAGTGTCTTGAAATTCTTGGTAAATTCTATATAGACTACAGTCCTGTAGAGTCTTGAATCTCTGACTTCATCTCTTGAAACAGGTGAGCACAGTGGATCGCAAGTCTAATAGACTTGTTCACAAGTATATTCAAATTTTATGCCTACTTTTAAAACAACTTTAGGTTGTTCTTGACAACCTGAAAGCTTGTCAGATATAGCAACAAGTAATGTATGCAAACTGGATTCCAAGTATTGTAGTTCATTCATTAATTACAGGTTAATGGATACCTTGTTACTAGGTCCTCAGGAAAGAAACATCCATAAATTTGAATAACTTTGTGAACAGGTCTATTGACCCCAATCGTTTAATGTGAAACTTCGCGTGTTCTGTCTCATGGCCTTTGATTTTGCGACAACCCGGGATGGTGGGAAGGGAAAGTACACTTTTTTTTGTCTTCTTTTTTGTTGTCGTCTGTCTAGTGAATGGTCAGTCAACTGGCAGTCAGAAAGATATCATGCTAGTCGTTCCAGTTCCAAAACTATTCATCATGTTATTAAAGAGATGGTTGAGATCTGGGAAATTTTTTATGTCAGTTTTGAAGAACATCATATCAGAAATATCCTCTGAAAAGGATTGCTCTTCATATGCCCTCATATTCAGAATATGAGAAAAAACTGACGTGTTCAGGCCGAACATTCATGCTACATGTGTGTGCAGTCCCATATACCCATTTACGTGTGGAGTGCATGTGACTTTCAGTAGGATTGAGTCAATTTCTTGTCATTTTGATGATTTCAAAACCGTACGTTATACATGTATATCAATTAACATACATAGACATGATCAACCTTTCCCAATTGCTTTCAGTTTCTTTCACAATTTAATTACATGGCCAGAACTCAACTTTTTGGAGATACACGTGGACAAATTCAATCAGCCTGGCATCTACATATACATTGTATGTGGAAGACCTTCTTTTCTTTTCTCTCCCCCCCCCCCCCCCCCTTCTTCCACCGTTGGATGTCAGAGATCAACACCACCAAACTGATTGTGCAGATCCTACACTAACAAAGTTACAAACAAAGTTACAAACATATACATGTATTTGTATGAGTTCTCAACCATGTGTGTATATCTACATATATCTAGGCCTACATCATGCTTACACAGCCTACATGTAGATCAGATTATAAAGGTAATGACATTGTACAAAATGGTACAGTGGATTGTTCTGAAAGTATTTGTCAGGGAACATTTTGTAAACAATAGCATTGAAGTGTGAATGTTGTTACCAGAACTTTCATATCCGCTTTCTATATGCAGCTGCCAGTTCTTGTTGATACGAAAGTGAAGCATTGCTGAGGTTCCCCTATTCTCCACTCTCAATCAGAAAAACTTTACCAGTATGCAGGCAGTCGCCTACTCCTTTTGATTTATACTTTCATATCGTTGTATGCATTGAGCGACATGAAGGATTAATGTTTAAAGATAAAGTCGAGTTCTGGTCATGAGATTGAATTGTGAAAGAAACTGTCTCATAGCAGTTGGGAAAGGTTGATTAAATATACATGTAGCACATAAAAATTGGTGTAAGGTTTTTTTGAATCACCAAAATGATAAGAAATGGAATCAATCCTGCTGAGATTCACATGCACTTCACACAGAAATGTGTATATGGGACTACACACAAATGTTTGGCTGTTTCAGCCGTTTCTTGTCATATTTTGAATGTGAGGGCATTTGAAGAGCAATCCTTTTCAGGGTACATATCTACTATGATAATTTTCCAAACTAACATAATAAGAATGACAAAGCTCGCAAATTATTTTTTACCTTTCCCAGAACTCAAACCTTCCCTTTAACCTAGATTACAACTGTATGTTGTAAAAGAATTCACACTGCTTTACATGACATACACAACTTGTATGACAAATTTCAAATCAATTACAGGTTTTAAAAGTTACAACTAACCTGAATGTTTAAGTTTTCAGAAGAAGATTCTCAGCTTTGCCACATACTTCTCCCATCATCCCATGGGTGGGGATTAAAGTTTAAGTAAAGCAAAATTTTGACTTTTATCATCACTATTTCTATGGGTTCCACCTGTTAAGAAACTCACATGATCTGCAACTGGATGTGATCAGATTTCTATTGTATCGGGTCATGAGATTGGCATGTGAATAAAAGTTCTTTGCTGTTGCCATTCCTGAAGAATAGTAGAAACAACAAAGAACTGGCATTGATGCATGAAAGTGCAGTTCACAACTATCAAGGTCAGGAATGTTTTTAATGCAGTCACAGGAACCAGTGGTCAGAACTGCATGGTACTTGTACAGTGTAAGTGCAAAGTAGTTGGAAATAATGCGGCCATCAAACATGTGGGCTGACATCCATATACATGTAGTATTCTGGGTTCTTGTAGATTTGATGAATTATGACACTTTATCTTGAAGGAAGTATTTCTATAAATTCAAAGTGAGTGTGACAGATGAAATTGTAATACATTTTGATGAACTGTGTTATTTAAATCAAAGCTGCCTGTGGGTAGGTAACTTGGTGCCTTTTCCAGGACATTTTCTTTTCTTTAGTCAGGGAGGCAGGGAACTTTACAGTTTTGAAATCCCCACAACTAAGAAAACTGGAGGTGTTCATCATGGTTTTTTTTAGTACATTGTACATGTAGGTCTAATTTCCAGGGTCAAAATCACCAGGAACCTTTTGTACATTTGTATGTGAATTGAGCATTGTTCCAGGATATTGCACACAAAAAAGTAGAAGAAAGAATCCACCCCCCCCCCCCCAATCCACCACCACCACTCCAAATTTTGCGTGAACCCCAAAGAAAAGGATCACTACATGTATGTTTTACATGCTTTTTTTAATTAGTAAAATATGAATTTCAGGCTTTGAGTACTTATGATGTACACGTACAGCAGATCGTTTGTTAAGAGCCAGAGGGGCGTTAACTCATATACTTTAACTGGCAGACAATATGTATGTTCACCTTCCATTTGACACACTGCATTGTGTACAAATGTACATACAGTGTAGATATCATGTACGCCTACTGTACATCTTGATTTGGTAACTTTGTAGACGCTTGATAAAATCTGAGCTGCCTGGTCTTACATGCTATCAGTGTATGTAATATGGTGTAAAAATGAAGCCCAGGAAAAAAAAAATCATGTGCTTCACAAAAGTAAACAAGTGACCGGAAATGCCAGACTCATTTTGCCCATAGACTGCAGTATTAGATTAAAGCGTATGGCCATACGCTTTCATAAATAGTATTCAGTCATAGATATCTTAATAATAGCATTGTATATTTGAAAACCTTTCTATGCCTGGCTATTTATTTATCCTTCTGAACATCATTATACAAGACAAGATACAAGATATCAAATTTCAACAATTTATTAAATCAAGCCGCCACAAAGTTTCACTGATTCCCTTTAAGCAATACAAATACTACTGGATGGTGCTGAATTGATACATGTGTATGAACATACATGTAGGCATGCATTATCTGTGTATTTTTAACTCTGCATACATGTAGTTTATTGAGTAGGCACTTCCTGGTTTTGTCTGCAGATTTCACAATCACTGACTGAGTGCAGGATCTTGCAGGTCTTTTAATATTTGGCGGATGGATTCTCGTTACATAGCTAGTGATACAAATGTTTAAAACATGTAGGCTACAATGCTTAACAAATAATACGCTCCACCAGTCAGTAGCGTTAGGTAGCCTATTAAAGTAAATGTGTACCGTATACACTGTAGTACATGTAGGCCCAGGCTATAAATATAAAGTTCAATATTGAGCAAGGCAATTGTTTGAAGTATCCAATAAGAAATGGTCTTATTTCCAAACAATATTACATGCACGGTACTGGTTCCTTGCAAAGAAGTTGCAGTGCAGTGCATCTACCCATGATGGATACCGGCGCATTACAAGTGTTCATATTATTATTATTATTATTATTATTTTATTTCAGTGTACTTGTGTGTGTATCTCATAAAGACGCTGAATTTGGAGTTGCAGTAATTTGAAAATCTACCAGAAAATAGTTTTCAGTTATTCCAGCATCATTCTCCATATCATTTACCTTCTTGAATGTATGGGCAGCAGGTCTGATCATGTTTGTAAAGCCATGCAAAAGAAAGAGGGAGAGAGAGAACGAGAGAGAACGAGAGAGAAAACAGTTTTGAATTTTAAGAGATGTGAGCCCCTTTCATGTTTCACTTGTGATTTAGAGAACAATGAATGACCTCTCGAAGTCAAGTCACCTGAAGGTTTATGTGGTATTCCCCCTGAACAAGAAGTACATGTTTTAAAAATACCTGATGTGTTCACAGGAGCTCTTTCTATTTTTTATTTATTGAAAAGTGTATGATTTCATCATTGGTTTTTTTTTCAATGAAATTGAAAATTATTTCCTCCCCGTCCCACCCGTTGCAATGTGCATAGTAAATATTAATTTGTGTCAACTTACATGTATGCATGATGGGGTTATTGTGTGTTCTCATTCGGTTTCCAGCATTTGTCAAGAGCAGTTGCAATCATTAGCATGCCATGTGACCACAAAAGATTTAAAAAAATATAAAAAATGCAAGAGGTACATGTATGAGTCTGGTTTACATGTAGTCCTTGATATATGTAATGTACATGTATAGTACATGTATATTGGCTGTAACAAGCACACTATACTGTACATGTATGTATACATAGACCTACATGTACACATTTCCTTTTCATGACCATGAATTTGATACTCTTGGACAGTGGCATACATGTACATGTATCCCTCTTGAGTCTAGTCTAGAAGAAGACACAAACTTGTGTTTGTCTCCATTTTTTGGTGTGTAACAGTATGAGGAAATAAGGGACTGCTTTATTTTATTTTTCCCATACCTCTTCCGTCATACTGAATATGTACATGTACATATGTACTTGGATGCAAGGCACCCATGAATGATTGTGTTAATTTGGTATACTGTGCTGTTTATTTTTCTGCATTCTTGTAATTTGCAGTTGATTAGCATTAAAATCATGTGTTCTCATAGACCAGCAATTTGCTGGTGAGCAATATTTAGAGGTTTTGATTTGTTGTAGTTGTTGTTAGTTAATACATACAATGAGTGGCATAAATCCTGCTTCTTCAACATTTCTTGTTTGTTCAATTGCCATATCAAACGTAAAGAACAAGAAACTGCTTATGAATATATTTGGTTGAATTATTGTTTGGAGTTTGTGAATACAGTACCCACAAATGATAATAAGCTGTACAGTAGTATGTAAAGTCTCCAATGTGTGCCCATCTTTGTGGTACATGTATTTCTCTCTGTAGTACCCTGCAGTGGCTTTGTGTTAAAGCAGGGAGGTGGAAGAGATTCCTTGGGTAAAGTTACTCAAGTTTTGTTCCCATGTCTTCTCAAGAACAACCACATTCAGGTCAAGTGAAGGTCTGGTAAAGGCATTGCCCTGTACTTTATGCATTGATCATAATTTCAGTATTCAATTAATAAGAATAGGGCCTACAATAGTTTGCGTGTTTCCAGGCAATGTCTCAATTCAGAAAAATGTGCCATAGCCAAAAATAAACTAAAAACACTGAAATCACAATTTTGGATTGTGTACATATACGTATGTGCAAACTAAGGAATCTTTGTGTTAAAACCTCCTGAATGCATTAAAGGGGAAGTCCACTCCAATATCAACTACAGGTAAGTGGTTTTAGAAGAAATAATATAAGAAATAAGAAAGTTATAAATGTTTGAAGTTGTAATCAATCAAACACAAATTGGCAACTCTGTGACATATCTTGCAAGCTCCCCCACATTTGCCCTGTACTGAAAAAATCATAAATTTCCATTTTCCCTAATAAATTTTCATACATATGGAACCTACATGTAGATAGATATATAATCATTTATGCCTTTATGATACAAATCTATTCCTCTTAAAAAAAAAAGAAAATGAAAATTTATGAATTTTTGTGTATGGAGCAAATCATGTGAGAGGAACTCGCAAGATACGTTGCCAATTTGTGTTTAATTGATTACAACTTAAAAAAAACACTTTATTTCTTATCTGATTTTGCTCAAATTTATTGATAGATGATCTGTTTCTTTCATTTTTCTGCTTCTTTAAAACCAATGTAATATCAGGATGGACTTTCCCTTTTAACACTTGAGGAGTTTTATAGTTTCAATTTCTTAAAGCTTGATAATTTATTGTCAATTATTTAGAAAAAAAATGACAAACAGAAGGAGGACCTTTTATTTCAATGGACATCTTTAGGATCCATGTAAGTACTAGTGGGTATTTTAGTTTGTACACTATCCACATATTATATATTGCTTAAAAATTCACAACATCTGAGTAGATTCACAGTAAAGTGACTCTGCAAACTTTACTTTAAAAAAATTATGGGGATTTTCTAATTTGCTCTTGGCTATTATACAAAGTCATAACTCAATGTTATGATTTCCAGAAATAAGCTAGAATTACTTGTAGTATCATCAAAGAAGATTGTGAATATTTATGGCCATTTTTAACTTTGTGGATTTCCTGAATGCCTTTAAAACATTAAAAAAAAATCAAAATCTGGGAATTTATCTTTAACATGTTACATAGTGACAATGATTTTTTTATTGGGATTTCCAAGCATTCTAGGGTAGATTTACTAAATGACTCAGTCGCCTTCATCATTACTTCAAAATTCACTGTACCTTTAATAAGGGCTGGTCAGACTTGTCCGATAACGATAATGTATGCGCATATCAAATGTACTATAACGATGACAATAAAAATGATAACACCTGACCGATAAAATCAGTGGAGTTCTGTCAATCAAGCACGAAGGACACTGTCCCATGATTCTTCTGAACTGACATCACCTTGAAGGAACAAAACCAATTGGCTTTCAGAAAATATTAGTGGCCGAGATGATAAAATCGGTGAGGGAGGCTCTTTAATAATACATGTATCAGTGAGGTCTTATGATTTCCTATACAGTTTTCACATAAACAATGCTTAAGGGCGATTCCATGCAGAGTTTCCCATGCGACATCCTTAAAACAAAAAAGTCTCTCAATATATAACCGTGACTGTAGGTGGTGATACCAGAAAGAACCATTGTTCAATAGTTATATTGAGACATTCTTCAATTTTGGATGAAATATGTGGAAATAAATGTCATAAGGGACACATTGCACAGAATCGCCCTTGAGCAATTTGGCAAATACTGTAGGTACATTAACTACATACATGTACATGTAGTCAGTGTGGGGGGGGTTCTCGTTTTTTTAATTCCGAAGGTTCGTAATTCCAAAACACTAATTTGCCATAGCAGGGGGCTCGTAATTCCAAAAATGAAATAGGGTTCGTAATTCCGAAAATGAAAAAGGGTTCATAATTCCGAAGGTTCGTAATTCTGAAAATGCAGTAGAGTCCTACATAAGTTTTCGGAATTACGAACCTTCGGAAATATGGACCCTTTTTCATTTTCGGAATTATGAACCCTATTTCATATTCGGAATTACGAACCGTCGGAGTAACGAACCTTCGGAAATAATGAACCTTTGGAATTACGAACTTTCAGAAAAACGACATGTAACAGTCAGCGTTCTGATTATGACCAGCCCTTTAATGAGTAGACACAACAGGAGACTCCTCTGCTGATGTACAGTTTTGTAAACATGTCAGTGAAAGACATTCCTTACATTGCACTTGAATACTTGTTTGATACTGACCGTATGCTCCTGCTGAACGATGCATTCAATTAAGTCTTTCAGTCCCAGACACTCTTCAACGTGTCTCCAGGTTTTTGTTAATAGTGTTCATGTATGTGAGTTTAAAAACTTGAGCTTTGGGATAATTGAGTCAAGATAATTGAATTTTGGATAATTCAGATGTAGAAAATATCCTGCAAGAAATCATAATATAGGCCTATCTGAAGTTTATTACAAATAGAAATTATCTGTGGGGAAGTTCCTGACTGTTGCAGGTATATTTCTCAAATGTCACTTCACAGGAGATAATGTTTGTATCTATGTATTTTATATGTGCGATTTTCTTACTTCCCTGGAACATTGTCACAAAACTTTCAAGACAGAAAGATTGGGGGACATACAGAATACATGTACTACATGGACATATAGGCCTACAGTACATGAACATAGGAGCAGAAATACATGTAAGTATCTTGACTGCCACTTGAACAAGATTTGTACAGATGAGAAGCAGACTTGAGCAAATAAAGACTCCTCACTCTCTGCAGTTTTGTTATTGCAGAAGTTTTGATCATGCAAACAAATTCAAGATCTTTTGCAGGCTACACATGTGCATCAAGGATGACAGTTGAGACACAAAAAAGCTTTTGATTTGACCATAGCTTTGCAATAGGATTATTTGGAAATCCTAAAATCATAAATGGCTCAAGCAAATACACTAAGCAGGTCTACATTGTCAAATATGCACATACAGGTATTAGGATTGCATGTACAGTCCTGATAGAAAACAGAATTTGTTATTACCCACGCCGATGAAATCGGCAGGGTTATGTAAAGGGCTCCGTATGTTTGTTTATTTGTTTGTTTGTTTCTTTGTTTGTGTACAAGATAACTAGAGAACGGGTGAACGGATTTGCACCAAATTTTCAGAATGTTCGGATAGTGACAGGAAAGAATCGATTAGATTTTGGTGATGATCGGTTGACCCCTGCAAATTCTGTGTGACCTTGAAGTTTTGACCCCATAGTTAGTATAGTATTGACCCCATAGTTAGTATAGTATTGCAACTACTCTGTAGTGCCTCTAAGGCGTGGGTCTGCCGCCTTTGACGGCCTTTCTAGTTGGACACTTTTTTTGTTGTTGTAAGGAAATGGATACCAAGAGAAAACAAATGTTGTGTTGGCATTGTATTAAGGCCCAGTCTAAGAATAATGACTATAGGGTGATTATAATGATAGAGCCTCAGCATTATCATATTATTTACCTCATAAACTGCAGGGGATTGATTTATGAATGATTATTTGTATAATATATTGATGTAGTTACTACATGTAGACAATGACATGCAGCCTTTAAAGGCAGGACAAAATTTACAATGGTCAAGTTACAATGGTCAGATCTGTTTCTTTAATTGATCTGATTTCTTTAATTTTTCTGCTTCTTTTAAAACCAACTTGATGTCATGGTGATTTCTATTTTAATACTTCAAAATCACAACCATATGCAATCACTTTTATACATAAGCTGAATTATGGTTATGAAAATTTGGATGTAAAAATTTGTGCTTGATTATTTAGGATACATGTATATTACATACATGTAGGCCCTGCATATAAGTTTATCTTTAAATATGCTTTCATTATTGCAGTTATTTATCATAAGCTGTCAGTGTGGCAGTTTAGTACTTTGAAATCATAACCGCATGTTTATGACAGCTCTAAATCTAAAATGTGGATACAAGAACAGGTGATCGTGATTTAACCTCTTTATTTGCTGTACATGAGCTATTTTTGGTTACCAGCACTTGGTTACATACAAAAAGTTATACAATTAATGTACTGTACATGTACATGTAGTATGACATATGGGTAGATTGTGTTTCGTATCAAGTCGATATCAGGTGATTTACAGGTGCAATATTTCTCATGAGATAAATGTATCCATGTTTATTGAAATGATTCCTTGCAGGCAAGGTTTGACAACTAACAGGTGCCTGATGTGCATGGGCCCCCAAAGTCTTAACTCTACACCACCAAAATTTCAAAATTTTAACAGGGGCCCATGCATATACATGTACAGACCCAAAAATTTCAATCTGATCCCCCTTTGAAAAATGTTTGTGTTGAGCCCTTCAATCCTAGATTTATTCAGAGTGTTTAACATGATACACATGTATACATGTACATTTTTTGTAGGCTATACCTGTAAAAGAAAAGCTGGGTATTTGTGTTTTGTCATGGGAATGACTTGCATTGCATACGTGTACATAAGAATAAAAGAACTTATTTTGTATTTTGCTCGCTGGAACAAGTCATGCACATGTTGGACGTACATGTATAATGTACTGTAATGTTGGTATAGGCCCTACGTGTACAGATACAATGTAACTTGTTCCAGAACATATTTAGCAGGCTTCTAACAAAGTTGTGTGACAAAACAACACATTTTGCCCCTTTAGGCAAAAGCTGGTCATGGTCACAAAGACAGCCAAGCTGGATGTTTTCTAGAGGTTGGTCAACAAGTTCCATAGTGTTCCATAGTGTGACACATGTATATTTATACCCCCGCCAAACGAAGTTTGAAGGGGGTGTATAGGAATCAGTCGATGGTTGGGCGGGCGGGTGGGCGGTCGGTCGGTCCGTTGCAAATCTTGCGGATCGAACTACTTCCTCAGTTTTTGACCGAAAGTCATGAAATTTGGTACACACATTGGTCTTGGTGGGAAGATGTGCAAGACATATTTTTCGGATGAGTCGGAATCTGCGTTGCCATGGTACATGTAACGGCATATTGTATGTCAGAAAATCAAGGAAACACCTTGCGGATCGAACTACTTCCTCAGTTTTTGACCGAAAGTCATGAAATTTGGTACACACATTGGTCTTGGTGGGAAGATGTGCAAGACATATTTTTCGGATGAGTCGGAATCTGCGTTGCCATGGTAACGGCATATTTATGGCAGAAAATCAAGGAAACACATTGCGGATCGAACTACTTCCTCAGTTTTTGACCGAAAGTCATGAAATTTGGTACACACATTGGTCTTGGTGGGAAGATGTGCAAGACATATTTTTCGGATGAGTCGGAATCTGCGTTGCCATGGTACATGTAACGGCATATTTATGTCAGAAAATCAAGGAAACACCTTGCGGATCGAACTACTTCCTCAGTTTTTGACCGAAAGTCATGAAATTTGGTACACACATTGGTCTTACTGGGAAGATGTGTACAACATTTTTTTGATGTGTCGGAAGCTGCGTTACCATGGAAACAGCATATCTATGGCAGTAAATCAGGGAAAAATCTTGCGGATTGAACTACTTCCTCAGTTTTCGACCAAAAGTCAAGAAAGGCTGTTGTCACGGGGCAGGGGTATTAATCATCATCTTCAGTGATATTTCTAGTTCATAATAAAAACCATTTGTTTGTGTGGTACACTGATTTGGATTTCTATTTTAAAAAGTAAAATTTCCTTGCAGTTATTTAAAAGTGTCTTTTCCCCCTATAATTATGTATGTAGTTGTGGGTTTTCAAGGATCCTTTGGTGCTTAAAGTAGCCACCTGCTTTATATATTTTTTCCCTCTGCAATACAAGCTGAAGAAGTTGTTATGATTCTCATTGATACATTACATGTCTATTATCAACTGCGTACAACATGTATATTACATGTACACTGTACTTGTAGATATATAAGACAAGCCAAGCTGCTGAGTGTTTATGAGAGGAATGTTTGGGAAATGGCCAAGCCATTGAGGAGGTAATGAAGCAAGTCGTTAGCAAGCTGTGAACTCATCACTCATCCTGATAATCTTGTCATCGGATGGTCAATCCAACTAGATATGGACAAGTAGTTTGTTACATCTACGCCTATACTACATACATGAACATTATTTGTGCATAAACTTTATTGGCAGAATGTTCATGTACCTGTTACATTTTAGAGTCGTCATCCATTTCTTTCACCCTGAAACCTCAGGGCTTTCACTGATCTTTGTGTATGGGTTGCAAGAGGGGCATCCTAGACAATTGCTTAGGTTGCCAAAACTTCATCTTTTGGTTGTAATGTTTGGTGGATTATACAAAATATTAAACAATGAAAACAATACTTTATTGTCATTGTTTTTTTAGTCGTTATTGGGCCACAAAGGCTGGCTTTAATATTAGGATTTGAGGTGGTCAGTAGCACTTGCATATATCTAGGGATGTTGAACCCTGCTTAAAATCTTCTTTTCATATCATAATGACCATATGTTGTGTTGATTTTTTGATGGATTGATTTTCAAGAAATTGACTGCAAAGAAACCAAGTTTATGCTTACAGGAAAACAACCTAGGGGACCTACAGCTTTTAGTCCTATCTTAGGAAACTTTTAATGAGAATAAATATTACTACAGGGCAGTAGCTTATTGGATACATGTGGGTGTTAAAACCTGTGACTTCTGAGTTACAAGACCACTGCTCTACCACCGTGCCATCAGGCCTTCTCCATCAGAAAGGGCATTCTGTCTCACCAGGAGTGATTCTATACATGTACTGGTACATGTACGTCTATGATAATATATACTGTAGGCCTACATCTAAATGCATGATAAAAACTCCATTTATTAATTTTTATGGTTGCGCAAATATGCATTTCTTGAAAATCCTTGGATTGTGACCACCTCAACGCCTCTGAATCTTCATATTGATCAGCTAAATGGATTACTCAGTATCTGTCCAGTGAGTAAGAGGTCTTCCCTGCCATCCATCTGCCATACCAGATGTGTGTGCTCATTCAGGTTAACCCCCTGTGTGCCATTAAGTAATCAAAGTAATGGAATATGGAAGGTAAAGGGTTAATGAGTGCAGTGAGCCTATTGGATGGTGTATCATTTCACACCATATCCCGAACCCCAAGAACAGCTCATAATCCAATAAATCTCTGGAAACCATGGCTTTCCAAAGTCGTGCCGCCACCACAGCGGGAGTTATTGAACGGAAAATCCAAATCCGTTTTCGTGGAACTGGTTCGACTGTGTAAGTACTTGCCTGCCTCGGCATACATGTGAAGCAATATCATTTGTACATCAAATTAAGATCATTTACATGTTACGGATACAGCAATTTTCACTGATTTGGCAGTGACACGAATTGGTTTCCCCATAATACTTAACATAATACTTAAAGCCGACATGACTACATGTTCATGTATGAACTTAATCTTTTTGGTACATTTGTAGATGTACGTATCCGGCCTACTAGATTAAATGAAAAGCTTGCAACAATTATTTATTGTTTGTACAGTATGTGGTTTACCGATCAAAATCGGCTTTGAATGGATGGGTAATATTTGTTATTCTTGAAATTTTTACCAAGTAAAATGTTTTCATAAAATGGGACAAAAGATCAGTTTGTAATATGTCTCAATTATTCATGGTTGCTGACCCTATAGATGTATGATGAGGGTTTTTAAAAATATTTTTTTGTTGTTGAAAGCCTTATTTATTATACAGATCATGTACATGTATCTTGCATTGAATAATTTCGCGGAAGGTATGAACAAACCACAGGAAGGTAGACAGACCATAGCCAGAACTTTCAGGAAAAAAACCCCCTGCAGAATTAATGCTGTGGGGTATTTCAGATACACATTACAGGGTATCCGTGTTAGAATATCCCTGTAAGGGACTACCTGTATGTTTTGAGATGTTTCAAAATTTCACCCTGTTTTCATTAACTTTGCCCTAAATTCGAGAGAGGTTACCATTTGGGATTTTAGTTTAATACTAGGCTTTGTTCACAATTTTGCTTAGTCCCGTACTATGGGTGGAGCTAAACGAGGTCTTAGCCCCACCGATTGTACAGGACCAAGCTTAGCCCTTTTTCTGTTCACATTGCATTTTACGAAAGTGGGCTAACTCTATGATAGTACAGGTACGTGATTATTTTAGCCCCAGCAAAAAGCAGGGTTAGCCTCACCAAAGGTGGGACTAAACATAAAAAGGTGAGGCTAAGCACTCAAGGGAGAACTGTAATGGAAATAGTCCAGGGTTAGTACGGGGTTTTAAAAAATTAAGTGTAATAAGCCTATATATACATGTACGTGTGTATCTTTGAGAAATGTTCTCTTATGAACTTTGTAATCCTATTAGCTCGAATTCATGAAAGAGGTTTATCCAACCCATGGTTTGAACCTCTAAGCGTAATGCGCGCATGTCCTTATGTCCAAAGTAAAGTGCTTAAATACGCTTATTTACACTTATTTTAGTCCATGATGGACGTTTATATCATGGTTCAGGCCATGGTTTATAAAGATAAACCTCTTTCATGAATTTGGGCCATGTAAGTGTTCAGGGAGTTTGATACAATGTGAATGCAGATAATGTGACATACACATACACTTGTGTGTGCTTGTTCATGTGAAAGATAATGTGTTCATACTGATCATTTCATTCTTGTGGTTTATGAGAAATCCAGATGTCTGTATTCATACCATGATGTCTGACTGCTAGTCCATATGTCACCACAGATGTGGTAATCACTTCTTGGCTCTGGCTTGCTTTGACATGCTGGGAAACAAAACAACATGTCACAGTCTTATCAGTGCATTAATGAGGAGGAACATATTTTGTTACTAGTCATGTGATTCATTTGTTTATGCTAAGGCCATGTGCTGGCATGCCAGTGTTTATAGTATATCACAGTCCATGACAAATTCATTGGGAGCTGATAAATTTAAAGGTAGCACAATTATGACTGTCATACTTACATGTATGACAGAGAATCGGTACAAAAGTGGGTGGGTAACGAGCTGTATATAAATACCGAGCAGACTAATTCTTTACAACATTCAAGTGGCTGATATGGCTAATTTAGCATATTAGAAAAAAAATAGTTGAATTAATTTGTACACTTTATGAAATTATTGGGTACAGTAGCATTGTGTAATAAAATGTAGTGCTATAGTATTTACATGTACTCCTATAAACTTTAAATAATTCTCTCTCAATCTTCAAAAAGTATTGTATTGTTACAAACAGTATTGTTGTGATTCTTCATTAAATGGAGATTGATATTTACTATAAACCTGATTTGACAGACGTGCATGATGTACATGTATTATTCAGGATTTCCAGATACATGTATCCCTTTTTCTTTTCATATACTAGTCCACTTCCTGGACTGTCTCTGTATCGCGCGATCCGACACCCTCGGCTCAACGCTAAAACAGGAACAGTCCTTACAATTCCACCCTCGACGACGGGTGGAATTTGGGGGTTCGCGCGATTAGCGAAGAGTCGCGCTCTGTGTGGGATATGCGTGTGGAGAAAGAGCAGCGTAGGGGAATAAACCAAATACACATGTATAAAAAACGGATAGAATCTAGACTAATCATATACATGTATGTGGTTTTCACCACTGTCACATCCTACACATTTGAGATTATTTCTTGTTCTTGCTCTTGAGTCTGACCTTCGTATTAGCTTGGGATGGGAAGAAGCGTGAGAGACAGTGAAAGAAGATACCGCATGTAAAGTGAGATGCTGTCAGTGTTGATAAGCAGTGCACTTTCAATATCTCTCAGTTTCTCTCACATTGGCTGCAGAGACTTTCTCATTTGTATCAATCATCTCTACTTTCATCAAGAGAAACAGAAAGAGAATGGCCGAGGGATTGGCAGAGGGGAATGAGGGAGAGGAAGAGAAAAAATATTTTCACGGTTGCAGAGTGGTTAATAAGTTTTGTATAACTTTAAGCCCACTTCCAGGGTAAGATTTCAAAGGTATGAAAGAGAGAGAGAGAGAGAGAGAGAGAGAGGGAGGGAGGGAGAGAAAGGAGGAGGTAATTGTGAAAAAAGGTTTTATTCTGAAGAGAGAATTTGGGAAAGCAAAAACCAAAAGAAATGAATGAAGATTAAGACTGAGATAGATACTAGGCCTGCATTCATAGATACTGGAAAAAAGGCAGTTTTAAAGATCAACTCAAGTAGAGAAAGTGATGCGATTGAGAAGAGAGATTAATAGAGAGGAGGAAAGTAAGAGTGGTAGTTAAGATGTTTGTAAACAGACTCTGAAGCATGAGAAGATGGACAAGAAATTCATTCAGCTGATACATTTCAGCTCCTCGGCTCAAAGCCACCTCTCCTCAATGAGCTTCTCCCATTTCAATCAGTCTCCTCCACTTGGACATGTTTTTGCCAACTATTCTTGGCATTCTGACTCATCAGCCCACATCTTCTTCATCCTAGTCATCATCCCAACATATTACTGTCTGTGTCTGTCTGTCTCTGTCTCTTTCTCTTTGTGTCTCTGTATCTCTGCCTCTTTCTGTCTCTGTCTCTGTCTGTCTCTATGTCTGTCTCTTTCTTTGTCTCTGTCTATGTCTATGTCTGTGTATGTCTCTGTCTTTGTTCATGTCTCTGTCTTTGTCTTTGTCTTTGTTTTTGTCTCTGTCTCTGTCTCTGTCTCTCTCTGTCTTGTGTCACTTTGTGTCTGTCTCCCTCTCTTTCTCTCCATCTCTTGTCATTTTGTCTCTTCTCTCATTTTTCTCTCCATATCTCTGATTTTCATCTGTCTCTCCTCTGTATCTCCTCTGTATCTCTCTTGATCTTTCTCGCTATCCATCTCTCTCTCTCTCTCTCTCTCTCTCTCTCTCACAAACACACACACGCACACACACACACACACACTTTCTCTGTCTCTATAAACATCCTCTTTCTCTTTCATATCTTTCAGGAATCGTCTTGAACTTGTGTTGCCACTACACAGGTCGTGTTCACATTTTGATACAGAGGATAGCCTCTTAGATTTTATGTTCAATTGTAGGAAATTTATAGACTGAAGAAACAGTAGCTTTATTCACTTTAATGTGAATCTAGAATATTGACTTGAGACATGAAATTGATTTATGGACCTAGAAACCATACACTCTAGAATGTATCAGGGGACCCAACACTGACAAAGTTTGAATGGTTACAAAGAAAATATATTCACTAAGTTAAAATATGGGGCTTTAGGATTGTTGTGTGCATTATACAGATAGAGATGACCACATTACATGTACATGTAAGTCTGTAGTACACTTTCCAACAAAATTATGACAAAATGGTAGTTATAAGTACTGTGCCCTTAATCTAGGTCACAAGTCCATCTCCATTAATACAAGCGCTAATTCAATCTGGTCAGGATTGTGATTGAATGCTAAATATTTACCTGAATCCTATGATGAGTAGCATTAAGTGCAGTCTGCTGGTTTGACTAATACCACTGGTCAAAATGTGTGGACAGATTTAGAATGATTGTGCTGATTGATTTGAGTGAATATGAGAATCATCTGTGGTTTGTTTGTTGTAATGAAATGAGATTATATTGAGTGGTGTTGATTGATTAACAGCATGAACCTCTTTACATTTTCCAATTTGAAACATTGTAATTATTTAGTAAAAGGATTGAGCATCCCCAACTGAATTAAAAGCTATTAATAGCCATGATATAACCAGTATAATTTTTCCAATTTGACAATTTTTGAGCTGATTCACAAATAGAAAGACAGTGTACTTAAGGGAATATACAAATGATCTTGAATTGTTGACTACCATTTTTTTTATTTCAATTGGGAATAGTATAATGTAGACATGATTTGAATTGTTTTCATTGTGTATTACTGTAGATGCATGTAGATTTTTAAGAATAGCTTTGATTTGCTCATCAATATCTTTGCAATGCATGCCACAAGGCTTTGAACACCTGTCATTCAAGTTATGTTATTTATCTCTTTCCAATAGTTCTTGTGTATGAAAAACATCCGAACATTCCTGCGTGCCTGCTCCAGGGTATTCAAGATACGAGAAGCAGACTTCTTTGATCCAGCATGGCTCTTCCAGATGTCAAACTTTGGATCGGTAAGAAACTAAATATATATGATATATATTACATTGTCAACCTTTTCTGAGCAGAGCTTCACATACATATTTCACTTTGTTCATTACCCTGAGGAAGATCCGTGAGGATCGAAAATTTGGTGAAAATAAATATAAAAGTTGGAATTCAATGCATTACCAATGTCTTCTCTGGAATTCATTAATTGTTTCTCTCTTGATATATAAATATATACATGTATATATGGCCCCAAAATTTGAATCTTTTCATCGTATACATGTACATGTACAGGTATTAAAGGAACCTTTCCATAAAGACCACCTGCTCATAAAGACTGCTTTTCTTATCTCCCTTAAGTGGTCTTTATAGAAAGGTTTCACTGTATTTTTAGCCATAGAAAAACACTTTTTATGTACACAAGGGCTCATTCTAGATGATTTTTCCTACTTTTTATCAATTCTAAGTGGCATCCCTGTATATATAAATTCTATATTCTTTAACTTAACAAACAGTTGAACTGAAAGAAAATATGTATTGAAGAAAAAACGATAGGCAGCAATGAAATGTGGAATGGGAGAGGGTAAATAGGGATTAAAGTAAAAAAGTCAGAGGAAAGTAGAAATATATCTGTAGAAAAATAGTAGTACAGTGAAACCTGTCTATAAAGACCACTCAAGGGAGACAAGAAAAGCGGTCTTTATGAGCAGGTTATGTTATAATGTTGAAATGTTATACAGTCACTTTTCATGATATAGAGTTTACCTGGTTTTTGGGGTAATTTTTCTGAGGAGGGGGGGGGGGGGGGGGGGTGGCGTTGGGTAAGTGAGCCACTCTTGTTTTTTTTTACTCTTTACCTGATATGATGGCAAACTTATTTGAAATTTTTCTTAAGCACATGTTCATCCATTTCTCTACCCAGCTCATCGATCTGCTGTCCAAGCTCTCGCATACAGAAGATGCCATTCGTACAGGAGCACAGTAAGTATCTAGGCAAACAGCTATCATCATCTTCATAGAGGATTCATTTATTACCTCAACATGAAGTAAAAAATGTGTGGCAATTTCACAAGGAAAAACAACATTCACCTCCTGAAAAGTGAGCTATTCCACACTACAAGCTTAAATTGTATATGATGAGGAAGAGACAAGTCGTTTAGAAGTTCATAAGCTGTCAATTAGTGTACAGTCAAACCTGTCTATTAAGGCCACCCAAGGGAAACAGAAAAAGTGGCCACTGTAGACAGGTGGCCTTTATAGACAGGTTATAAAGCACATATTTGTTGCTACAGGGAGGCAATATAAGTGAGCACTATAGACAGGTGACCGCTATAGACAGGTGGCCACTAAGACAGGTTTGACTGTATATTCTTTTTTCTAATTTTTTGTGTGAAATGCATACACATTTATCATTAAAAAAAACTTTAGTTTCTTTAGTTTCTTATTTAGTTTGTTCATGAATGTTAAAACAGCAGACCTGCAATATGGAAATGGATAAAAGCGAAAGAATATGTACATATAATGCAAAGCAAAGTTATTGTCTTTTCTAGAAACTAACTTCAGTTTATCTGTATACATGTATATGAAGTGAAATGGAAGATAAATGTTTTAACCTTTCATGACAGGAATTATTGAATTGATCACATTTTGTTCTTCAAATTGGCAACAATATTTTTCTTTCAATGATACAATAAATTGTAATCTCTTTGAAAGCAACATATATGGTTAGGAACTTTATTGAAAAGTTCAAAAATTAGCAATTTTGATAGAAAACAATGATTTTGAACCTCTCAATGCGTTGCCAATTTAAGGATTTTAAAGCTCATTCTCTTTTTTAAATTCTCTGGCATTGAACACAATTTGCTAATGCAACGAAAATGGACACAGTGTGAGCAGAAATTTGTGCTCTTTCTACTTGAGCATCTGGTATATTTTTTATGGTTCTGAATCAAAAGTTATTGAGCCAAACCACAAAATGTGGTCAATAGTCTAGAAATGGTTAAACTACAACTGCAGAGAAAATATCGTCTTCCTCCTTGGAGAAATTAATTTTGTATCAACGATAAACCATATACTGGGTAAAGAATATTTTCCCAGCAACCCAACAGCATGTACATGTAATGATATAAACCAAATATACCGGTAAGTGTCAATATATATACTACATGTACATGTATATGACTAAAGATGGTAAATAGAAGTTTACACTATTGTGACTAAAAAAAAATTTGAAAGCAGAAAATGTCATATTAGGGGTCAAAGTCCATGTTCTGCGAGCAAGATTTCATTCTTCTATAAAATTCATTTAGTTCAAGCCAAAATACCCGCCTCGTGACCAGCTTGACATTAACGTTGCAAAATACCAGTCAAGACTTCCTCATCCTATGGGAGAAAGACCTAAGAAAAGAAAGGATATAGACCCTGGATTGCTTTTAGTTCCTTTAGTTTAACCCAGCTTGGACTTTGTAGGAATATCTGTAAGTTGTAGATCATGACCTCATTATTACAGCTAGGTAGTGAGTAGGGAATTTCCCATATTTAGATAATAGCACATGTTTATATGGGTTGGATATATAGTTAAGCAATCTACATTGGATGACAAATGTCAACAACCATTATTTTCTTTTCATTTGCTCAAAAAATAATTGCACATGTTTATTTACTTGTCAGATATGACTATTAATTTCCTTTGATATTACACTGTTTACACACCCACCCACTTACACCTGTATAAAGAAAGGAACAAAACAGCTACAAGTAAAATCAAATTTTTTTTTGAAAGTGTTCATATTTTTTCTAAGAATATCACTTAAAATTTGTACTTTTGTATTTCATTTGTACATATTTAAGTAAATAGTCTAAAGTTTGATGTGAATGGAAAAAAAAAAATAGAACAAAAACCAAGAATTCAAGAAAGAGCGGCAAGAATGGAGTGGAAGTGAAATACATTTTTTGGGAAAAAAGTGAGGTAAAAACATTAAAACCACCGAGTTTAAGAAAGATATTAAGATACCTCAATAAACCTGATGAAGAGGAATTACAAGGATATCCAACTTAATGTAAAAAAAGGAAGAAGAGAGCAGTGAGAATAAGTGAAGAAAGACGTGAAACAGGAATTTAAAAAGTGGTTAGTGGAAAGAAAAGTGATAGGACGAGACCAAAGAAAAAAAGAAAAGAAAAAATATGGAGAATAAAAAGTTACATAAAGGGAATGATACATTGTGAGAAGAAAGAGCAAGAAAGGAGAGAAGCAATAAAAATATAGTGAATTTGTTACACAGACATTTCCACTGGAATATAACTAGCCATGATCATGATTGCATATACAAGGAACTTGAAACAACAGATTCTTCAAATTTGTTTTCATAGGAAAATATTACAGACATGGCTCTAAATAAGGAAATGCAATAAGACCATCATTTAGAATTAAGATGACTGTAATGATGTGTCAAAAAAGAATCTGTAAGTAGTCTTAAAGCTAAAGTTTGCACATGTAGTATTTTCCTATGGAAGTTCCATTATCAGTCAAAAGCCCAACGCACACTATACGATCAGCAGCGATCCAATGCTGGAAATAACCGCAATAGCATGAAATATGGGCATTTTAACAAATTTAATCTACCTGATTCGGGTTCTTAACAATAATATAAATACTAAACATAGGATTTTGGTGCGCTATCAGCCTTATACCTGGAGTAAGGGCCAATCAGTTTCAAATTTTAGACAATCATAGGGCTGCTGTGACGTCACTACGCCTTGGAGCCGATTTGGCTTTTCCTCCAAATAGAAATCTTGCAATAGGCTGTATTTTCGATTTTAATATCTTTATAACTACTCAATCATAAATAGTTTATCTGTTTGAATGTTGATATCAAATGCTATTCCATTTTCTTCCGAAATGGGATCGCAGACAGATTGCATAGTGTGCGATTGGCTTTATATGACCCAACATAAGGCTGTTGTGATTTGCAAGATGCAAATAAGATGCATTGTAGAAGTCATATATTTCCTTACCTATGTTTAATATTAGCCAAGTATGGATTTTATATAGCACTCAATAAGCCTCTAAACTCAATACAGATAATTTGCTTCCTTGTATCATATGCTGTATTATTATGGAGACAAGCATTTCCTCACCATATCAACACAATATTTTCCCAACTCATATAATTTCCTGATTGTCTTCTATTTTTGTGTACTGTATACATTCAATTCAACATCCTTTTCCACAGTGTTGGATAAAAAAGATGGAGATGATGAATGATTTTCTGTGAAAAGTACTGTATGTAGACAAATCCTGATTTACCGCACAGGTCATAAAGATTGAGATGAGGGAATGATGTGTTTTTTCCCATCATCATTACCATGGTAAACCTCCAGTCTGTGTTACATATGAACGCATCCCAGCTCTTATCGGCTCTCAGCATCATTGCAGCCTTAATTTACCTTGGAGAAAGGCTCTTCCTTTATTACCGCATCTATAGTGATGAACCAAATTACCCTTCAAATTTGTGCCTTGGATGCGATCCCTATATATTGATTCTCATATCGCGCCGGCCTGAGGCCAATGAGGAAACAGAAAGTTTAATAATCACAGGTTGAGCGGGAAGGAGCAGTAATGATAGAGATGAAGAGATGAAATTGGCCAAGAGTGAGCAGCCCATAAGGGACAATCTTAATAAATAAAGAGTGATGCATGGATGCAATCATAATGGACTTGAGTCATTCTACTTTCCTGTCTTCCCAGAGGAGCCTTACTGGGGCTAAGAATATAAGATTGGAGAGACCAGGCATATCTGTAAGAGTGCCTCTTCTATATTTCAGAAGTTAATTAAATTCACTTCTGGTGAGATTTTTTTTTTTAGAAGATAAAGTAGTAAACTGAGATGTTAAAGAATCTTGAGCCTTATTTAGTATCAGCACTTCCTTAAATTTATCACTTAAAGGTTTTGTATCCCTTTGCAAATGTATATAAAAACATAAAATCTGGCTTCAGTTGTGTAGAATCATACTGTCATGAATGTTGTATTTTATTATTATTATTTTTTTTTAAACATTTATAAAAGGATTTGAAGTAACCATGGGTAGTAAAAGTGGCAGTGTTACAGCCTACATGTACTGGCCATAGTGCATCCCACTTGTGCTAGTTGTAAGAAACAATGTACATGTAGGCCTACATTATACATGTATAAGCAAAAATAGTCATACCGGTACAAATGGATCTATTATGCATACATGTACACAGGCAGGTACAATGTAGAAACTTTGTTCTTAATCTATTATGTTATTAACCACATGCATGACTGTTGTAATCATAAATGCAAATGTTGTACCACAGTAGAAAAAATTTGAATTTTATAAACCAGCCACCCCTAAAGATATCAGGATATGTTAGATTGAATTTAGAAATTGCAAACACAATACCAAACAGGACATAAGGTAAATAGTAAAGAAGGAAATTTGTTGTTTAAAACAATTTCAATCATTGAGAAGGATCTAGCCAAAGTAGGAAGTTTATCAGTATTTATTACCAAGAAGTGCTCTGAAAATACATGACCCTCATTGTATCTGAATGTAGGATGACAATACAAGGAAAAAAGGACAAAGGACAAACCTACATATGTATGACTTGTCTATACATATTATTTTAACCTCAATTCAGAATGGCATACATGTATGTACTTCCTTGTGCTGATAACAGTGCCCCACTCATTCCTTTCTGTGTAGGTTGAGATCAGCTAATGAGTGCCTAATAGTTGTGTATCACTTCCCTGCCCTGCCCTGGCATAAAATGCATTTTATCTGTGATGAGAGTTATTGACATTATCAGGCAGCAAGTTAATAAGCTGTCAGTTTGAGGACAGTTGCTAGCTACTGCTGCTCTCAATTATGAAAAGCAACTGTTTGATTATTGTCAGCATGAAAATCAAAGCAAGAGACAAAATGGTATGCAGAGTTTCAATCTGTGACCTACAGTGTACACTTCAAAACCATCCCCTGAATCTGACACGTTCCATCCTTTTATTTAGGTTGACATTTACCCTGTACTGACAGTATGGCTGCATGCTAGAAGTAGATTAGATATTAATATGATCGTTTTCATACAATTACATGTTTATGAATTTAATGTAGGGGGAAGAATGTTAGTTTATGTCAGGATGATTTATATTATTGAAGTGATAACTTCCATCATGCATGTAACATACAATTACATATGTTAATGTCATTTTACGCAAATTTTGATCACTTTTATGATTTGATTTCTTGAGGGTATATATACAAGTATCTGGTGATATATTGGTAAATGTAATTTTAACTTGGAATGTGATTTTTCATATCCTGCATGGTATCCTGGAATCTGTACTTTTCTAACTAAAAATTAGACCCATGGATCAACAAAGTATAAGTGAAAAGAGCAATTTAGTAAGGCAACAATAGTCAAAATTGACTAGTTTGCCTATTTTAAAACAACAACAACAACAACATAATCAATGTTCAACTGAATTGATGTAGTCCATCTTGTCACATGTGTTAAAAGTACTGTTTTAATTGTTTCAAATGGTTCTTAATGCACTTGGTTCCTTTATCAGTTTGTTTTATAGAATGTACAATGTACATGTACATGTAGGTAAAAATGTCCCATATTTTTTCTTTCTAATGAGTTAAATAAGAGAAATACGTTCATTTTCATCTTTAAAGGGATAATACAGATTTTTTTCATACTTATGTGAATAACCTTGAAGTCATAACTAGAGATGTATTTTAAAAGAAGTTACTTACCATTGTCACTACCCAAGTAATCTTGCTTGCCATGAATTTTTTGAACAGATTTTTCAACATATATTTTAAAAAAGAACAATGCCATTTAAGTTGTACCTTTAGTTAATAATTAACTTTACTGTAAAGAAAAAAAATCATAAATGAAAAACCCTTCTGATACAAATAATTGTTAATGGTTATAGGAATAATAATCAAATCTTTTTTAAAAATCATCTCATTTTATCAAATCAAGCTTCCCACTGTATTGCTTTTATCCAGTTTGAATGCAGCCTTGGGGGCCAGTCTTAGCTTGCTGGTATAGGGCATATATCTTAACACTAATGGTGATTGATTATAGCACTGAGTAGCCCATAGGCACTGTTTGCTTCATGCATGATTGGTAATAACAAGCGGCTATTTTATCCTGCTATAAATTTTCTATTTTATCCCCTTCTCCTTCAGACCCTTCAAGACAGAACAAGAGGACATTTATGGAGGTCTGGAGGATTTGGCTGAGTAAGTATGGAGAGATTGACTTTTATGTTCAAGTGATGCCCTGAAAACGAGTATGTAAGCATGACCTTCTCAAGCATGGCTGGTTTAATGTTTGCATTAAATGTGATTACTGTTAGCCATATATGTGACTTGTAACATCATTTGATAATTATATTATTGTCAATTTCAAAGTGATATGTCATGATTGATTATTTCATTAGATGTATTTACATGTCTGTCATACAGCCATGGAAAATTATTAGACCAAGAATGGTTACTGATAGTGTTATTTTTGTGGTAAGAAGGAAGTAAAATATCATAAAAGCAAGGTATAATTGCTGGAATTTGGTATTCATTCAATGAAATACAAATACAAATCATTTTTATAATTGTGTATGCATATTATAGTACCCTTATTACAGAAACTTGGTCTAATAATTTTTTCCAGGGCTGTATATGTAGTTTCAATTTTTAATTCATACATGCAGCTATGACTTGTGAAGGAGTAACCCTTTACCTTTAAAGACATGCATGTAAAAGTATACTCACTCATACATTGGACTTGTACAGCCCTGAAAAAAATATTGGGCCAAGCTTCTGTTATAAGGGTACTATAATATGCAAACAAAATTATAAAAATGATGTGTCTTTGTATTTCTTTGCATGAATTCCAGCAATTATACCTTGCTTTTATGATATTTTATTTCCTTCTTACCACAAAAATAACACTATCAGTAACCATTCTTGGTCTAATAATATTTTCCATGGCTGTATATGATACTACAATTTTAGGCAGCTTAGTGAAATATATATATACCCCTAATGGGTACATTAGGAGGACAGTTTTTGTCTCATTTCTATAGACAACTGTCTACCTAATGTAGGGGTCGCTATTATGACGGAATAAACCGCATTGTTAGGTGTCGACCTAATGTACCCTTTAGTAAAATATAATGGTGCGTAAAGACACGGGAAAGACGCAAAGAGCAAAATTGCTAGATTTGTGTCTGCATCTAAATTTAGAATCAGACTTATCTGAATAAATTTTTTTCATATTATTTTGCTTAAAAGTGTTTATAGAGTTAAAGTAGCTATCCAAAGAAAATCACAAATATGGCAATTAATGTATCACTAGAAACTGGGAAGCTTACAGATGGCAATCGTATAAGTTTTATGTCAACTGCGTATCTGATGATTATAAAAACAACATAAATAAAAGCTCCTCTCAGCATCTGGAATATCCGAGGATTCGCCAGAAATATAGCGATGTTTTGATGTCGTCACACTAGGGACCAATCCTGCTTAATCAGACGACGTCCTATAATGAATGAACGTAATTGCAATGCAATTATTTATCAAATTATAAAGAGTTTTGTATATTTAAACATGACCTTATTTCACACCATTCTAAAAGGGAAAGTGAAACTGATTCTGATAACTAAAACCGTTTGATTGTAAATACACAGGAGAAGGATCAATGAGCAATGAAATAAACCCCACTTTCAAATTGAAAAGCCCTCCGAATAATAGCACGGATGGTATTCGTTCCCTCTTGAAACGCCGAACATGCCCCGGTGCAAGCAGCTGAAAATACAATGGCGTCTTATTTTGTTTACAAGTGACTGATTCCTTTATTTTTTTAACGCTGAATTTTTCATCAAAATAATACCATACACGAAGTTAAGAGTGAGGCAACAGACTAACATTAAGACTGACGCTAGTCAAGTAAGAGAAATACTAAGTGAAGAGGAGATGACAAAACAGGCACTGAAAAATGTGTAATATACGCGTCTTTTCCACGTTTTACATGCCTTAGTCATTGGACTTCATCATATATTTTATTATGATGTTATAATGTAAATGTATCTGCAACTGTATTTTTGAAATGCACAGCATGTGATACATGATTTATGACTTGTAATTGGTGTGCAAGTCCACTAGAGCCTCTTTTGTTCTGAGGCTGATGTACAATTGGTTATTTCTAGCCCCACTGTGCACTTAGATTTTTTAACAGTCATTATTTAAAACTTGTTCTTGTTTTCTTCACAGCGAGCATGATCTTGCAAACGAGGGCGACATTTATGACACGGTAGACGAAGATGAAGGGGACAAGATTTACGATGATCTGGTCAATATTCGACGAGAGCTTACCAGCCAGAGGGCTCCGCGCCATAGTATGGAGGTGATTAATGACCTGTGTGAACACTCTTGAGATGTTTGGGTCTATCTACAGTTGTAGAGTAGCCTTGTTCATATTGCATGTTCTTATGAAACTAAGTTTTATGGGAAATCGACTACAGGATATTCCTGTTTTGTGTGCAAAGATAGTTTGATTATAATAATTTCATTGGCTTGCAATGCAAGTGTCTTGGGCTTAGTTTTCAGGTGGATAGATTCTTGAAAATTCAAATCTGCAACATTTCCACACACACCGACCACAGTCTTTAGGTGTGCCGACATTTGCTTCACGATGACAGTAGTTTAGGAATTGACCTGGGTAGTAATTGGGTTTTTGGTAAAGTATACGGTTAGGGTTAGATAGAGTGTTACATCCAGGGTTCAAGTTTGGAATTTTATAATGTCAGAAATTACCTTGGAGCAATTGTTGCAAGTCTTTAATGTACTTTGCCAGCTCCTGACATTGTGAAGTTTGCTGAACTTGCACAAGGGTAGCTGACTTCACAGCAAAGCTATATGCATTAAAAGATATTTTATGTGAACAGGATGTTCCTATTGATAACCCTAAATGTTGCAGGAATATTTCCAAACGAGGTCAATTCTCTAACTTCATTTGCTCATTTTTAATAACAACTGTAGAGCAGGAGCTTGACTTGGGTTAGTCTAACAAGAAAAAATCAGTCCAGTGGCTCCTTGTTGGAGATCGCCACATGCTGAGAGATAAGAAATAGACGATCTCATGAAGACTCCTCAGATCTAGTCCTAAGTAGGAATATTCTTCAGTTTTTTCATTTCTAGAAGTTTTGCTGTACACGGATGAAAAAAATTCTGTGCTTCATCTTCCAGAAAACTAAGTTCCGAAACATACTGGATCTGTAGTTTGAACATGGGTAGTGTAGATGTTGTGGCTAGTTGAGGAAACATTATGGAGATTGTTGAGGTTCAAGTACTCTGTTAATGTTTACATGTACTTTGTAGTTTATAATGCATGAAATTGGATGTCCAGAAGATGTTCAAAAACAAAGAAGAGGGAAGTGGTGGTTAAAAGATAGTGAAACTCTTATTCAAAAGGAACTTGCTAGTTTTATTAGAAGTTGTTGATCGTACAAATTTACAAGAAACCTAGTGCATTGTACAGATTTTTTTTGTTTTTTTGGGGGGGGGACCAAAACATAAACAAAATTCAAAAATTGTTTTAAAAGCACAAGATGAATGAGCACACACATGTATTTATATGGAATATGAGAATATTTATGTGACCCCTATACATCTACATGTATTGCTGCTACTAATGCAAGTGCTTGAGTTGGCCTTATTATGCAGCCTCAGGTTTCACAAATACCACATATCAATACCAGTTACATGTACCTCTTTAACAAGATTATATAATTTAGCCGAATGTCATTTCTGCACTCTGTGTGATTCTTGAACTGCTAAGTAGCTTTTTATATTCTAATGTGTGTATTTTCCCATTTCAGCCTAAAACAGCAAAGCGTGATTTCTGTCGGAGAGAGATAGTTGAGACGGAAGGGAAATACGTTGAAGCTTTGTCCATGCTGTCTGAGGTGAGATGCTGTGATCTTTAAGGCCCAAAGACCTTTCATTGTTATCCCCCATTCTCTCAACTGCTAAATGGCAGATGATTATCTAACATTAAGAATGACTGCCAAAATTTAACTGCAAACCTATTACAATTGAATAAGCTTATTACAAGGTTCATGGATTATCTTATGATATATCATCATTGGGTATACAGCAAAGTCTTCTAGTTTTATGTCTTTAAAAATAACCCAATCCCTCTTAAAGTAGAACACTCAAGAAAATCACAAATATGGCAATTAATGTATCACTAGAAATTGGGAAGCTTACAGATGGCAATCGTATAAGTTTTATGTCAACTGCGTATATGATGATTATAAAAACAACATAAATAAAAGCTCTTCTCAGCATGTGGAATATCCGAGGATTCGCCAGAAATATAGCGATGTTTTGATGTCGTCATACGAGGGATCGATCCTGCTTAAGCAGACGACGTCCTATAATGAATGAACGTAATTGCAATGCAATTATTTATCAAATTATAAAGAGTTTGGTACATTTAAACATGACCTTATTTCACACCATTCGAAAAGGGAAAGTGAACTGATTCTGATAACTAAAACCGTTTGATTGTAAATACACAGGAGAAGGGTCAATGATCAATGAAATAAACCCCATTTTCAAATTGAAAAGCCCTGCGAATAATAGCTGGATGGTATTCGTTCCCTCTTGAAACGCCGAACATGCCGCGGTGCAAGCAGCTGAAAATACAATGGCGTCTTATTTTGTTTACAAGTGACTGATTCCTTTATTTTTTTAACGCTGCATTTTTCATCAAAATAATACCATACACGAAGTTAAGAGTGAGGCAACAGACTAACATTAAGACTGACGCTAGTCAAGTAAGAGAAATAAGTGAAGAGGAGATGACAAAACAGGCACTGAAAAATGTGTATAATGTTATGGGACATCGTCTGCTTAGACAGGACTCGCCCCTCTTGTGTCGTCACACATCTCAGCAGCGTTCAAGGAGCTTTTCAGCTGCTATATCGGGGGCTGTATTTTACCGTTTTATAATTGATAATAATCATTAATTCAAATGTTTCCAAGCTTTAAATTTGGATAACCTTGTTTAATTTATGCCATCTATGCAATAATAAGTATTAAGCCAATATTTAAAATCATCAGTGTTCTACTTTAACAGAATAGAATAGTAAGTGTGGAACACATATGATATGGAATCTCTAGCAAAACATCATGGTGCTTTGAGTAAAAGCAGAAGATCCCAGAAACAACAAAATATGTGAGTGAAAAATGGGCCAATGAGAAGAAAGTTACAGGTGTTATATTTCAGATCTCAAGTTGTCCAAAAGTCATAGAATATGTTATCTTAATAAATCTGTTTTGTTAATTTTTTTGTTCTTCAACAAAGTGGCATAAAATACGTGTAGCACCAAATGAACATGTATTTCAATTTTATGATGGAAATAATGAGGAGGGTTTTAAATTACATTAGAAAGCTCTTTTGGAAGGGTATTTCCCAAAATGTTCAGTTTATATGGTTTATGGGGTGTTGCAAGAAAGTTGCGATTGATTGCAAGTTGCAACTGATCGGTACTGACCAATCACAATCATTGTTGCAAGCGCATCTTCTTGAATGGGCAGACCCTGAACCATTCAGAAGGGTTGTTTAATTTGTTTTACAATTTGCAATTGATTGCAACTTTCTTGCAACACCCCATTAGTGTTTTTTGTAAGATACACTCCTTTCAGTAGAAGTAAGCTCCTCCTTATCTCCATTGATATTGATACACTGTAGATGTAATTTTATAGCAAGATTCCTTGAAATTTCACTGACATGTATTATGTATTCAATACTCCACCCTTTCGCTTTCCGTTTCATTGTACCTCAGCTTTGCTAGTAGTACAATGTATATATGATACCTCTTGAACAACAAATCTGCTCAAGAAATTGATGTTATTACAGCCTATGTGTAGTGTTAAGATTTTCATTCAGTGCAGTTGTTTTCTTTATTCAGAGAGTATGCACTGTATAGACATTGAAATGTTGCTGATTAATGATGTGAATGTTTTTGTCTTTGTTTGTTTAAACATAATCACTTAAATATTATTGTGATAAGTAACACATATATTTCAGACCTGCCAACCAGTACGATTTTGTCGTATTTCATACGATTTTTCAATGAAAATATGACAGTACGATTTATCTCTAAAATACGATTTTCTCAAAAATCTGTTTGGCTAAATATGATATTGACGGTCTTTGTCACTTTCTTTCCTTCTCTATTGCGATCTCTCTTTCACCTAATTTCGTTATCGTGCGCACGCGTTCTCTATAGTTTTGTGTATGCTTGCGTCCAGCTCATGTGTGTCGCATGTGAATGTATCTACACTACAACCTACATGTAGCGCTAGTGGGACGGTCATGACCAGCTGCCCAGAGCTTCGGGTAGACATGCAGTCCGATCACGCTGAATCGTCAACACACAACCAGTACCCATGCACGCATTCGAACTGTCCATTTTTTGAGGAAATTTATACGCCTGAAAGTGGAAATATGTTAGGAAGCAATGCTACAAGCCAGAGTACTCCACCAAATGAATTTTATTACTCAATCTTCTAAAGGAGAAAATTTTGTGCGATGTACCGGTGTGAGGCGGACTTCAGCATAGCACACAGCGGTGCATACGACACCGAACACCATATCAAGTCAGCAAAGCACACAAGTTCTGCCGGTGATTTGAAAAACCAAACGTCAATTCTGCAATGCTTTGCGAAGCCATCCAGTACCAGTTATGATGTTATCAGAGCAGAAACATTGTGGACTGAATATATTGTAGAATGCAACATGCCATTTTCAGCTTGTGATGATTTCAGCCCTGCTGCAGAAATGTAAGAAGGCTACAATGGTGCATGTGAAAGGAAGGGAGTAGATCTACTAAATGTTGTAAATCAGACAGTTATTGATAGACAGATGAGATATTTACCAGCTCTATAATTAACTGTCCTTTTTCAGCGTCGCCCGAGTATAAAAAGCATTGATCTGCGTATCAGTCCGCGTTTGGGTGGAAAATACAATTTTTTTCAGTAAAATACAACTTTTGGGATTAAAGAATACAGTTTTTTTATTTCCAGAGGTTGGCAGGTCTGATATTTAGCAGAGTTAATGTTTTTGATTGGTTCTACTCATAGAGGAAGTTGAAATTGCATACAGAAGCAAAGGGAATGCAACTGCATGCTTCATTCATTCGGCCTGTTGTCGTGATTTTACAACCTTTTTCCACTTTTCTTTTCTAGCAATTCATCAAACCACTAAGGCGGATCCTGGACAGAGGGGATATTGACAAAATATTTCTCAATATTGAGGTAGGAAGAGTTACGAGAGGACTCTGTCATCATGTTTAGAAGTACTTTGATACACCTATCACTCGAGTAATTGTGAAAATATTTTGGTCATTTGCAACCTATTACCAACATGAAATGCAATGGCTGGTGCTACTTTGAACCACTACTAAATATGTGCAGCCTGAAAACATGATGCAAAGTACATGTATGTGTTTTAAGTTAATATAGAGAAGGATCTTTAAACAAGTATTTAGACTGTTTTATAATAGCTTGAATCTTTGTGAGGTCTTGTCACTTTAACATATTACCGTAATGTTAAAAGAATACATGTGGATGTATATTAAGCATTAAGAGTTTTAAAGAAATGGTTGAATATTCTATTTCGGTGTAAAGCTTTTGAGCTTTGGAAAAAAAAAAGAATGGAATGTTCAGCAACAGCACTTGGAGATTCTTCAAACAATACAGGTGTGAAAATATTATGTCATTGTTATGACATGAATAAGAAGTAGTCATTGAGAAAGGGTATTAGATGAGTAGAACAAGGATTAACCCTAAAAGGACTGGGGGGGGGGGGCGTGATGCCCCCCCCCCCCCCCGACAGTTTTCGCCGCAAAATTCGAACATTTTATCTCCAGGGCCTTTTATTACTTGATATCACTCAAAAATGTGTATTTACACATATTACTAGCATAAACTATCATATTTAATAAAAAAATAACAATTTACATTAAAAAATGATGGATTTGTGTTTTTTACGTGATTCTCGAGGTCTGTGCAAAATTTCGCGCCGATCGGTCATGTCCCAGCCGAGATATTAAGGGGGGGGGACCATCATGCCTCCCCAGTCCACAATACCTCAAAATTAGCCCAGTCTTTTTAGGGGTAAGCTTTCTATACATTACAGGCTTGTAATCTTCTTTCAAAGTAATGCTTTTGAACCAGTCAGTGTGTTAAGAATGGTCCATTGTGATCAGAGCTTTAACTCTTCAAACAATGCACATGTATATGAGTGCTTCAAGTTAATAAGTTAACTGCATGTATTTCCTATTTTACATTCTTGGATTGTTTCCAGTGACACTATTACACTTCGATTTATGATTGAAAAGAGCCATCTTTTTTTAACACAGGAGCTCCTGAGGCGGCACAGAGGGCTTCAACGAGACCTTGATGATGCTTTCCATAGGTCCAGTCCTACTATGGCCCAGGCCTTCAAGAAACACAAGCCTGACTTCCTCATCTATGGTTTCTACTGCGCGCACATGCTCAGCGCACAGAATCACATCGAGAAGGTCAGCAGTAATCCAGCAGTCAGATTGAAAATTGAGGTAAAGTTCAACCAGAATAAATTTAGGCTAGGAATTTGTTTACCTTTGGTCAAAATTGAAAGAATGTAATATGACCTTTTGACATCCCAGGGGAGTGGTTTAAGGACCAAAGCATTTAGTACATTGAAAGTATGCATTGACAGATTTATTATGCTTGTCAGTACCTTTGTGGAGAAAAATTTGCCCTTGTTATTTGCATAAGCCCCCCATGCTTAGTATTGGCACCAAGGGTGCTATGCACTGGTGAGAACCCTGGATGTAGGCATTATGGGATGATAGAGAATACAGGACTTGTGTTGCATTCATTGATTCCTCCTGGAGGTCATAAGCAACCTACATATGGTCAAAGTAAAATTCTAGAAGGAGTTAGGGTGTGATATTGGTTAGGGCCCTGTTTCATAAAACTTGTTATCAATAACAAGTTATGGTAATTGTTATAAACTACTGAAATAACTGAACTTGATTGGCTGAGAGCAAATTTGTCATAGATTTGTGACTTTGTGTTAGTTCTTATTGATAATAAGAACTAGGAATTGCAGTTGTATTCATCCCTCTTTCCATCCTGCAGAAGGTCATGAGCAATCAAAAGATTCAACAAAATATTGAAGTAAGTGTGAGAGGAGAGTTGGGCTTCATGGAGCAGTGGAGATAAAGGCATTGCTGCATGGTGGGGAATACAGGACAGTTGCTTTGTCATGCCTTGCCAGAAATTCAAATGGGGAGAAAGAAAATAAAACAACTATAAACCAGAGAAGCAGACTGATGGATATGGACACAGGGAGTGGAAGTATAATATTGTATTTGTGTAATGTATTTCTATATACATGTAGTCAAGATTAAACAGTAGGACCACTATAATTATGTGCTTTTGTCGTGGTTTCTGTTCAATTTCTTCCTTCTATGTTGCAGGATTGCGAGAAGAAAGCGAACGACAGGAAATTCCGGTTGCGTGATCTTCTGAGTGTCCCTATGCAGAGAATACTTAAATACCATCTTTTGCTAAAGGTGAGATTCAGTCATTAAAAAAAAAATCAATCATATTTCCTTTCAAGGAAATCATCAGTGGATATAGAAATCAACAAAATTATAACCCAGAAATAGAATGTAATAGAAATGAGATATATAAAGATTTCTAGGAAAAGGAAAGTACATGATGGGGTGGAATAGGATGCAGTGCATGCCAGGAGTATATGTCACATTTCTTGGATTTCTACAAATAAATAGCTAGTTCCTCTCAATTCTAAGCCACCATTTTTTTTTTCTAGTCTGAAAGTCGATTCACAACCAAATGAGAAGTCCATAAATAATTTAGATTGCTGGTCATGATCTAAATTACTTATTTCTTCTTCACTGTCTTTGTATCCTTTCTCATAATTTTACATAGTGAATATCAATAAAACTGCTATTTGGAATGTTGTTTATATTCAAAAGATGAACACTATCTTTAATAGTTTATTATTATTGTCACTCATGCCATTACTTTAGATTAGTCCTATAAAGGTAATGCGCAGTAAGCCCTCAAAAACTTTTCGTCATATTTCTTCGATTTCAGATGATAATTAGTAAGATACTAGCATAAAGCTGCTGTGAATTTTTTTTCCTCCTCAAGTTAAATATTAAACAAGTCAGAGGTAAAAAGTAATTTAGACGCCGGGACAGGGATCTAAATTCCTACAATGGCAAATTGTACTACACTGTGTACACATGTGTATTAACCTATGGTGGACTGTGTATGCTGTACACACCACCACTGGGGTGGAAGGGTCCTAGCGTGGGGTATTGGATAGCTGTTATCTAGAATTCCTCTCGGATGTGTACGCTACAAGTCACCAGAATTTATGAATGGAATACCAAATGATCTCATACATATATCTTTTTATACAAGGAGAACACATGAGACTATATTTAATGCATACAGCCCTGGACAAAATTATTAGACAAAGCTTCTGGAATAAGGGTACTATAATATGCAAACAAAATTATAAATTAGACAATTCAAAGATATATTTAAGTTACAAAGCGACATATGGCAAAGAGATAAATCGGTTGGACTATTTTCTTGCTCATTGAGTATCAGGTTAAATTGTTACCCCTTTTATTAGACCAAGCTTCTGTAATAAGGGTACTATAATATGCAAACAAAATTATAAAAACGATTTGTCTTTGTATTTCATTGAATAAATACCAAACTCCATACAATTATACCTTGCTTTTATGATATTTTATATCCTTCTTACCACAAACATGGCACTATCAGTAACCAGTCTTGGTCTAATAATTTTTTCCATGGCTGTATGTTTCCAGTTTACTTTTTGCTACCAAAAGTGCACATGAGCTTTAAGTTGATATCATATTAAAGTATAGCATTCACAATGTGCCACTGATCTAGTTAGGTATTGTGAGGGGTTGAGAAACATTCAAAGGAATAATTTAGCGTACATGAATTAGACAATACAAAGATATGTTTCAGTTGCAAAGAGACAAATGGCAAAGAGATTAATTGGTTGGCCTATTCTCTTGCTCATTGAGTACCAGGTTAAATTGTTAGCCTTTTTTTGTTGATTTATACAGGAACTGGTGAAGACCACAGACAAGACACATCCAGAGAGAAAAGGGTTGGATGAAGCACTCGATGAGATGCAGGTATGTCATATTATATATTCAATTATGTGAAGTTTACAGTTAACTTTGCTTAAGACGAATCTGTTGGGACCACACTGTCTTATAAGTTCGACTTAGCAAATGTAAATAACATATGTTTTGCATAGTTTGGTAAAAAAAAATGATTTGACTTGGGAAAAGTTCAACTTAAACGACTTTGAGTTATGCAAGGTTAACTGTATACACTAATACATAGAAATAAGTTCATATGGAGGGTGTGAGTTGTTTGGTTGGTTTGTTGGTTGATTGGTAGGTTGATTGATGGGTTGGTTGGATTATTATTTGGTTGGTCACTTCTTATAGCCAGCAGCTGTGTTTTTTTTACAAATTATCTACAAAGGTTTATCACTGACCTTTTGAATTCTATTTTGTTTTATTTGAACAATGTCATCCTTGTCACTTGTTCTTACAGGATGTTTCAATTTCTGTAAATGAGGTGAAGTGAGATTAAGAGCTGATGCAGACTAATGATGATGATGATGATTATGATATTTAATAATGTTCTGCCTTGTCATTTTTGTACGGGATGTTTTATGTTTGTAAATAAGGTGAAAAGATATAATGAACTGAGATGAGGAGACTAACAAGGATGATGATGATGTTTGATAAGGTTTATGCCTTCTCACTTTTTGTTTTACAGGATGTTTCTATCTTTGTAAATGAGGTGAAGATAGATCATGAATTGAGGAGGCTAAGGAGGAGGATGCTGATGATGATGATGATGATGATGTTTATAGTATTAATGATATGCCTTCCCACATGTTTTGCAGGATGTTCTTTGTTTGTAATGAGGTGAAGAGGGATCATGAACTGATGCAACATGTTGATGCTGATGATGATGATGACAGCAATGATGATGATCATGATGATAATGAATATGATGATAATGATATTTAATAATGTTTTGCCTTCTCACTTTTTCTTACAGGATGTTTCTATGTTTGTGAATGAGGTGAAGAGAGATTATGAACTGATGCAGACTAATGAAGCAATCCAAGCAAGGTAAATCACATTTAGAATACACCACTATCGTTATAAATATAAACAAGAAAAATTGATTTTAATAAATGTTTGTACTATTTTTATATATTTTAATTATCCAGGCAAAGCTGGGTTTGATTTGTATGTGTGTACAGTGACACATAATCCAAAAGTGTAATTCTGCAATGCCTGCACTTATAGAAAAAAAAAATTCCATGTTCAGTCTGTCTTCCATTTTGAGGGGTAACCTCGCTAGTTATACGGACCGCTAGTCGTAATGACCGCTATTCAGAAGGACCGCTCTCCATAACGTGTGACTAAATGAATGGTGGTCCCTTATAAATAGCGGCCCTGATAAATAGTGAGCAAACCATAGACAATTTACCTCGCTATTCACAAGGACCGCCATTCATAAGGACCACTATGTATAAGGACCGCTATCCATAACGCGTGACTAAATGAATAGCGGTCCTTTATAAATAGCGGGCCTTATAGATAGCGAGCAGACCTTATAGATAGCGAGCAGACCCCCATTTTGACTTCCCCCCCCCCCCCCAGAAAAAAAGGGGGCAGTTACCATCCCTCGTCGCATTCACTCATTGACATAAGTGTCATGGCTGGTCTCCATAACCATGTTCTAAGATGGTAATGGAGAAAGCAACAATAGTTAGATATCCGTTGTATCTGTGATTTAGTTTCACATGCGGTGGGGGGGGGGGGGGGGGCAACTAGTGTTTCAAAACCAGGACATTTTCATTGATTGATCTATTTTCTTTGAACAGTTTGGTTGGCTATAGAGGAGAGAGTCTGAACACATATGGACGTAATCAGAAAGATGGAGAATTGAAGATCAGAATCACCGGAGCAGGCGCAAAGAAAAGGTAAGTTGAATTGCTTTGGTATCAAGTTAATCTCTCAGATAAATCAAAGGGGTTTGTTAGATTTGGCTTTTGGGAAAAAGTCTTATGTTTAAATAATTCATATTCTTTGCTTTAGATGATATAGACATTACATAAGAGCTGTCAGTTTTAAATTAGGCTCAAATGTGGATTCTTTACATGCACTTACAGACAGACACTGTCTCAGACACTAGACAGTGTCATGATTTCATTATTCTGTTCCACACAACACTTAAATTACAGAGTCTCAGGACCACTTTTCCCCCAAAATAATGAAAACAAGCCTGAAGACCTCCAAGCGTACCTCATGTTTTTCTACCTGTAGTCAGTTTAATTTTGTTGAAAGGTTGAAAATAGCCTGCAGAGTTGAGAATATGTTAAGGATTGGTTCTACATCTAAAAGAATCTCCAGCCAGCTTTCAACTGAATTTTGTTGAAAGGTTGAAAATAGCCTGCAGAGTCAAGAATATGTTAGGATTGGTTCTACATCTAAAAGAATCTCCAGCCAGCTTTCAACTGCAATGATTTTTGTTTTGAATAATACCATTTTAAATAGAATATTGTCATATTTCTTGTATCCACTTTTTTTTTCTCTCACAGTGCTGCACAAACAAGATATTGCTTCCTGTTTGACAAGGTTATGCTGGTCTGTAAAAGTGGTGGAAGGGTAGGTCTTATTACTTATTCGCTAACTGAAAAAAAAATAAATAAATAAAAAATGGCAAAAAGTAATTTGATAATCACATGCATAGCACAGGAAACTTTTGTTCTATCAAATTTTTCTCTTACAAATGTTGTGTGGTGAAGCAGTTTTGAAGTTGAGTTCATTTTGTATTGTTTTCAAACTGGCAGTCATAAAATGTTTCCTTTCTTTTTTTCCTTTTTTTTTTGGGTTGTTGTTGCAACATGATTTTCATGTGTATTTCTTTCAATAACACTTTCTCTTCTGTTTGATCAGTTATTTTTCTTCACAATTTGGGTTTTAGTTAAAGACTTTGCTATTCCTGGTGAACAGTTTCAATATCTTTGAGGATGAATACATATTGAAATTTTGTAGCATGAGAGTATCACAATTTCAGGAATAGGAAATTTGGGGCAAAATGACTTGAAAATTAATTTTCACTAAAAAGCATGTTCAGCTTACACTTGAATCAATGTATCCAATTTGTATTTCACTTTTCCATTTTTACATATATTTGGAAGCAAATTGCAATTGAAGAAAAGATTTATGCCATTATTAAGTGAATATTTTTTATTTTAAATAAGTCATTGAATTGTTCCTTTTACACTGTATTAGTCCTACATTCTTGGTATTTACAATTTAATCTGACCGTGTTTTTAAGCATGATGATAATTTGACTGGCTAGGGATGTGAAGAAAAAAATAAATAAAGCACTTCAAATTGTTAGAAAAATACATCCAAATTAATATTTTGAAGCAATGCAATGCAGAGTTGTTGTGAATGTTAAGTAGATCTCCTATTTATAAAATGGGGAAAAGGAAAGTGAAAAAAAGAATTTTGTACTTGATGAAAATATTTATAGAAATGTGCATCAGTATGTTTATCACAGATAAAGTATATTACAATATTAACGAGGTTTGCTATCACATACAAGGTTCACAGCACAGTGTGTAACAAGATAATCCACAGTCTTAATTAGAACTCACACAATTAAATGTGTTTTTGTTTCATGTGTGTGTAATGCCTGAAAATATAATATTGTATGTGCAAATAAAGGGAATGCCAGATATATACACATAGAGATATGGCAAGTCTTGCATTTGACATGGCTGCTGCACTTATGTGATTAATGTTAGAACTATCTGTGCATGTGTGCTAGGTCTCTAGTGACTTAGTCTATCTGACATGCAAATAGATAAGGAATTGCATGGATATTAGCTAGATTTCAATTGGAAAAGGGTTTGCATATTGCTGTTTATATATATGACATTATGAAGATCCTTTTCTTGTATTGACTGTTAACAAGGACAGATGATTCTTATTAATTTAAAAATTTAAAACTAAACTTTTCTAAAATTGTGTACCGAAAATATGTGTGTCAATTACTTTTTTTCTTGGAGTTGAAAAGCTAAAATACTACTAATATTTAATCACTTTTTGGTTTTGGGGGTTCATGATGTAGACAGAGTGGGAGATACTTTTTCTTTTTTTAAATATAAACAGTACACTCTCTGTTCCTATTTAATGTGTAGAGTCATAAATCTTTCATTGTGGTTACTATCTCATTTCTTATATTCTGTGAATCCTATATTCATTTCATTAACATTGTTTATTGAAATCCTATGAGAGAGACTTTTGTCTCGTATCCTACATAGTCACTAGCCTTAGTACCAAAGGCATGCAGAAAATATAATTATAATGATTTTGACAAGTTTGGATGAAGTATCCTGATACCAAAAGTCCATAGTGTTTGTGACTTCAGTGCAAGTCCATGAGTTTGACAGCGATGAACAGTTCTGCTAAAAAAAGAGAAAAGTTTTGGGCTAAAAAAAATCATCAATTTGAGTCCAGCATCAGCTTTTGTGCAAGGCTTAATCTTTTTCGTAGTGGGTTGTTCTTTAATAAAAATGTGGGGCAAGTCATTATTCATTGAATAACGATCACTTGGTACATGTATTGAAGACATATTAAAGAGAGACTGTTTGGCAGTCAGTTATGGAAATGCCTAAGTTGAAGAACTAAGAAAATTGTCCTGAATTTTCATAATTTTGCTGAAAATCACAAACTCCGAAAAGGACTGACTCAGATATGGGTAGTAGGATGTGATCAGAAGAAATATGGAATTCTAGTTGTATTTGAACAAAAAAAAAAAGGAATCAAAAACAAATTTTCTAATGTGACCTGATGTCAGTGCAAATTTTAAGTTTTCAGTTGTGGAAATTTGCCTGAATTGAAAGTCCACAAACTGTTTTCCACTTTATACACCTACAACTTTTTAACCAGTGATCAGTAGACAGTGTTCAAAAGAATGATTGAGGGTAGCACCCTGTCAGTCCTGTCAGTCCTGTCAGTCTCACATAATCTGTCTGTATTCATGGATATTCTTTGCCCCATCTTCCAACCTTCTTTTATACTCTTTGATTGTCCACCATGGACACTTTCTGTTCTCATTTGTAGCTGAACGTGGAGAAGTTATGGGTAGGTATTAGCCTCATTCTGGAATGCCCCTCATTCTGGAATGCCCCTCATTCATCCATGTCTGACTTGAATTTCATGCATCTTTTTACCTTCCTCATAGAGTTCTGAGTCTTCATGTCCCTTTTTCTTTCAATCCACCTAATCTGACTTTCCATAATGGTTTGGCATCATTGCTTGTTTTTCTGTTTTTCCTGGGTTTTTTTTTTGTCTGTGATACTGAATCCTGCATGGCAAGTTCTATCGTGCTGCATGTTTTTCGATGTGTGTGCTTACTAATATTGCGAAGGCTTTAATATTATAAATCTGTGTTGTGGTATGCTATGAATGGTATTGAAGATTGAAGAGGCCTTCTTCCTACAAGTGAAGTTGTATTTAAATAAGATACAAACATATTATGGATGCTACCAGGGAATTGTTTACACCAAGTGACATCTGTGTACCAAATTCCTGAAAGTGAAAAGGGGTATACACCTGTACTTCAAACTCATCTCAATTTATGTTCAAGAAGTTTATGAAATTTTAGAACATGATGATGGCTTTGAGCATCGTCTAAGTGGAGTTGAGCAAAGTTACTTAAACCAAGATCTAAGTTATTATTCTATTGATATTTATGTAGACCAAGCTTTATGGGGGAGGATAGGGAATCTAGGAATTATTTGTTAGAAGCAAGGCAAATTCTCTCTTACACTTGTAAGCTTTACAATAATAGTAACAAGGTGATGATAGACCATCATATGTTCTAAGTAAACAAAAGACATCACTATGTTTGTAAGCTGAAATATATAGACTTTGATCAATAGTTTCAGAATGTGAGGACCTGTGTTGTATGAACACTAAAGTATGGTGTACTGTATTCGAAAGGGCAAAAGCTTGAGATGTAGCATATCTACTTCATATGTTATGCATGGAGACATTGGTAATTCAACAGGAGAGAAACCAGTAGTTCTTATCTAATACAATGGAGTATCATGATTCACTGTTTATAAAAATGGACAGATGAAAATAGAACACTTGTTGTTTGTGATCGATTGCTTGTAAACTTTTATATGATACTGAAAATCCACATAAGTGCTATTTGTACTGTACTCCCTTGCTCTTCCACCTTCTATTTCCTATGTATGTGTCAGTATCCTACTCCTACTCATACTCCTATGTGATGATGGGTTAGTCAAATGGATGTTACCCCATTCTATCAATATTCTTACTTTTCCTCCTATTTTTGTACTGTTGCTGCTACTACTACTGTGACGACGACGACGACTACTACTACTACTACTACTGCTACTACTACTACTACCACCACTACTACTACTCCTACTACTACTCCTACTACTCCTGCTCCTGCTCCTGCTCCTGCTCCTGCTCCTACTCCTGCTCCTACTCCTGCTCCTACTCCTACTCCTACTCCTACTCCTACTCCTACTCCTACTCCTACTCCTACTCCTCCTCCTCCTCCTCCTCCTCCTCTTCCTACTCCTCCTCCTCCTCCTACTCCTACTCCTCCTCCTACTCCTCCCTCTACTCCTACTCTACTCCTACTCCTCTACTCCTACTCCTACTCCTACTCCTCCTCCTACTCCTCCTCCTCCTCCTACTCCTCCTCCTCCTCCTCCTCCTCCTCCTCCTCCTACTCCTCCTCCTACTCCTCCTCCTCCTCCTCCTCCTACTCCTACTCCTACTCCTCCTCCTCCTCCTCCTCCTCCTCTTCCTACTCCTCCTCCTCTTCCTACTCCTCCTCCTCCTCCCACTCCTACTCCTCCTCCCACTCCTACTCCTACTCCTACTCCTACTCCTTTTCCTATTCCTAATTTCCTACTCTTACTCCTACTCCTACTCCTACTCCTACTCTACTCCTACTCCTCTACTCCTACTCCTCTACTCCTACTCCTCTACTCCTACTCCTCTACTCCTACTCCTACTCCTACTCTACTCCTACTCCTCTACTCCTACTCCTCTACTCCTACTCCTCTACTCCTACTCCTACTCCTACTCCTCCTCCTACTCCTCCTCCTACTCCTCCTCCTACTCCTCCTCCTACTCCTCCCTCTACTCCTACTCTACTCCTACTCCTCTACTCCTACTCCTCTACTCCTACTCCTCTACTCCTACTCCTCTACTCCTACTCCTACTCCTACTCCTACTCCTCCTCCTACTCCTACTCCTCCTCCTACTCCTTTTCCTATTCCTAATTTCCTACTCTTACTCCTACTCCTACTCCTACTCTACTCCTACTCCTCTACTCCTACTCCTCTACTCCTACTCCTACTCCTCCTCCTACTCCTCCCTCTACTCCTACTCTACTCCTACTCCTCTACTCCTACTCCTCTACTCCTACTCCTCTACTCCTACTCCTCTACTCCTACTCCTACTCCTACTCCTCCTACTCCTCCTCCTACTCCTCCCTCTACTCCTACTCTACTACTCTACTCCTACTCCTACTCCTACTCCTACTCCTACTCCTCCTCCTCCTCCTCCTACTCCTCCTCCTCCTCCTCCTCCTACTCCTCCTCCTCCTCCTCCTACTCCTACTCCTACTCCTACTCCTACTCCTACTCCTACTCCTCCTCCTCCTACTCCCACTCCTACTCCCACTCCTACATCTACTCGTACTGCTACTCCTTTTCCTATTCCTAATTTCCGTCTCTTACTCCTTTTCCTATTCCTAATTTCCTACTCCTACTCCTACTCCTACTCCATGTACCACTGCCCTTACCGTAATTATACACCTATCCGCTCTTTACGCTCTTCTAACTTGGGGCTATTACAAATTCCGAATTTAAAAAAAATCATGGGGTGAACGTGCCTTTGCTCATGCTGGGCCATCCCTGTGGAATTCTCTTCCACAGGGACTAAGGGACTTAACTTCCATTGAATTGTTTAAGTCCAACACTAAAAATTATCTATTTGAGATGCCATAACAGACATTATTTTATTTTATTGATTATCTTTATGATCTTTTGTAATTGTGTAGAATTTTTGTTTGTTTGTATTCTATCATATCTTTCTTTCAATCATTTTTTTTTGTAAGCGCCCTGAGCATTTACCGGTAATCAAAATGGATTTGACGCTATATAAATTTTATTTATTATTATTATTATTATTATTTTCAATGGGGGAAAAATAGAAATATAATAGCTTAGAAAACAGCATATCCTATAAGTAATTAGAAGTATATTGCTTAATGAAAATCTTGACTCCTTTGCTCAACTGTTGGAGAGGATTTCATTAATTCCTTTTAACACACACATTTTCTTCCATCCCCTATAAAGCTTAGTCCTTAAAAGGTCAAGTTCAAATGCAAATGAATGTTAATTTTGGAGGCAGAATAATAAGAAAAAACTGGCAAAGTGCGCAAATACATTGAAAATAACGGCATGCATGTGCAATTGTCTGCAAACCTTCTCTGTATAGCAGTATTGTGAATTTATGACTGCATGAATATATTTGTGTGTAAATGTTATAAGAAAATGATTGTTTGCATGGCATGTTGTTAGATTTGTATAGCTTGTTGGGCAGTTTCACATGTGGGAAAAACAAAACATTTCTAAAATGTATTAAAACTCATTAAACAAATGTGTTATGCAGAAAAAAAAATAAAAGAAGGAAAAAAAGAAGAATATCTCCATTCCAAGATACAATTGGATACTACTATGAACAGTTCTTTGGTCATTACCTTAGAAATTCAGGTGTATTTTTGATGAAATTTGAAGGAGAAATCATTCTTTTTATCAAATTCTCTGCTATAAATTTTTATCTGATACTTTGGATTTCAGAAACAATTCAGATACAAGACAAAACCCCCTTTTTTTTCTCATGTGATAGCAAATACATCACCCTAAAATGTAAACTTTATATTCATCAGTGAGAATCCATGCTATCTGAATTCATAGCCCCAAAGTGTTACATGTATGTACATGTACATGTAATTCTGTTACCGCTGTGTGGAATTGCTCTGATATGAAATATTGCCTTATATTACATTGTTTCCTTCTTTATTATGAAAAGTACTTGCCAATGTCTTACCATTGTATAAGCAAGGAGTTACCCAACAAATCCTCAGTGTAACAAATGAATGGATATCTGTATTATATTAGTTGCAGTGTTGTGAAGTTATCTGTCAAGTGTATATTACTTGTTGTTTTATTGTGGTCTCCCCTGTCAAATATTGTAGTTTATCAGTGCATTTACACAATCAATTAGAAACACTCAGGAAATACTTGTGATGATATCATATTGTATAATAGCACTTAATGAAATCAAGAAAGTAAACTTTAGAAATATGAATATAAGTGTAAACATAAATGAGAAGCCTAATTTAAGATTCATGTCCGGTGAGGTGATCATGCTTGTTAGAAATCCCACGCTAGAAATAAGAAGCTGGATTAATCATAGACAAAATCAGTTCTTGATTAATCTTGTATAATTTGTACAGATAATGTACAAAGCTTATCAAGACCAGACCGATTTGTATCTATTAAGATGAGAAAGAGGACCATATACAGTGTGTTTCTTCAAAAACTCAACTTTATCTAGCAATATTTCATCAAATAAACATAACTTGATTTATTTTAATACATCATAAAATGAGGAACTTTATCCCCATTCATATGCTACCCCATTTGTGATGATACAGCGTTGGCTCATTAAACTAAAACAATTTTAAGCCAGCAATGTAAGAATTGATTTGCGCAAGAGAGTGGGATTTAGTCATCTACGCAATGAATATAGCCATTCATTGAAACTCACTCTGCTTTCTCGAGCACACACATGCTTGGACAGAAAAGGTGGTCATTTGGGGCTAATTGGGGCTAATTTTGGACTCATATCTCATTTAAGGTTGCATACATTTTGAAATACATGTATGAGTAAAGAAACATGAAATATCACTTTTCTTTGCTATGTGTTTTTATGACATTTATTTCTTTGCATACAAGTACCTAATGGAATTACACTTTGCATTACTTCTGTGCGCAAACTAATTTTGACATCACTCACTCAATATCATTACATATTTGGTATCATTGATAGAGGATGAATTGAACTCTGACATGAAAAATAAGAATCAACCCGGAAATAATATTTTTTAGTGATTGATGGGGAAAAGTTGGGTTTTTTTTTTTTATAAAGAAACCCTGTGTAGATCTAGATATACATGTACATGTAGCCTGTTATACATGTGTATAATGTATTTGTAATCAAGTCTGATAATAGGCCTATTATGTTAGGACATTTCTACTCCGAACATTTTACGCAACGCACATTGTCATGTCCAAATAAATTTGATTAGGATGTTAAAAATGAAAGGAAATATACAAACAGACGATTGGTACTACAAAACTTAAAGATAACATTTAACAAATTCATAGTGACGAAGCTTTTCGACCTGCACTCATCGGGTCACAACGCAGGAATGAGAGAATACAAGAAAATACAAAAGTATTTTACACACACTTCCTTGACTTTTGTATTTTCTTGTATTCTCTCATTCCTGCGTTGTGACCCGATGAGTGCAGGTCGAAAAGCTTCGTCACTATGAATTTGTTAAATGTTATCTGAAAGGAAATATCCATTTTAAAGAAGCATACATGAATAGAAAAACAGAATTAATGAGAAAATGTATTGTTTTTCTTGTCATATATTTCAAATTTATGCATTTCAAATATCAAACGATACAAATGATGCAATGTATGTAATTATTGATGCAGTATTTCATTTCGTTTCATTTCATTAATTTCCACTTCCAACAAAATAAAATGCATAGGTTTACATCGTACATAGCAAATCAATGAAACTTACAATTATTGGTTATAGTGTACAATAGACATAGAAAATAACAAACTAGGTTGGTCGTGGAGGGGACTGCTAAAAAGCTGGGCATATGAAAATATGTTATACAAAAGTAGACATACACATTATTAGTGGAGACTTATGAGGGAATATTTGAAACATTCATATTTTGTTGCTCATTATCCACGACCTGAATACAAATATTTATTTTATATACTGATCATTTCCTGTAAATCTAGAGGCCTGTATTTCATGATGAATATTCCTGTAAATCTAGAGACCTGGGGTGGTATTCTGAGATTTATTATACCCCCGCCAAACGAAGTTTGAAGGGGGTATATAGGAATCAGTCAACGGTTGGGCGGTCGGTCGGTCTGTTGCAAATCTTGCGGATCGAACTACTTTCTCAGTTTTCGACCAAAGCTCATGAAATTTGGTACACACATTGGTCTTGGTGGGAAGATGTGCAAGACATATTTTTCGGATGAGTCAGAATCTGCGTTGCCATGGAAACGGCATATTTATGGCAGAAAATGAAGGAAACACCTTGCGGATCGAACTACTTCCTCAGTTTTTGACCAAAGCTCATGAAATTTGGTACACACATTGGTCTTAGTGGGAAGATGTGTACAACATATTTTTTTGAAGCTGCGTTGCCATGGAAACAGCATATCTATGGCAGTAAATGAGGGAAAAATCTTGCGGATCGAACTACTTCCTCAGTTTTCGACCAAAAGTCAAGAAATTTGGTACACACATTGGTCTTGGTGGGAAGATGTGCAAGACATATTTTTTTGATGTGTCGGAAGCTGCGTTGCCATGGAAACGACATATTTATGGCAGTAAATCAGGGAAAAATCTTGCGGATCGAACTACTTTAATCATCATCTTCAGTGATATTTCTAGTTTTATCTTGATTTTAGTGAAAAGATTTTAATTGTCATAACAAAATTTCAAATTGCATCATTTTGTTGGTGTTTGCGCAGATGAACTCCACGTACGCAGCTACTTTTGCGCTGGCATTAACCAATGATGCGCCATAAGCGTACATTTTGTTATGACAATTAAAATTATTTCACTAAAGTCAAGATAAAAAAAATCTCAGAATACCACCCCAGTATTTCATGATGAATATTCCTGTAAATCTAGAGACCCGATGAATTTAAATCCAATGCTAATTTTAGACCTCCATATGGAATTTAGAACCCTTGTACATTATTTATGCATTTGCTTATTACCATGATTTTGCTTCTTTACATATATGTTAATTATTTTTTTTTTTGGGGGGGGGGGGTTAAAATAATGTGTTTTGAGAACCATTGTTTTAAGAATCGTCATGCAATTGAAATTTGCACAAAATGTATCAAATGTTTCTCTCATCCAATGAGCAAATGACTTTTGTGCAGAGATGAGTCAAAAGTTGAACAAGATTTGCGAAGGGACCTACATGTAGTACAGATTGTCTGTACCGAATGTTTCTCTCATCCAGTGAGCAAATAACTTTTGCACAGTGATGAGTCAAAAGTTGAACGAGCTTTGCAAAGGGACCTACCTACCTACATGTAGTACAGATTGTCCACCTTGTATATTTTCTCAGAAAAATGCTATGTTACTGTGTACTTGATTTGTGATATTTTGATTTGTTACAGGGCCAGGAGAGTCATGAATACCACAACACCATTGATCTAGCCCAGTACAATGTAGAGAATAACTTACCTAGTGGCAGAGGAGGACGTGTAAGTAGCGTTATGCTTTCAGGCTTTACCTATTTAGTACAGAACGTATTGGCTTCAATATTTATAGATAATTTTTCAGGCTAATTCAGTAAAACCAGGTGTCGTGGTATGTGGAGGTGTCGTGGTATAGTGGTTCATTCACTTGACTCTCAATCCAAGGTTTGAGTGTTCGAATCTCCGCCCGGCACTAGTGTCTTTTGGCAAGACATTAATCCACATTTGCCACTCTCCACCCAGGTGTAGTAAATGGGTACCTGGCAGGATTTATTCCTTGAAATGCACTAGCGCTGATTACGGCTGCCGGAGCTAAAGCCAGGGTAATAATATCCAAACCCTTTGGAAGCGCATAGAGACGTATGTATCATAACGTGTTATGCGCTATACAAGAACGGAATATATAACCAGTCGGTATCCCTGAAGATTTGTGTCTTCAGCAGTTTTTCCATTATTCAATTATTCATTTGATCAGCCCATTTTTTTTAATTTTTAATTTTTTTGCTGAAAATAAGTGGAAATGTAGGGGTTTGTTTTTGTTACAGCAAATTAGCCAAAGCAGAGCTTTTAAAACATATGACTAATATGCTGTGTCCGACCTTAAATGTGTATTTTACCAAGAAAAATGTATATATATTTAGCACCTTTTACTATCAATCGTTTGCATGTGAATCTCTAATATTTTTGAGAAAGAATATTTTCCTGTGGATGAAGAAAAAACAAAGTATAAAGGAATACCTGAGCGTAGTTGTTTATGTCAAAGGTTACAGGCTAGACAGAATCCTTTTAGAGCTTTCTTATGACGCAGGTTTCAGCATTGTTGTTTATGTTCTAAAGTCATAAAGTAGTCTTGTTTAAAGCCCCTTGTCAGGGATAGTTCTGATCTGTGTAAGCCAATTCGTAATTACAGTGGAACCTCATTATAAAGAACACTGTTATAACAAATAAAGAACACTGTTATAACAAACTCTTATTATAACAAGGTCATTGTACTGGTCCTACTTCTTTGTATTCTATTGTTTTCTTATCCCTGATATAACAATATTTCAATATAAAGAGGTAATTTCCTTGGTCCCAAGGGCCTGAATTCACAAAGGTGGTAATAGATTTGTACCGTGGTTTATGTAGATTTTGTTGTATAAGTGCGCTTGATTTCGCTCGTACTCTTCGAAAGATCCAATAATGAACGCGCATGAGTAGCAAAGTGCACATATTTAACGCTAATTGCCATGGTTTATGTAAATTAATTGAAATAAACTGTGCGTAAATTTACATAAACCATGGTCTAAACCATGGCAACTAGCGTTAAATTTGCGCACTTTGCTACTCACGCGCGTTCATTATTGGATCTTTCCAAGTGTACGCGCGAAATCAAGCGCACTTATACCACAAAATCTATTACCAGTTTGTTATAAAGAGGTTCCACTGTAGTAGATTGTACAGATGACCCCAATTTGCACGTGCATCTAGTTTGGTAGATATGCTACTAAAACTAAAATCATACTGCCGCACGCATCAGCCTTTTCAGCAACTATGTCTTTTTGATCATGGTTTTTAACGAATAGGAAATGTTTGATGTTACAGGTTTTCAACAAATCTGTTTCTTTTTAATTGAATAACTTTCCCCTCAGGCTTCCCCCTCTTTTCTTCCTTTCTCTACTACGTGTATAATTGACAGAATGTTTTATACTACATGTATAATTGATAGAATGTTCTCTACTACATGTATAATTGATAGAATGTTCTCTACTACATGTATAATTGATAGAATGTTCTCTACTACATGTATAATTGATAGAATGTTCTCTACTACATGTATAATTGATAGAATGTTCTCTACTACATGTATAATTGATAGAATGTTCTCTACTACATGTATAATTGATAGAATGTTCTCTACTACATGTATAATTGGTAGAATGTTCTATACTACATGTATAATTGATAGAATGTTCTCTACTACATGTATAGTTGATAGAACGTTCTCTACTACATGTATAAGTGATAGAATGTTCTATTATAGAAAGATATCATTCATGATGACATCTATGTGCTATAGATGTCACAGACGATATTACCAATCGCAAATGTGCTTGGTAGAAAAAGTTTCTCTGTTTAGACTAGCATTCTTCCAACCAACTCTTAAAGGATCTAGAAGTCCATGAAATATATTTATAGATCGTATTTATAACAAAGCTTGTCAACTAAATTGCCTTTCTCCACTGAGTCTTCCTTCCAAGAAACTTATGTTTTAAATGTATTATTTTTCTTCATTGGTGAGGAACGTTTAGGTATAAATGTAAGAGCAGGGGTATTCACTGAACCAGTTTGAATGTGTAATTGTTTGAGATAACTTGGTTTCAGTGTACATCAACTGAGTCTAGACTGTGATTTCATTGTGTAATTTAAAACTTTCATTTGGTAATGTATTCTAATATTGTCAACTCATATTCTCTTTCTGTATTCTCTTTTCTTACTCTCCATCTGTCTGTCTCTCCATCTCTGTCTTTCTCTCTCTCTCGCTCTTGCTTTGGCCCTTTTATTAAATCATTTCAAACTCATTTGTACTAGTATTTGATATACTAATATATTCCTTGATTTTTGAAGTCATCCTGTTGTGATATCTTATTTACAGTGGAACTTCTGCTTTCATCTAACGGCTAAAGACCAATCTGTTGCCAGAAGCAACATAGAAGTGTACTGTAAGACTGAAGAGATGATGCTGAGATGGGTAGAAGGAATTCGCCTTGCCCAGTGAGTATTGGGTCATGCTGATCTGTAACCGTTATTGTTTCGTTCTCACAGGACACAACCATTTAAAAAAGAAAAAAAACCTGCAGTGGCAAAATGGATTGGCAAAATGAAATGACAAAAGTGCACCTCTATACTGTAACCTTTTTGTTATAACACACAGATCACTAACTACTCTTAGAGGCCTTTGCTGTATGCAGCTACACAAGTCCTTGGAGATAATTTCATTTCATATATTTGTTTGCTCTGTGAGTATTTTGGAGATATTAAGCAGTCTTCATATTTTTGTTGTATCTAGCTTTTTTTCATCCTTTCCATTCTTCCTTTACCATGGTTTTTGTATTGGCTATGATTGTTCAATTTGTTATTTTTGTTATTTTTTGTTTTATGATGTGTTTCTCAGGGACAACATTCTCCCAAGGACGACCAAGAGTCATACAGTGGAGTACACGTCCTTCAAGGAATCCACATCATGCGATTCATGTCAAAAACTACTCAGGTGAGATCATGTGTGTAATATGGCTGTGGTCCCTCTCCTAGTTGGGTTAGTGGGTGGATTATTGGACAGTCTACTGGATTGTTGATTCTGTAAAGCCAAGGGTTACCTGGGGTCATACAGTAAAGTTACACATCCTACAAGGTATCCGTATCATGCAAATCGTGCAAAACTACTCAGGTTATCAAAGTGTGTAGTGTGACTGTAGTCCCCTCTCCTAATTGGCCATTGATCAGATGAAAGTGTTCTTGATGGCCAAGAAGTAGAGCAGTGGTCTTGTAACGGGGAGGTCCTATGTTCAAAACTAAGCCTATGCACTTTTGCCTGTACATAATGTATAATAATTCTCAATTACCAAATCCCTTGGAAAGGAATTTTCCACTGGTTAATTTTCTACATTTACAAGCAGATACTACCATTCTTAGCAGTTGGGTACCACTTCCTTTCATTATGTGATGCAGCTTGTCAGGACAGATCAATCTTGAGGAATGAGTTAAGGGCATCATCTGATGGAGTTCCTAGATTCAGTCATGTGAAATAATTATAATCACGTCATAGAGGTGTTGTGGTCTAGTGGATAAGTCTCCGGACTGTGATCCACAAATTACAGGGTTTGAATCTTTGCTGCAGCATTAATAACTGTTAGCAAGACATTAATATACTTTTGCCACACTCGACCTAGGTGTAGTAAGTGGGTACGTGGTAGGATTTATTCCTTGATTGCACTGGACGCTATGTTTGCCAGAGCTAAGGCTAAAGGTAATAAGATTCAACGTCCTTTGGAAGCTCATGGAGACGTTATGCCATTATGTGGTATACGCTATACAAAAAAAGATTATTATTCATATTATTTGTTTCCCCATCACAGAGGCCTGTTCTTTCAAGGCTACAAGTGCACAACATGTGGTATCTCAGTACACAAAGAATGCCTCAGTTCCAACCACACCTCTTTCTGCAATCAACAAGGCAATGTCGGAGTGCAGCCAGCAGCTACTGGCCAACAGCTCAGGGTCACCAGACCCTACAATCGTAGTCCCATGCCCCCTCATGGAGAACAGGCCCTTAGCGTATCCGCTGGTTCTCAGGTGGTGGTGCTAGAGAACATCGGTAGCGATTGGAAGCGAGTCAAGATGTTGGGCCCACCCAATGCAATCGGACTTGTCCCGTCATCTCACCTGGTTCGTATTCTATGGAAAATTACATTCAGTATATAAGGATTGGATTGGAATTGGAATTTAAGTTGGATCGCAATTAGAATTGGAATTGGATTGGACTTGGAATTGGAATGGGAGTTTGCTTGGAATTAGTATTGGAGTTGGATTGGAATGGGAATTGGAATTAGAATTGGAATTTATTGATTCATCTATTTTAAACCGATATTTGACTGCCATTGCTATGACAAAACATCTATTGTTTCAGTCCAAGAGGTTTTACTTCTCATAACAGAATTATTAAACTAGAAAAGCACACACAGATTTTTCCTTTCAATCCTTAAGACTAGCTATCACATTTAAAATAATGCTGCCAGTATTTTTGTCTTTCGTTAGAGACAGTTAGGATTCAGGAAAGTTAAATCATACTCCAGATTCAGGGATGGCTTTTAATTCCGATCTTGAATGATACGTACTTGTATTTGATATGCTGCCCTCAATGGGGTTGTATGGCACATGCTCCGTCAGACATTGCTCTGCAGTCACTTTCCTCTACTTAATTCCTACCTTCAAGCTTGGACCAAAATACTATACCTAACCCTAACTCTCACCCTACAGCTAACGTATACCCAATGCAACCCTAATCCTAACCCTAACCCTGAATCTCGGAGCAATTGTTGTGATCACCCTTGATGGCTTACCGTATTCAACAGCGCATACACCGCACACTTATTTACGAATTTCAAACAGAAAAGTTGGGATGCAACCTATCCGCCAACACAACCAAAATTGGGTCTCTGCAACCCGGCATAACCAACACAGAAATGCATGTATGGGACAACATAATGGGCAACTAAGGAGGCAGCCATCCTCCGGTAAAATATCAATCTTACAAGCGAGGCTTTATTCAATGTATGTTTCGTAACTTGTCTTTTATTACCAGCACGCCATCTTTGACGTTTCAATAGAATTCTGATGAAGCAAAATAAGTCTTACGGTAATCTCAAAGCGCAGTGCTTGCGAGTCTGCATGTCGAACAATAATGAATGATCATATGCCCATAGCATCCCACCTAGCATGTATGTCAATCTTTCTCTCTAAACCCACCTCAGATGGAGAATTATGAACAGACCAATCTTCTTCGCCCTCCCTCATCACAGATTAGTCATCAACAACAACAACAACAACTCCAAATGCCTGAAATATCAGGGTTATTTTCATACCCTTGGTAAGTCACACTGTACTATTCTCATCTCTTTGCTTGCTTCACCAAAGAGTTCAATCATCTGATGCATAATGACAAATGGTTGTTTTTCCATAATCTGTAAAATAATTGTCTTTTATGGTGCGTACAAGCTTCTTCAGACCTTTGTCATAGGTGGCACTGATGCTAATGCAGTATGAGGATGTGGTAGAATAGGATCATACATTGAAGAGAGTATACGCGGCAAGTGAAAGCTAATCAGTCAGGTAATTATTTTTTTTACTGATTGTGAAAAGAGGAACATGCTTACTTCATTGGAAATGTGCCCTTTCTGTATTGAGGGATTCACATAAAATAGTAAAGTGTGAAACAATTCTGCCCTATAGTCAAAAAAGGAACCAAGTGGCATCTGAAATATGTCAAAATTTAGTAGGGGAAATACCCAAGAACAGAAATTGTGAGGACAGTATTTTCATATTTGCATATTGTGTAATTGTTCAGAAAGACAGTGGTCATTTCAGTTTGTTACATTATAAGAATGTATGAATTGTTCGGAAACATTCTTTGTCATTTTAACAGCAAGGAGATGAAATTGTCTTCTAAGAGTCAGATTGGTGTTAACTCTTACATAAAATGTGATTAATTAACACTATTCTGGCTATCAGAAGATGAAACATTGCAATATAGCATCCTAGGTAGAGCAGAGTTGTTTTAATCTATCTGTAGATTGTACCTGTTCTTGGTAGAACTTTCACTCACAAATGTTTGTTAGCTTCTTCAGACTCCTGTAAGATTGATGAGAGAATGCTATCCCAATGTTGTGCAAAGGTAAGTGAGTGAGGTCTCGGCATATAGTGAGCTAATATGCACCCTTCTAATGGTGTGACCGACTGTAAAAAAATTGTCTGTTGCAGTAGTTACCTGTAGGTATATCAAAGTAGTGGTATAGAATTCTTTTGAAGTACATTGCCAAGATGGCCATGAATTAGAAATGTATTTGTGTGTTTGTGTGCCTCCTCTCCGTCCTGATGAAATTCCCTGAAAAGTCTTATTACAGAGCTGATGTGTCAACAGTTTTGAAGAGCAAAGTTTCCAAATATTGTGCTTGCCAATTTCAGGATTCACAAAATCTTGCTGTTTATAGTTCTTTGTGCTCAGTCGAACAAGCATGTACTTTGAAATATAGCTTTGTGTGTGTCATAGTTGGTGAATAGATAGACATATTATTGTATCCCCCGAACTAGTGTTTGGGGATACTATGGATTTGGCATCGTCGCGCCACGTCCGCGTCCGCCGCAGAGATTTTCCTGTGAGCGCTCTACTGGCTGCAGTTTTTGTCGGATCACCTTCAAATTTCACATGGAGGTGCATTATGGTAAGATGAAGAAGCCTATTATTTTTGGTGTGGGCGGAGTCATGGGCGGAGTCATGGTTGCCATGGAAACCATATTTTTAAAGAAATAGTAAAGATTTTCTTGTGAGCGCTCTACCGGCTGCAGTTCTTGTCGGATCACCTTCAAATTTTGCATGGAGGTGCATTATGGTAAGATGAAGACGCCTATTGTTTTTGGTGTGGGCGGAGTCGACATTGTTGCCATGATAACCATATTTTTTAAAGAAATGGTAAAGATTTTCTTGTGAGCGCTCTACCAGCTGCAGTTCTTGTCAGATCATCTTCATATTTCGCATGGTGGTGCATTATGGTAAGATGAAGACGCCTATTGTTTTTTATGTGGGTGGAGTCATCGTTGCCATGGTAACCATAGTTTTAAAAGAAATAGTAAAGAATTTCTTGTGAGCGCTCTACCGGCTGCAGTTTTTGTCAGATCACCTTCAATTTCAAAACAACTGAAAAATTACAAAAGTACAAAAAGGTCAAATTTGTCAGCAGTGATTCCCGAGGTCCCAAATTGCCACTTTATCCATTTCAGTCACAACATTGATTCAAATGGGAGATGGGTGACGGGTTCGGGGGATACATGTACTCGGACTGGTCCCCCCCTCCAAGTGCTCTAGTTCTAAGTAGACATCTCATAGTAGTCATAGTATGATTGATAATAGTTAAAGGGAAGGTTGAGTTCTGGGAAAGGTGAAAAATAATTTGTGAGCTTTCTCATTCCTTTTATGTCAGTTTGGAAGAAACATCAAGGTAGAAAAATCCCCTGGAAAGGATTGCTCTTCAAATGCTATCATATTCAGAATATGACTAGAAATAGCTGAAATGTTTGGGCCGAACTTTCATGCCACTTGTACGTGTAGTCCCATAAACCCATTTCTGTCTGCAGTACATGTGCTTTTCAGCGAGATTGGGTCAATTTCTTATCTATTTTGATGATCCCAAAATAATACAGTATAAAACAATTCTTATGTGCTATGTAATCAACCTTTCCCAATTCCTTTGAGGCAGCTTCTGTCACAATTTAATTGCATGACCAGAACTCTGCTTTATCTCTAAGTATTTGATACATTGCATAGTAGTGATGGTAAGCCTTCAAGTGCTGTGCAAGGATATGTCAATTGCCTCAACAGAGGCAGAATAATAATAATGAAAACATTTCTAATACACACATATCCATCCCAAGGGATGCTCAAGGTGCATACATATTACATGAAAATAGTTCACAATATAATAATAATAATAATAATACTAATAATACTAGCTGTTTCTTATATAGCGCCTTACCAGTTACAATTTAACCGACTAAAGCACATTATTACCCCGGTCACTGGATTCAATGTTAGATAAGACAGAATAAATATATTGAAAAGATAATATTGTGAAATAAATAGCAATCAGTCAAAGTATTCTGACATGAGATGCAGGTTTAAGTTTTGTAAAACATTTTTTTAGTGGGTGACGTTTTAATTGAGTGGGGTAAGGAGTTCCAAAGCAGGGGTGCAGCAGCAATGAATACTCTGTCACCTTTCTCATAGCAAGCTCATGTTACTGGTAAGAAAGGATTGTCGTACATACAGGTGTAGTAAAAACCAATTTTACTAGCTTTTTTATATTTTACATTAATAGAAACTGTCACTGTTTATGAGAATTTAAGGTCATCAAGAAGTCTATTATGAATTCTCTGAACCCACTCTAATTCTCTTTGGAAAATCCATATTAAAGTACATTAAATGAGACATAATCTCAACATGAACAAGAATTTCAGCAGATCTTCTATGAAAATAATGCCATATCTGTTCAGTTTTCCGAATGGCCATGACTTTTTCATCATCATGACAATGGTGTGGTATAATAGTTTTATGTGTTGTAATAATCTCTTTATTTTTATTTTCCCTTTCTTTGTCCGTGCTATCACATACATTTGTGAATATGTATGGTTCTTTTTAGATGGAGAGACATAAAGACAATTATAAGCTCATGGCTTAGCCTGAGTTTTGACTTTTAATTCTTGTTAGATATATTTCCTTTCTTCCTTCCCGCTTGAGTTTTCACTCCTGTTAATTATTTTCATTTTTTCTTTCGTCCTCCATGCTATTTTGTGTGAACAGGTTTGTTGGTGAGATGGAGAGAGAAGAAGCCAATGAAAAGCTTAGGGCTAAGCCTGGCTGCTTCTTACTCAGGAAGAGTAAGAGAGGATATGCTGTCAGCTTAGAGTAAGCTCTCATCTCTTTCTAAATCATTAATAATTAAACTGGGATTTTTTCAATATTATCTGGCAGGTATGTTGGCGAGATGGAGAGAGCTGAAGCCAATGAAAAGCTAATAGCTAAGCCTGGTTGCTTCCTACTCAGAAAGAGTAAGAGAGGAGGATATGCTGTCAGCTTAGAGTAAGTTTCTTTTCCTCCTTAATAGACCTGTTCACAAATATATTCAAATTTTATCCATACTTTTAAAACAAAGGTTGTTCTTGACAACCTGAAAGCTTTTCAGAGGCTTGTCAGACATAGCAACAATTAATGTATGCAAACTGGATTTCAAGTATTGTAGTTCATTTATTAATAACTGGTTAATAATGGAATACCTCGTTACTAGGTCCCCAGGAAATAAACATCCATAAATTTGAATAACTTTGTGAACAGGTCTGTTATTATTGTAACTTGGTGGTTCTTACTCTGGGATTTTCAAACCAATTCCTGAGGCTTTTCATACAGCGTCTTTTCTTTGCAGTATAAAGCGCTGCACAGTATATTCCACTTGTATTTGGGCCACGCAGATAATAACTGATATTTGATACTTGATTCAAGCTATACAATTGTAGTTTGAGCTTCTACCAACCTTAAAATTTGTTAGCAAGCTTTCATCCACTCCGAAGATAGGTGACAATAAAAACCCGAGTCCCTGTTCAGTGTAGGATTAATCCTCTTTATTCACCTTTCTTGACCAGTAGTTGCTTTCAAAGTCAATGATTTAGACAAAGTGGTCTTTAATTTATTTGTGGGATCCCTCTTTAGTCGTGTATAAGTCTTCGTATCTAACAACAACTGTTCTGCCTTCTCTTTATAATCCTGCCTTCTCTTTATAATTATAAAGAGTAAGGCAGAACAGTTGTTGTCAGATACTAAGACTTATACACGAGAGGGGTCCCACAAATAAATTAAAGACCACTTTGTCTAAATCGCTAAGGGAACTGAAGGACAAGGAGCACATTGAAGAAAAGACTTACAGACGAGTCTCGCCTTCCATCTCATGTCCATGCACCATCCCCAAATTTTATGGCCTCCCGAAGATTCATAAAAGAAATGTTCCATTGCGACCCATTGTCTCTTCCATCAACTCTGTCTCGTATGACCTTGCCAAGCATCTCGCCGAAATAATCCAACCTATTGTTGGCTGCACAGATAGACATATTGTTAACACATGTGACCTTGTTGATAATTAAAATTATGCAAGTTATCAGCAAATGAGAAACTGGTGAGCTATGATGTTAGTTCACTCTTCACAAGTGTTCCTGTCTATTAACAAGCCGTGGACATTGTTAGATTACAGGAAGACCAAACCCTCGATGATAGAACAGGTTTAAGCCCGAATGAAATTGGCTATCTTCTGAGACTTTGCCTTGCGAATACATACATGTATTTCGCCTACGATGGTATTCTCTACCAACAGTCGCATGGAACACCTATGAGCTCACCCATCTCCCCAGTTATATGCAACATATATTTAGAACATCTAGAAGAAGAGATTTTCTCTCATGCCCCTCATCCCCCTAGGATATGGTGGAGATGTGATGATATGACGCCTTTGTCATTATTGATCGTGATCACATTGATGAATTCTCAAATTACATCAATAGCATCGACCAACACATACAGTCCACCTTTGAGTCCACCATCTCTGTGTACAGGAAACCTACACACACCGATTCTTACTTGAACTTTGAATCAGACCATCCCCTCAGCACAAAAGTGGGAGTTGCAAGGTCATTGTACTTGAGGGCTCATAATGTGACCTCGGACAATAACGCACTACAGAGTGAACTTCAACACATGGTTGGTATTCTCTACCAACATTCGCATGGAACACCTATGGGCTCACCCATCTCCCCAGTTATATACAACATATATTTAGAACATCTAGAAGAAGAGATTTTCTCTCATGCCCCTCATCCCCCTAGGATATGGTGGAGATGTGATGATGACGCCTTTGTCATTATTGATCGTGATCACATTGATGAATTCTCAAATTACATCAATAGCATCGACCAACACATACAGTCCACCTTTGAGTCCACCATCTCTGTGTACAGGAAACCTACACACACCGATTCTTACTTGAATTTTGAATCAGACCATCCCCTCAGCACAAAAGTGGGAGTTGCAAGGTCATTGTACTTGAAGGCTCATAATGTGACCTCGGACAATAACGCACTACAGAGTGAACTTCAACACATTGACAAGGTGCTTACATCATGTGGTTACCCAGCATGGACGAGACAAAGAGCGAAGGACAGAATAAGGACTAAGCCTCCCAAAGGAGAAAAGAAACGCTGTAGCCTCTCGCTTGAAACGAGCATTCCAAGACAAGGACATTATTGTTGCTTTCAGAAGTCCCAACACACTGAGAAGCAGGCTGGTCTCGCCTTACTTCCCTCTCGCCCGCAGGAGTATGCCCTAGCTTGCATACTAGGGATTCGTTGAGCTTATTGTACCGTGTTTTGTGTCAAAATCTCCATTGGTCCAGCGAAACAAAATGGCAGCATCCTGTCTCCAAAGAATCTGACGAATATCGCTAATTATTACCTATATGAGGCATTTTAGCGGCACAATAAAAACGCATATTTTTGTCTGCTTGATTTGCGCGTGCAATATGAGAGCATATTGCACAGAACGCTGAATTCCCCATAGGCTACATGTACATGTATAAACTTGCTGTGCAATATTATGCCGTATTTTGTCTGTTTGCGTGCGCGCAAATAATTCAACGCATACACACACATACGCGCATGACGTCATAAAGAGGTTAAGTTAAACTTGTGTGATCACAATGAAGTATGATGAGGGGCTCTATTAACTGAATGTGGTTGGTTAAAATGATTTTTATTAAGTTCTAAATCATTTTCCTGTAGGGTATAGATAATAATAATTATATTGGATGGCTTTATTTCATGGAATACCAGAAATATTCCACTCGTTATGGCCAATATTGCACTCATCTTCGATTCGTGCAATATTGGCCCTATCTCGTGGAATATTCTCTGGTATCCCATTCGGAGCCATCCAATATAATATAAGTATTCAGAGTTATTAACCATGTTTTAATAGGCCCGATATATTTTCACTGCATAAAGAATCACAAGAATAGTGTAAGTTTTACAATTTTATTCTTGAAAAAATGAATTTTGAGGTGAAAGGGGTTTTCCGCGACTTTCCATTCCGAATTACATTTTCTGTTTCAAATGGTAATTTCCGTGAAATCCGTCCGTTTTCCGTGATGGCGGAAAATCAGTGTCCTTAAGTATATCAATTAAAGTTTTATTTTCCATTATTCTCTTTGTAACAAACAGTTTTCTTTGATTATGTCTCAGTAGGGAACGTCTTTAGAGTTGACATAAATGTTGAAAGGGACTCAATACTCAATAGCTTGTGGAAGGCTCCAATGACTAACTGGATTTTGTTTGTTTTTGTAATGACAGACATGAAAACCAGGTCAAGCATATGAAGGTAGTGATAGAGAACAACCAGTTTGGACTTGCAGAACAAACACTCTTCCCTTCATTTGAAGTAAGTGTAGCCTCTACTTACCTTTTTATGCCTCCACCCACCGTAGGTGGTGCCGGAGGCATTATGTTTTCGGGTCATACGTCCGTACGTCCGTCCGTCCCCTTTTCGTTCTCGCGATAACTTCAAAACCGTTTTGTGGATCAGTTTGTAACTTGGCCCATGTATGCATATGGGAGGGACGATGAACTGATTAGATTTTGGGGTCTTAAGGTCAAAGGTCACAGAGGTCATTACGTACATAAAAATGGTTCGTTCTCGCAATAACTGAAGAACTGTTTGACGGATCAGCTTCTAACTTGGCCCATGTATGCATATGTGAGATGAACGGATTAGATTTTAAGGTCTCAAGGTCAAACTTCAAAGGTCATAGAGGTCATTATATACATGAAAATGGTTCATGATGTATGGAGTCTAGGCCTATTTTAGAAATTTGAAGGGGACAGTGGTCTAATTGCTATAAAATATCTATTTCCTTGGTGTATTTGATGATTGTAAGTCATCAATAGTAAGTTCTTTATTTGTACGGGATGGAAATGAAATGAAATAAATTTTCTGTCTCCTGTTCTTTTTAAGTGAAAAGATTTTTAATTTTGTTGGACCAATCCTTTTTAGAGTGTACATGTATGCCATACATTTCCAATTTTGGTGATGGCAGAGGCATAAATTCCGACCGTGCGCGGTCGAAGATTCATCTAGTTTTCTTCTCCTTTTCCTATCATCTTCTCCTCCCTCTTCTTCTTCTCATTTCTCTTCCTATTCTCCCTGTGATTTTTATACCCCCGCCAAACCAAGTTTGAACTGAATCAGCGTACGGTCGGGCGGTCGGTCGGTCGGTTGCAAATCAAACTACTTTCTCATTTTTCAAGCAATGCTCGTGAAATTCGCCACACACATTGGTGTTGGGATGTAGATGTGCAAGACATATTATTTTAATGTGTCGGAAATGAGTTGCCATGGTAACGGCATATTATGGCAATAAATCGGGTTGAAATCTTGCGGATCGAACTACTTCCTCATTTTTCAAGCAATGCTCATGAAATTTGGCACACACATTTGTCTAGGGATGGAGATGTGCAGACATATTTTATGACATGGTGACGGCATGGCAACAGCATATTATGGCACTAAATCATTGGGAAATCTTGCGGATCCAACAACTTCCTCACTTTTTCAAGCAATGCTCATGAAATCAGGCACACACATTGTTCTTGTGGTAAAGATGTGCAAGACATATTGTTTCAATGTGTGGCAAACTTGCATTGCCATGGTAACGACATATGGTAACAAAACGGGAAAATATTGCAGATCAAACCACTTCTCATTTTTGGAGCAATGCCTAGGAAGTTTTGGCACACATTGGGGCGGGGGTATCAATCACCTTCAGTGATATTTATTTTCTTGTTTTTTAAGCAATGCTCATGAAATTCGCCACATACATTGGTCTTGGGATGAAGATGTGCAAGACATATTTTTCTAATGTGTCAGACACTGCGTTGCCATGGTAACAACATATGGCAATAAATCGGGGAAATATTGGGGATCAAACAACTTCCTCATTTTTTCAAACAATGCTCAGGAAATTAGGCACACACATTGTTCTTGTAAAGATGTGCCAGACATACTGTTTCAATGTGTGGCAAATGCATTGCCATGGTAACGACATATGGCAATAAAACGGGAAAATAATGCAGATCAAACCACTTCCTCATTTTTGGAGCAATGCTCAGGAAACTTGGCACACACATTGGGGCAGGGGTATAAATCACCTTCAGTGATATTCTAGTTTCCTCTTCTATGAAAAGTTCCAACCTCACTGGATCAATAGTGACCTGCTAATGAATAGCCTGATTTTTTTTGGTCGTTTCATTTCTTGATAAATCTTCAGTACCATGCACTTATTCAAATGATTATTCCACCCTTTGCAGGAAATGATCAACTATTACAGTACAAACAGCCTTGTGAGTGTTTTCCGAGGTTTGGATGCATATCTCCGGAAACCGTACAGAGGAGGAAACATGCCATGTACAGAGAATGGTAAGAGTCCTCATCACATCATGGTCTTGGTACCCTCATCACTCCGATAAGACCATTACCAGACTGACATTGGACCCCAACAAAAAAATTCCAGTACCAGGGATTACCAATGATGATGATAATATTCTGTTCTTGTGTAGTGTATATCGCATTTTGACATAACTTCCCTTTGTGCTTCCAACACTATGAACATGGCGAACAAAGAAGCGGACAAAATATACAGCTCCTCATTGTACCTTCCACAATTGCTCTGGTAGACAAAAGAACATCCCTCCACTGCTATTATGTAAAAGTATGCAGAGCAGGTGTCACATGCATATTCACCTGTTCTACTTATTTCACATAATAGTAATGAAGGGATGTTCTTTTGTCTACCAGAGCGATTGTGGAGGGTACAATGAGGAGCTGTATATTTTGTCCGCTCTCTTTGTCATCGTGTTCATAGTGCAAAGAGCTTGGGAAATGATTGCCAAAATTGTATCAGTTATCAGTCAGTTTGGTGGTGTGACTTGGGTATTATCAAATTTCACAGATTAACGTTTTAGTCACTAAACCGTCCAGGACCGCCCTTCTTATTACTCACTGAACTGCTCGGGACCACCTGTGTAACACTACAGCAAATATATTGTAGGGGATACCGGGTGCTGAAATTTTGCATGTGCTATCTTTACACATAAGCCATTTAGAATCTGCACTGAAGCGATGTGTTACTGTGCGTACAGCAGAGAGTTTATGCCGCAAGATGGTCTACTGAGACTGAGTTCAGTGAGTAAATGACTACAATACGTGTAATCCTCAGGTGCTATAAGGTTAATTTATTCCCTGGGAATTGTAGCTTAGTTTTTTTTATATTCAGAATAAAGATTTTGAATCTGAAAAATTACGATCCTGAAGCCCCTTAAAGGTACAATCAACCTCGCCTAAGTCGATCATGACGGGACTATATCGAAGGAGTGAAATGCTAGTTTATGGAACAACTTACCTCCTAATATCCGTGCTATAGACACTTTGGATTCTTTAAAGTTAAAATTGAAGACAGTCCTTTTCTCTAAAGCATACAGTGAAATGTAATTCAACACAGATTTGTAGTATTCTTCAGTCCATTCTATTTCTACCTTCTTGCTTCTCTCATTTTCATCATGCGCCTCGGAATAGTTAACTAGATAGATGGCGCAATATAAGTGCGTTGTATTGTTATTTTATTAAATGCGTCGATATAGGAAATTTGATCGATTGGCGGTTTGATCGATTGGGAGTTCTCATCACATGATGTACTATGATTTATATTGTGCCAACATCGAGAAAATAAGAACATACATGTACTGTACCTTTCATGTACCCACTATAGTTGCACAATAAAGAATAAATCCAGACACGTCCAGTGATTAATTTCAATGTATTAACTCCTCCCTGGCCTTACATCCATTTATATGCACATGGCCGTGAAGGCAATAAAAGGTGTCCGTCCGGCCGGCCGTGCAAACATGACTTAACACGTGACATTTTGTTCTTCACATTAAAGCGCGAGAGAGGGCACGGAGATTGCGCCAGCAAGTCGGGAAGTTTTGTAAACAAAAATCGGCGTGTGGCAGTTTTGACAATGATTGATTTCACATCGCCGTCTAGTTCAACTTGCGAGGTGTAAATTTCATGTTTTATCATGGTATTGTTCTGAGAATTTAATCGATTTAGGCGAGTATTCGACCTACAAAAATCGACTTGTACAAAGGATTAACACACGTAAGTCTATGAGGATAAACTGGGGCTTTTTATTTTCGACTTGAGCGACTATTCAACACATGCGACGTCGACTTAAGCGAGGTTGTACTCCATCCCCTTTGTAGCCCTAAATTTTGAAGTTTGTGAGTATGCGATAAATCATAAAAGAATTATAATTGGAAAACTTGTGCTGATGTGAAAAGGATTATAATTTGCTTTTAACTAAGTAATAACAACAATAATATTCAAAGTTATTTTTTTGACCATTACTCGTACATGTACTTTGATTACTGAATAGCTCCCTCTGCGACAAAAGCAAGATTTTCATTTCTTACAAAGGAGTTATGGAACTTGTGACCTTGAAATTTCATAGGCAGTATCTACAGGATGTCTTCTTATCCTGTGCAAAGTTTTGAATTTTGAATTTTTGAATTTTTATACACATTCAAAACCTTATAAGGGTCATCTTGAGTTCTGTTATTGAAGGAAAATAGATTCTCACAGAATCAAAAGAAACTTACATTGGATGTTCAAATCTACTACACTTTTGGAGGTTTAAAACCATAGGGAGCAGATTTGAGCTGTGGTCTTCAGTAACTCTGATTTAAAACAAGTTTGTTTGAATATGTTTGTTTTGTATTTTACTGGTCTTAATAGCCCATCTACTTCATAATGAACAGGCAAAGATCTAATTTCTGTAAAGTATCATTGTGATATTATTAGATATGATGAGAAAATATCAAAACTGTGTGAAGCCTCATGTTAATGTTCCCCTGGTGTGGTTGATTTTACAGTAAAATTAGGTTCCTCGCCCAATCATGGTGGCATTAAAAATTTTCAATATTAAATTCAGTAATATTTGATTATTTTTCCTTCAGTGACATAACTGGATAGTAGACCTCTGTGGTATTCAACACATTTTTAGGAATCGCTCATTTCGTGCAATACAGTATAAAACAAGTTTTCTTCATAAATTATTATTTGTAAAAGGAGCTGGTACCAACTCTGAACCTGTACCGCCACCATCTCTAGGTATGCCGTCGAATCTGTTTTCTAAACTTGAGCACAGTATATGACAAATATCATGTAGCCTTTTGCCTCATTTCACAAATCACTATTTTTACTGCAAATATACACGTTTTGAATTTTTTGTAAATTTAGTACTTGTTAATATGGCATCATAATAACATTTTCCCACTAACGTGAAAGTTACCGTAGTCATCAGTTCCACTAGTGACGAAAAGTAACATTCTATACCTATAGCACAATATGCTTATAATCGTGTAACTTTTTTCTATTATCTCACAACAGTCAATTTTATAGCATTGTATAGGTAGCGAAGTCTTGTAGACTAAGTGCTTTTGTACAAATTTCTTTAGTAGAGCACTTTATTCATCAGGTAATATCACAATATGGGAGACTTCTTCCCCTAGCTTAAAAAAACAGTCACAATTAGTAATGATATAAAGTAAATTTCTATACCAATGTATATGCTTTATTACCAACTAACTCATTTCACAAGAATTACAGGTTTCACTGCAGATATACTCTTTTAAGAAAAATGTTTGTACAATAATTATTGAATTACAGGATAGTATGTAGTGAGGTCTGTAGAATAAATGCTTTAGTATGCATTGCTTTATGAGAACATTTTGCCTATTTGGTAATATACAGTTTGGAGACTGTTAACATTGGCTTAAAGTAGAACGTTAATGATTTTAAATATTGGCTTAATACTTATTATTGCATAGATGGCATAAATTAAACAAGGTTATCCAAATTCAACGCTTGGAAACATTTGAAGTAATGATTATTATCAATTATAAAACGGTAAAATACAGCCCCCGATATAGCAGCTGAAGAGCTCCTCGAACGCTGCTGAGATATGTGACGACACACCCTGGACCAGTCCTGTCTAAGCAGACGATGTCCCATAACATCTTACACATTTTTCAGAGCCTATTTTGTCATCTCCTCTTCACTTATTTCTCTTCCTTCACTAGCGTCAGTCTTAATGTTAGTCTGTTGCCTCACTCTTAACTTCGTGTATGGTATTATTTTGATGAAAAATGCAGCGTTAAAAAAATAAAGGAATCAGTCACTTGTAAACAAAATAAGACGCCATTGTATTTTCAGCTGTTTGCACCGGGGCATGTTCGGCGTTTCAAGAGGGAACGAATACCATCCTGCTATTATTCGGAGGGCTTTTCAATTTGAAAGTGGGGTTTATTTCATTGATCATTGACCCTTCTCCTATGTATTTACAATCAAACGGTTTTAGCTATCAGAATCAGTTTCACTTTCCCTTTATAATGGTGTGAAATAAGGTCATGTTTAAATACACCAAACTGTTTATAATTTGATAAATAATTGCATTGCAATTACGTTCATTCATTATAGGACGTCGTCTGCTTAAGCAGGATTGATCCCGAGTGTGACGACATCAAAACATCGCTATATTTCTGGCGAATCCTCGGATATTCCAGATGTTGAGAAGAGCTTTTATTTGTGTTGTTTTTATAATCACCAGATACGCAGTTGACATAAAACTTATACGATTGCCATCTGTAAGCTTCCCAGTTTCTAGTGATACATTAATTGCCATATTTGTGATTTTCTTTGAATATCTACTTTAAGAATTAGTCATGAATTGTGGAATTAACAAAAAAACTTAAATTCTAACAGTATGCAACAGTCATGTGCAAAATTTATATATGATATCTGTCAAGGCAATTTGATAGAAATTTATATTAGCGGTAGAAAACTTGTATTAGTGGTAGAAAATTTATATTTGCTTAGTAAAAGTCAAGAGAGATTAGGACACTGTCACTGATGTGACTAAAACAGTAATACAAATTATATATTGTCCCATATGTGCATTTCTATGTTGGTACTTTCCAGTATATGAAGTGAAAAAATATTTCTGGCAAAAATAATTAGTTCTGACAATTTATGATTTAAAAAAAATACCCACAAGCATAGAAGTAACAACCATGACAAGGAATCACAATTAGCAGCAAATTTTCGTAATATTTATATGTAAGCATGTATGTGTACGATACAGTGCATTTGAATCACAAACAAAAATCACTTTTCTTCCTCTCTAATATGAAAATGTGAGAGTGTATTATCTTCTGAGGAAATATTTGACTTGAAAGCTGATATTCATTTGCATGTCATCTCACTTCATTTAATTTCCTACCATTTTGTATCTAAAATATTTCTAGTCTTTAATAGTGTATAGAAGCTTTTGTAATCCATATGTTTAAAAGGTGTATATGGGTATGTTCAAAAGGTGTATATGGGTACGTTTAAAAGGTGTACATGTATATGGGTACATTTAAATAACAATGGAACTATATGATTGATAGGTGCTAGGATTAGAGATTTTTGGACACATTCAGACACATTTCACTTTTAGAGAATACCCTTATAAATCTTACTTAAAGCAAATTAACAAGGGATGCCAGTTTTCAAGCCATTGCTTGATTTCAGGGTCTGTCATGCACTTCTCTGTTTCAGGCGTCTTATTATGTAGAATTCACATGGTTGCAACATATCTGGGTGTGTTTTCAGGCCAATTGGCTAACACTAACTATTATCACTATAAAGCAACCCAATGTGTTACCCTATTTAGCATTATAGATAGTATTACACTAATTCACATAGAGTGAAAATCAGCATGTGATGTATTACAGTATAGCCTTGGGGCAAGATTCTGACGACATGCTGACATTTTTGCATGTGCCAGTAAATTAAATTGGTACGCTACATGTGCTGGTACGCTGTATGAATGATTTTCGTTTCTTGGGCTTAAAAGTTTTCTTTTTTCTTTGCAATGGTTCTTTTTGTTTATCTGCTTCTAATGTTCATTATTTACCCATCAAGTACTGTTTGATTTTGGTTCAACATCAGTTTTCCAGAGGCTTCAGCCCAAGATATCTTGGGCATCTTTGCAAACAGTTTAAGCACCATAAAGATTAAGCATCTGTGTCATGTTGAGAGTGGAAGGAGGGAGTGTCATACCGCCAAAGTCAGTAACCCCTCGTAAGAGGGAAAATGCTGATTTTAATAAATGATGATTTTCAAGTGTATTAACCCAAACAACTGCTGAATTTTCTCATTCTGATAGGCTTAATACAGGGGACCACCTGATTCTCATATGCATTGGGTTATTAATGATGAAATGACTTTGCTTGATTTGTTTTATGCAGGTGTGAAGAACAAACGTTACAATGTGATTGGTCACGCCAAGGCCATGTATGACTTCAGTGCCAGGGATACCAGAGAGCTGACGTTGAGAGAGAATGAGATGGTAGCAATCATCAGTAAGGCAGGAGGGCACAGAGGATGGTGGAAAGGATGCATAGGAGACAGGGTAAGATGTTATAATATAGGGTTGGTGTTCAGATTGCAGTTGTGTTTTAGGTTAGGTATTAGGTTTAGGGTTAGGTATGATGTTGGTTGTATTGACACCAGAGAGCTGATGTTGAGAGACAATGAGATGGTAGCTATCAACAGCAAGGCTGGAGGGCACAGAGGATGGTGGAAAGGATGCATAGGAAACAGTCAGGTATCAATATCTGGGCAATGGGACTACTTGCATTTGTCCTGGGCTTTATTTCATCACAGATATAGGATTGGTGTTAGGATTGTACTTGGGTTTAGGGTTAGTGTTAGGATTAGGTATATATTGTTTGTTAAGTTGACACATTGAGGTGGTTGCTATCATCAGGAAGGCTGGAGGGCATAGAGAATAAGTAGAAAATGTAAATGCTGTATTGCTCTATAACACAAAATAACTGATCTGCTCTATAGTATGACAATGTAATCTCCAAATTTATCAGGTCCTTTTTTTTATTATTGATTCCTACAGGTTGGATATTTCCCCTCAACATATGTGGAAGAAATTGACAATGGTGCACCGTCCTGATGCAGCAGACATTCAGCATGAAAAGATCCGAGATGAAATTGCTATTTGCATATGATATTGTATGTACTGTTTTACAGAGCCTTTATCCTTAAATACATACATGTGAAGAAACTAGTGTGAATATTAGACTTATATATTTGTGAGATGATGTTGTGAAGATGGATATTATGTAACTAACCCAGTCCATTTTCAACTGATGTGAGCTGTTGCCAATATTTAAATCCATTCAATTTATGTCCTGGACCCCACAAGATGTGATATAAACTGCTTGGAATAGAGTCCTATCAACCCAATTATTCAAATGTATGTATTTACATGTACAAGAGTAAAGGAAATGGTAGTCTTCTCAATCATGTGTCACGTTGTATGTGACAATTCCACATTGAATCTTTTTGTTATAGTTGAGAGCTTATAGACCTACAGTTATTATGGTTACGTGATACTACAAAGTTCTGAACACATTGTTCTCAATATGGAAGGTTTAGATTTTTGTTTTCTTTGCTGTTCATGAGAACCATTCAATGTTTTGTTGCTATATATCTGCATAATTTGGTCTATTATCTATTTTCTGTAAATGCATCTTAGTACGTGAGCAGAGGCATCAAAGTTTTTGTTGAATATTTTTCTAGGCAGCTTTTTATACATGTAATCCCTTCTAAAGAATGTACTGATCTGGTGCAACATGTCTAGTTTATGAATGTTTTATCATAGAATATGATTCAGATTACAGATTTTTTTAATATAAATTGCTTGCGTTCATATCTCGAATTGAACATGGAAAAGGGTATTGCTTAGTGAATGCTTTCCCCAACTTGCATGTAATTTTACCGAGCAGTCAGTGTATTGCTTATTTGACCATTTTTGTACCATCCTCGTCATTATAAAGACTAAAATGATATATGCAAATGGCATTGTCTCATTTTGAACGTGTTGCACAATTTTATATCATATATCACATTGATATACACATGCAATTATTTTTCTTTTTAACCAATGCATGGTTGTTAGTGGGAAATTATGTATAGTTCAGGTGACATTGGAAATAATGCATAAACGTGCAAATGGCATTCGGCAGAATATTTGGTTCACTTTCTCAGTGAAATTGTCGTGTGATGTAAGATCAGATCCCTGTAACAGATAGGTACAATCCTTCCTAAAAACTCATTCATTGCGGAATTTGTCCTCGCAGCTGTATGGTTAGAACAAAGAGATTAGGTGCATTCATACACTTGCAAATAAATGAAACAAACTATACCACTTCCAGAGAATGGGGGAGGGGGTTATTTCTCTCATGAACAAATTGTCACACTGGTGATAAAAGAGACCAAAGTATTTACTTTTTGTATACAGTTTCAGGTTGTTTTAAACTTAGCCAGTATCATAACACTTACATTGTAACTCATCAGGAAGATAATATATTCTGTTTTTGTTTGGTAGGAACAGTATCACTTGATTCAGATATTGTTTGACACAGAAACACTTTTTTCAAAGATATTTTTGTAAAGAAAAAAAAAGAGATATATATTGCCATGATGTGAGATTGAACATATTATATTTGACAGGTAGAATGTCATTATGTATACATATTGTTTTAATTAGAAATGGTAATTTTCATGAGCTAGGTATCTTTTGGAATATTCATGAGGAAAAAAAGAAACCCTAATCTCAAAATTTATCTTGGTAGATTTAGGATTTGTATTAGAAAATGATTATTTTGTGAGATATTCCATATTTGATCCACTGTGCATGAAGAGAGAGAGAGAGAGAGAGATACATCTTGCATATTTTTGAAGTAAACTGAGACTTTCCATACACTTCCTTTAGACTACTATCATTTACAGCTCCAGAAAAAAAATGTTGATGGTTTTTTATTCAGGTATGGATATTTTTATGAACACATTTGCTTCCTTCTACATCGCCATCAAACCCATGTAAACCATGCTATGGACTAAACAAACCAAAGAACTTTGTTGATCTATATTTCCAAATTATGATGCCCCATAAACATGAATCTAAGAGTGTTCTCATGTCTGTCAAGATTTTTTTTTTTAAATAGACCTCTATGCGATGTTTTAGTTTTCCTTTGAATGGTATATGCAACTTTTATGCATTCTTTTAGTGTAAACAAATACAAATATCATTGCTTCCTCTTGTTGTTTGCCAGATTTATTTACGACTCCTTTTTTTTCAGTAAACTAAGAGACCCTGATAGTGCTAGAATAATACTCCGATCAGAGTCATGATGAGTTTCAAATTTTCAACCTTTTATTTCAGATCATCTTCAGGAACTGAAACATAAGTGATCATGAACTGTTTATATATAGTCTGGAAGTTTGACATCAAGTGAACTCAATCAGATAAATTACAAACAGAATGACCTCAGCCTTTTAACCAATAGTGTTTATTGTTCTCTTGTTATGTCTCCCTCATTCAGTTACATTCTGCATGTTGCCCTCCCTTAATTACTTGTTGTACAATTACTTGAACTCTTGTAACCTACTATTCAATAGTATACATTAAATTGTCTTTTACTTTCCCTTTGTATAGAATATATTTATCCCCTAATCAACATTCTTAATGTAATCAATTTGTTGATCCCATTTAACATTCCATTTGGTGGTATACTTCTCAATCACTCTCCTTTGTAACTTTTAATCTCATTCCTATTCTGTTTGTAATTTACCTGATTGAGTTCACTTGATGTCAAACTCCAGACTATATACAGTTCATGCTCACTTACGTTTAAGTTCCTGAAGATGATCTGAAATAAAAGGTCAAAAAATTGAAACTCATCATGACTCTGATCGGAGTATTCTTTCTAGCACTATACATTCATATCTTCTGTGGTAATAATGGATTCTTCAAATTATACTACTGTATGTAGAATTTTAATTGTTGAGAAATATTGAATCACCTCTTTCATGTCACAAAGTCTGTAAGAAAATTACATTTTTTATATGTAAGGTGCTTTATATTGCCTACATGTATGTGTCTGTCGAATTAGGCTTACAAAGGTATCAATGGAAAAGATGCCTGATGTGTTATTTCTTCAAACCTGTACCCTATGCTGGGCTCCACACTCATTCTTAAGTGAGGCAGTCAATGAAAGAATGTTTTAAAACAAGAGGGTTTGCTAATCTTTTCATTCAAATAATTGATAACTTGATGGATCATTTTGAAAGTTAGAGGGTCATTTGCACTTGCACCTGTTATGGTTGAACCCTGTTATATAATGTTACATTTATATAGCACATTACATAATTCATTTCAATGCGCTTTATGACATTCTTTTAGTTTTTATGTATTCAAGCAAATGACAATGAAAATATTGCAAGCAAAATATGGAAAATGTACCTGTGCTTATTGTGCTTATTTTCCATCCTCCTTGTGCTTATTTTCCATCCTTGTTATTATTTTTTTTTGTCAGTCTCTATAATATCTTCATCTGTTAACAAGCACAAAATAATGTTCCTCCGTACAATACAGAAAGAATAGCGAAAATTGCTTTCCCCCCCCCTGTATTATGCTTTTATAGCTCAATTCATTATGTTCATTTAGTGACATTTACAATCTCATAACTCTGTGCATTAAAATTAATGTGTAAATTGAAAGGGCTTGTGTTTATATGTGCTATGTATAAACATATTTATTTATAAGTTTCTTATTTCTTATGTATAAGCGATACTGTTGCGTGCCTGACAGAAGGGTGCAGGAATAGTCACAATTTTCATTTTTCAGATTTTGTTATGAAATTAAGATATAATGTATAGAAGTTATGACCCATCACTGTTAACATTTTAGCATTGTACTTACTGAAATGTGTGGTGTGTGTTTAGCGAAGAAAGTTCAGAACTTCAGAAGGCGTTATTTTGAGAAATGTTCATCCACTGGCTATGCTTCCATTAACGCCCTTCTGCATGGCACACAGTGACATAGTCTCACAGCCTGGAGAATGCTTCATATTCGAGTAGTTATTTCAATCAAGATGAAATGAAACCATTATACTTGTACATAGCAGAGTGTTTATATATTTGGAACATTAATGAAAATTGGTAGAGAGAGTGGTTGCAATAAGGCTTGTTTCTATAAATGTAACATATTGGGGCAGTAATGCTAGAAAAAAAAATCTTGTTTACCCTAATCTGTATAGATGTATTAGCTGCTGCACATTTTATTTTTTTTAATAAAACATATCATGTGGGAGTTGTATGGAGGAGTCGTGTCCTGAGAGCAAAAGGGGCATAAGCTTGTACACTGTTACATGGAATTAATGCCCTTCTTGCTCTCAACACTCAAAAGTGTTGTGGTCTATTTGATACATCACAGTCACTGATCAATGGATTAACTGGCCAGATGCTAAACCCGGCAGTTGGTCTTGTATCTTTTTGGCAAGGCATTAATCTCCATTTGCCACTCCTTAAACAGGAGATAAGTGAATGGAAACGGTGCACTTAAGATGAAAATGCTCCTTAGGGAGTAGAGATGGTGCACACAATGTGATCAGAGTAACTACAGTGTAAAGGGCTTAGTGAAATTAGGATTAAATACTTTACAAATGCAATTATAATTATTATTTTTACATGAATGAAAGTGGCATAGTAGAGATGTCAGTTTTCTTCCATTGTCATGCTATTTGCAGTGTACACCTTTTCTAAATAATAATTATATAACAACTCTCATCATCAGATCTATATGAAGATAGACCATGCTTACTTGATGCAAAGGTGAACATTTGTATAGTTCTGGGAAAATCATATTATATGCACATGTACACTTTTCAATTGTACTATTACCAGAAAGTATCCTCTCGTGTTTTTGTTTTTTTATTTCATTAATATTTGTGTTTATAGATTATCACAGTAGTTTCTAGAAGTCTACACTTTAATCCTAGGTCTTTTGTATTGTTTTTGTTATATATTTTTCTTTCATATGTAGTTATATATTATTACACATTTTCAAATTGAAATAAATGAGTCACTTGAAAATCTCTTTGATACAGTTCTAAGTACAGAAGAGTCTACAGACTTGTTACCCCAGACATAATGTACATTTGACTTACATTTTTAATAAATTCCTCGTAAAAGACTCACTACTGCATTACTTAAATGCAATTTACTGTATTCGGATCATCAAATCTATAAATGAATCCTTTTGACTACAAACAATTCTGTGTAAAACATTGGAAATTTGTTGATCAATGAGATATGTCATATTTAAAAGCACAAGTTCAGAGCTAGTGCGGAAGCTATAGTAGAAGGGTACAAGTAAAATGGAAATGAGAAAGCTGTACATCATAGAAACAATGTGATGTTTACCTGAAAAGCTTGGTTGAAATAATGATTCCTCAAATGAATGTCAATTTAGCATCAGTGAAAAGGGAATATTTTACTTTTCAGCATAAGATTATCATTTGAATATGAAAAAAAGGCAAAAAAACCCCCCAAACCCTTCTTTTCCATGTCATCTCTCCTCTCTCTCCCTCTCCCCTCCCCTCTCTTTCTCTTTCTCTCTCTCTCTCTCTCTCTCTCTCTCTGTATTGTCTTTTTGTTTTCCTTTCTGAGATGACTATAAAAAAAAAAAATTTCTATATGAAGGAAATGGTAATATCAAAATGAGATATAAAATTGTAAATGAACTGAATATAATATCGATGCTAGTAAAAGATGTTGAAAGTTTGTTTTTCCCTGCTGAATCAATAGTATATCTTGCAAAAGATCACACAGTATGATGAATATTTAAACAACTGATGATTTTGATAGCCATCTATTTTTTCCCAGTGTTCAAGTGAGAATAATTCAAAGAGGTAATTATCAATAAATGATGCTTTGTTAATCTGTGGAAAGGTTTAAGCAGGAAGGAATATGTCTTCATTTACAACTAAATGCAACTGTTGGTTTTTAACATGATCAAATAAGTTCAGGGCCCTGTTGCATAAAACTTACCATTAATAGTAACTTTGCCATCAATGGTAACTCCCATGGAAACCTTGATTTTGATTGGCTGTTGAGTGATGTTACCATGGTAGTTACCATTGATAGCAGAGTTTCCAATAGTGGTAAGTTTCATGCAACTGGGTTATGATTTTGTAAATTATCAGAGGTGCATTCAACTGCCAATTATTACAGTATTTACTACTAACTGATAAAACAGAACAAAGATAAATGAAGTCTTCTCAAGATATATCTATACATTTATAGTTTTTTTGGCACTATTTTCATATTCAGCATTGCATCTAGCTACATAAAGAGAAACGTGTGTACCGGTCCTCATTTACATGTGGTGTGCATGGGAGATTTGCCCCATGCATTTACACATAATAATGATCCTCTTATAAACAATGTGGAGTTATTGCCTCCCTCTTCTGTTAATTTCAAGGTTTTTCTGTATTATGCCCTAATTTACTGCTTCAATCATAATTCATTACGGTATGAAGTGTACTTATTTTGTGAAGTATAATATAGTGATATAAAAATGCACATTTTTGTTGATGAGACTGAACATAGTGTTGTGTGATGGTTACACTGTTATCTACCACACACTTTAGTAGACCGTTTATACGTCACTTTCTTTGTAAACGAAACGTTACTCTACCCGATTGTGTGTATCTCTGAGCTAGTCCAAATTTACCTGTACAAATTCGTATTAAAATTCTGTCATTAATGCTACACAGAACCGAGCACTTTCGTAAAGCTATGTTAATTTAGACATCTTACGTTATGATGTAATGGGTGTATTTTGAAGCTAGTTAGAACTGTCAAAGTAATATGAAGCCAGAAAAAGCGGGAAAGAAAGAGAGATGGGTGAGAAAAGCAGACGCGGGAGAGAGAGAGGGAGGGGGGAGAGGAGGAGACAGGGAGTCGGAGTGACTCATAAATTGAAAAAGGAAGTGAAAAAGAAGGAACAAGGGCAGGGAGAATGGAATTGATACGAAAGGAGGAGGGGGGGGGGGTGGGGGAGAGAACGAAAATCCCGGGGGGGGGGGGGTGGGTATGTGTCATCGAGGCCTGTACGACATCCGCGTCCGTGACTTTCTGAAAAGTACCCTAAACGAGGATTTTAGTGGAAGATATTTGATACCCTATTCAGGGAAACCCGCGACAATTTTCAGATTTTTAGATCCTTAACAGGGATTTTTTAGATTTTGCAAAATATTGTACACCCTATTTAGTAAACCAGCCAAGATTTTTTTTTTACTTTGGACGGCATTTTGGGGTAATACTCGGCTTCCATGCTAAAACCTTTGCAAAAATACTGAGGAATAACGTACGGGCGGATGCCACTCCCATTTTTGCCTAAATAGGCCATTTTTGGCTCAAAATTTGAAAGAATGTCAAAAATCACAATTTTTAATCTTTTTAACCTACTATGTAATACCTGATTAAGACTTTTCAAGTAATATCAGATTTATTATGAGTTTCAAGTTATAAACCTGATTAATATACTATTGAAATTTGGATATTACACACACATGTATGGCGTAATGAAACATAAAATTGATTTACTCAAAATAATAAGTTGTGAAAACTACCAATATTTCAAAGTTTTTTGCACAATGTAAATTTGTCCATTTAAACGCTTTTTCTTGTTTAAACATATCATGTATATTGTCATGTCATACACAGAAAAGAAATTATCCGATAAGGTGATAGATAACTCATTTTATGTTATCCCAAATGGAATGATGTATTTTTACTGGATGCGCATTTTGAATGAAAAACACTATTTGTACATCTAGAGTGTACATGTACATAAGGCAATTATCCCATGTATTATCAGTATAGTCTATACGCCCAAAACTGAAATGTCCCCACCGCCTTAAAAATAATCTTAAATGAAGTATTTTTCTGTTAGATGGGACCATTGACTATCAAAATATGCTTCTTTGCCCTAAATTAAGAGGTGGGCTTGACCACAAGGTCTATTGCCGTGGCAACGGATCAAAAACAATAGAATTTCAGAAAATGTCATGTATTCGTGATTAAGAAAGTACAAAAACATGTTGTAACATTTTATAATAATGTATCAAAAGTTTCTCACTTGATTAAAACCCAAATAAGAGTTATAAAAAGTGTCCATCATGTTTGAAAATGGCTGTTGCTATGGAAACAGTAATAAAAAACTCATATTTTGCTTATACCAAAAAAAGTAAATATTATACATTTATATTGTACATGATAATCTTCTCTTTTACAGGACACTAACTTATCATAATTTATTTAAGTAAAGGGGTGATGGATGTGACCACAACATGTGTAGGCCGTTACCATAGTAAAAAATACATTTATTGCATTTCTAATATAGGTTTTCCCGCCCAATTTCATCAAAGTTGCATTCGAATTCATGAATAGCCGTTCAATTTCGAACGATTTTCGTCAACTCCCTGCTCTCATGGTTCATTTTCATTCTTTGAGCATTCAATTTCGTTTTATATCATTCCTTTTAAATTTTATTTCATTCAATTTAGAGAGAAATCCATTCAATTTAACGACACGAATTTGTCATTCATTTTCGCGCCAGCTGGATATGATTATCGTTCACATGGAGGTGCAGTGCCTTGAAATGTGGGGCAAGGTCAAAATTCAAAAGTTGCAAAATGACAAAATATTGAAAGTCACTGTTCTTTTTTACCGTGGTAAATACCAATTTCAATTTCATTTATAGGCACACACCTTCGCATGTTCTGCAGTTCTATGTTTTACCTCATTTTTTTCACGTCATATGCACCCCTTTTCACTGTGTTTAATTATATAATTTCCTTCTCATTTCCAACTTTCATTTTAAAAGTTATAAAAATTATAAAAATTTTAATCATATTTCAGTTCTAGGTCTTATTGGTTGTCAAATGCTTTAGCCAACCCAGTTCTGTCCGTATTCGAGATATTCATGTACTCTCCTCGAGCCCCTAGGATGAGGGGGTGCTGTAGGGGGTGCTTTTTTTGTTGTTTTGCTTGTCAGAGATTTTGGGAGTTAAAAAGAGACAAAATCCTGGATCCACCGCTGGCTGTAGCACCTCAGTTAGGGACTCTTGCCCTTGCACTTAAAGCCCACCGCACACTATACGATCGGTCTATGTATACGCTCCGATTTTGAAAGAAAATGTTATAGCATTAGATATAAACACTTAAACACATTAGATATGTTTGATTGAGGTTCAGAATAGTTACATAGATAGTAAAATCGAAATTACAGGCTATTACGAGCATTCTAGTCGGAGGAAAGGCCAAATCGGCTCCGAATCGTAGTGACGTCAGAGCAGTCATGCGATTGTCTACGATTTGAAACTGATTTGGCCCTTATCCCGGATATAAGGCTGACATCTCACCAAATTCCTATGTTGAGTATTCATATTATTGTTCAGAACCTGAATCAGCTATCTTTCACTGGTTAAACTGCCTATATTTAATGCTATTGCGATTATTTCCAAAAATCGGATCGTAGTCGATCGTATAGTGTGCGGTGGGCTTAAAGCAGCTCTCATACATCTGAGAATGTTCATTACGAAAAGGTACGATTCTTTGCGACAAAAAAATCGCAGATTTTCCCAGCATTTCGTAATGAACATTCGCAGAGGTTCGTAACGTTCGTAAATGTTCGTAAGAATTCGCAGCCGAGTGCAGGCTTCGCAGAATTTTTTCAACATGTTCAAAAATTTCAGGAAACGTAACTATTCGTAATGTAACGTAACATATTCGTATTTCATTCGTATCTATCGTAACTCATTCGTATATTTCGTAACTCATTCTTAATGACTTGACAGCCAAGAATTTGATACGAATTAACGCGAATATTACGAATATCTGCGAATTATCCATGGTGAACAGTGTACAATTGGAAAAATGTGGAGAGAATGTCATGAAAAGTTGCTGTAGAATTGTGAAACGCTGTGAAAACGCGCGGAAAACACGTCATTTCCGGTTATATCGCATATAAATCGCAAACATTCGTAACTTTTCCGTAACTTAATCAAGCAAAGAAAATAGATACATCTGGAACAAATTACAAGGAATACCTTGTTAATCCCTCCCAGGCATCTCTCTTTTTAAAGCCTGTGGATTCTTCGGAAATACTCGATATTGTATTATCACTGAAAAATAGTAACTCCTGTGGGCATGATGAGATAAGTACTTCCTTCGTAAAACAGGTCATTGGTCTGATTTTGGTTCCCCTGGCACACATTTGTAATCTCTCTCTGATAACTGGAGTATTTCCTTCTTCTTTAAAGCTTGCTAAAGTTGTTCCTGTTCATAAAAAAGATAATGTTATGAATATCTGCAATTATAGACCAATTTCAATTTTGCCAACCTTTTCAAAATTATTAGAGAGGGTTGTCTATAATAGGCTCTACGCATTCTTAGAGAAGCATGAGTTGCTCAATCCAGACCAGTATGGGTTTCGTAAATCACATTCAACTGACCTTGCATTGTTGAAATTTTATGACCGTGTGTCTCAGGCCCTTGCTGATCGTCAGCATGTGGTTGGAGTATTTATGGATTTGAGTAAGGCTTTCGACACTCTCGACCACTCAATTTTGTTGTGTAAACTGGAACATTATGGTGTACGGGGTATCGCTCTGCGATGGTTTTCTAGTTATTTATCTAACAGAAGACAATATACATGTCATAATTCTGTAAACTCTGATATTCTTGTTTTAAAAAGTGGTGTCCCTCAAGGTTCTATTCTAGGGCCTCTATTGTTTCTTATATATGTTAATGATATATGTAATGCATCTACTGCCTTGCAATATATATTATTCGCAGATGATACAAGCGTTTTCCTCTCTCACCGTGATATACACACAGTCAAGACTAGAATTAATATTGAGCTTCCTAAGTTAACACAATGGTTTCGAAGTAACTTGTTAGCTTTAAATGTATCAAAAACAAACTATATTCATTTTAAGGGAAGGAAGATTTGCAATGAGCAACAATTAGTAGTTAGACTGGATGATGTGGAATTGGAGAGGAAGGTTTGTACTAAGTTCCTGGGTGTTCATATTAATGAGAAGCTAGACTGGGATGACCACCGGAACAGTATAATGTCTCCAATTTCTCGGAGTATTGGGATTTTATATAGAGTAAGATATCTTGTGTCTGACAGAATATTATTGATGATATATAATACCTTGTTTTTGCCATATATTTCTTATTGTAATATTCTATGGGCAGTGTCAAAGAGTGTAACAAGTGACATTCATCTGTTACAAAAGAAAGCTTTAAGAATTTGTGCTGGGGTTGGTTATCGTGAACACACAGATCCCCTGTTTGCTAGGTTTAAATGCCTTAAAGTCGGTGAAATTAATTTTCTTCAAACCTCTTTATTTATGTATCGTTATAGTACTAATGTTTTACCTGCCTCGTTTTCTTCCATGTTCATGGAAAACAATGCTATTCACTCTTATTCGACGAGACAAGCAGCAAACTTGCACTTGTTTAATCCACGTACAGTATTGGCACATAAATCAGTGAGACATACTGGTCCAGACGTTTGGAATTCTTTGCTAATTGAAACACGTAATTTGCCTACAATTTACTCTTTTAAAAATGCAGTCAAGCGCATGCTCATTGCAAACATTTTTATTTAAGATATTTGTTCTATTAGTTGGTTGTTAATTCCCCATAACACAGCGTGTACTTAATTATATTATGATTGTATATATTCTATATATGTATACATGTATAATTTGCCATGATATGTAATTATGCGCAGTGGTATTGTTAATTAGGGCATCTTCCCACCACCCCCCCCCCCCTCTCTCTCTCTCTCTCTCCCTCCCCCTCTCTCTTGCTTGTCTTACGTTTTCTTCTCTCTCTCTTTTCTCTCTGTTTCTCCTTCAGTATGGATGGACTGCACCTTTATCATGTCTACTACATTTTTCTTGCTCTAGAACGTAATGTAGAGATTTCAATCTTATTCTTTATCTGTATTTGTATCTGTATATAGTGTATTATATTTGCACTTTTTTTGTTGTTGTATTTAATCTATTAATCTATGTTTACTTTTAAGAATGTATGAAATATGTAAGATGTTAGGTATGGCAAAACTTCAAGCGTGCAGCTTATATTGCCAGACCTCTGTGTGTTTCTATTTTCAAAGTTTGTATGTATGAAACTGATTATTGTGAAACATGCAGGAATCAAATAAATAAATAAATAAATAAATAAACTTTTCCGTAACTGTTCCGGAAATATCGCAGTCAATCGCAAACATTCGTGGATTTTCACATCGTTACCATTCGTATCCAAATTCGTAAAATATTCTCGCATGTATGCGAGAGGCTTTAAGCAACTTCATCGTTTGCCTCTGTGGCCATTCATAAATAAGCAACTGCATACTATATATATATATATATATATATATATATATATATATATATATATAAACTGCTCACAGCACCCCCAGTAACAAAATCGTTCCCAGTGGCCTGATTTTATGTATATGAAAGTGGACTTATATGAGCTGTTGATTCGATGACGGTTTGTCAGAGGAATGAGAAAGTTCAATATAAGGCAAATGTCCAATTTCAAGATACATAAAGTTTGCATAATTTATTCAAACAGATGCAGACTACAAAAACATAAGCAGTAACGAAAAACACTCCCCATATGCTAAAAATGCTTGCCTATTCGTGAATTTGAATTCTTTAACGTTCATCAGGACAGTGCTGGTGCAAATTTGCATGCATTTTGCGTGCATTTTTAATTTGAACGCGCTTTTTACACGTTTATGTGAGAAAATCATGAAATCGCATGCTAATAAAATTAAATTGAACGAACTACATGTAGTTAGCTTTTTGAATTTTGATCTCGGTGATCATTCAAATTCGCTTGAAACTGAATGATCTCATCATTAACTCGGATGCAATTTTGACGAAATTTGACGGAAAAACCTTAAAAATACAGAACTATAATTCATTAACCGCCTGTTTCATTATATTCAAAACTTTAACTCCTCAAAAAAAGTTTGAAAATCTGACTTTGGCCACTAATTTCTCCCATCTCCCAATATTACCCAATGCGTGTTTGATATAATTCAAAAGATCATTTAATTCTCTTTAAAATGATACCCTGCTTGTTATGATCATGCCATCAGGAAAAGAGCAGGATTCAAAAGTGTTGGATAAGGTCTGAACTGAAAAGCTGCAAAACGAGCAGAAATGGTCATGAAGGGTCAATGAAAAACATGATTCTTTTGTCCGGAGTTATCTCGATTGTTATCAACTGGTCAACCATGAATGTCAAATTCAATAGAAGTTTGAATTTCAAGCTTTTGGTGGTGCCATGTCAGGCAGTGTTAATGTCTCAGTCTATTAGGTTGGTTGTTCATTATGCCACGTGTAAGTAATGTTCAAAAGGCCCGCGCCATTGGGCAAATCGAAGATGGGATGCTTCAAAAAGATGTAGCAGAGAGACTTGGTGTAAGCCCTGGGACCATCACTAAATGGAAACAGAAATTCCGAGCAACGGGTGATGTCAAGGATCGGCCCAGGAGTGGACGTCCGAAGATCACGACGGAACAGCAAGACCGTTATATCAGGGTACTTGCTTTACAGAATCGTAGACGATCGTCACAGAGTATTCAACGAAGCGTTGTTAGGAGGTTCAACACCAGGGTATCTAATTAAACAGTGAGAAACCGCCCGGAAACCGCCTCCATGCTGCCAATCTCCGAGCACGAAAGACGGCAAAGAAGCCAGTAATGACTGTTCGACAGAAGCAGGAGCGCCTTCGTTGGTGCCGCGATCATCTCCGCTGGAACAGGCGCGAGTGGCAGATGGTGATGTTCAGCGACGAGTCGCGTTTCTGCCTGCGGAAAGTTGATGGGCGAGTGAAGGTGTGGCGTAGGCGGGGTGAACGTTTCGACGATAGCTGCATCGACCGCGTTACACCATTCGGTGGAGGAAGCGTGATGGTGTGGGGAGGCATCTCGACTGCAGGAAAAACAGAACTTGTTGTCATTGACGGAAACCTCACTGCTCAGAGGTATAGAGACGAGATCATCCAACCAACAGCTGTCCCGTATTTAAGGAATATGGGGAACGACGCAATCCTGCAAGACGACAACGCGAGACCCCACAGAGCGAGACTGGTCCGCAATTTTCTCGAGAGAGAGGATATCACGAGAATGGAGTGGCCTGCATGCAGCCCAGACCTAAACCCCATCGAGCATCTCTGGGATCAACTCGGCCAGTCTGTACGGAAGAGAGTCACCAATGAAACGACACTGGCAGGACTGCGTCAGATTCTGATTGAAGAATGGAATGCCGTTCCACAGCAACGAATCACGAAGCTCATCAGCAGCATGAGGAGGCGGTGCCAGGCGGTGGTGCAAGCACTTGGGTCGTTACTGAGCCTTGATCATGTTAATTGATGAAATCAAAGATCACTGTATGTGACAATAAAGATGAAAATCCATTAAATCAAGCCCCTGCCTCTTCATTTTTGATGTTTTGTTGTGGTTTATGTAGTGATGGTTCTGTGAGATAACATGGTTTGAGTCATGTTTTGAAATACCCATGCATGCATGTTTGTTTGTTTGTTATGTGTTTGCTTGTGCAGAGGTTTGTTTGATTCCATGTTATGTTAAGATGCATGAAAACAAAAGAAACAACTGGGAAACTCACTCATCACCACGGTAAAAAAGAACAGTGACTTTCAATATTGTGTCATTTTGCAACTTTTGAATTTTGACCTTGCCCCACATTTCAAGGCACTGCACCTCCATGTGAACGATAATCATATCATGTAGGGTATCATTTTAAAGAGAATTAAATGATCTTTTCAGTGGTATCAATCAAACATCAATATTCACTAAGACTCGGGAGAAATGATCGATCAAAGTCAGATTTCCAAACTTTTTTTGAGGAGTTTATATATATATATATATATATATATGTATATACATGTATATATATATATATATATATATATATATATATATATATAAATTGTTGCCATGGAAACAGAATGTTAATGAAGAAGACATCTTCCAACATAAAAGAAAGACCTGTAACTAACCAATATAAAATATATAGCAACGAAACAAACACCGTCAGCGATAAGAATCTGCTTGTTGGCTGTAGTAATGAGACTACATGATTAAAAAAAAACATGACCGGTATAAAAAAGCCATACATAGTTCCTGTAACCTCGTGGATTGTTATCTAAGATAAGAACCGTAAAAAGTCAGAGTACTTTTGAAATTTATGTTTGAAAGTCATGCAAAGATCATAATACATACATATATCGATGGTATTCATTGGGGTTGGCTGGCAACTAAGTATGGTATAATCGCAAATTTGGTGTTGATGTAGAGTGTAGCGACTTAAAATCAAACATCTTAGTATTTTTGCCGCCTGTTTCATTATATTCCAAACTTTAGTTTGGAATAGAGCCAACTTTGATATATATTTTTTTAAATGTTGCCATGGAAACAGAATGTTAATGAAGAAGACATCTTCCAACATAAAAGAAAGACCTGTAACTAATTAACAGGGGGAATAATAGATGAAGGGGTACTTATCAGCTTATGAGAAGGACACAAATGTCGTTGCAAAGGAAGAAAAGCACTTATCGAAGGAAAAGGGGCACGTATCAGATTTGAATAGGGTATTGTATTATTATTATCATTATTATATACCCCCCCCCCCCCCGAAATTTGAGGTGGGGGATGGCCCGTGTTATCCCCCCCCCCCCCCACAATATTTTATGCTAAAATAAGGGAGAATTGTGATACATTAACTAAAAAACTAGTATCCAAATGCATTATTTAACAACATTTATTCACACAGAAACCATTTCAGGATTCTCTAAAATGCAAGTTTTATGGACAGATTTTTGAAAAAGATCCTGGTGTGGGAGGGGGTATGGTGTAGGAGAGGGATACCCCTTCGCCGGTCATCCCCCAATCATGAACACGGATCAACACCCTTGTTCACAAGGAAAGAAATAAATGACCTTATTGAATTCCCTCTATTCATATTAGGATTTATTTTATAATAGATACGATACGATCTATTATAAGATAAAAATCATCTTTGTCTTTAATTCTGAATACATAAAATCATACCCCAACAAAATTTAAAGTGCTGTCTGTATGGTAAAAAACTTTTTGCACAGATTGGCACATTCATTGACTTGCATAATTTAGGATAAATGTACATTACTCCACTAGAGTCCCGGTTGTGTTATTGTGTTTACATAATACAATACACAATATCATACAGAGTATTGTTTTCACATAACCATCTTAGTCTGCTCTTCATTATCTCTATATTATTTTCATTATCTCTATATGTATCCATGACAAATCATCACTGAATATTGTTGTTTATTTCTCTCATATTCTGATATGATGTTCCACCTCCCTGAGATTGACCCATTGCATTTCACATGACTTTAGATTTTTGAAAGGAAAATTCTATGTTTGTGGACCGCACAGTGAATTTATAATGAACCATAATGATATATATAAATGGTATGATGTTCATATAACATATATAATTTTTTCCAGTTATAGTTAATGATAACTTCATCATCATCAGCTCCGTAGCCACTATGGCCGTTGGTGCACCCAGTCCCTGACAGCGACTCTCCACCTCCTTCGATCCAATGCCATTCTGCTAAGCTCCACCATCCTCTCTCCACTCCACTCCTTCAGGTTCCCTGCCCAGTCTCCCTGCGGTCTTCCTCTGCCTCTTCGTCCTTCAACACCACCTTCAACTACAGCCTTCGCCATTCCACCTCCTCTCACCACGTGTCCAAAAAACCTAAACTTCCGCCTCCTAACCATATCTACAAATCCTTCTAGTTCCCGTCCACAGATTCTAGTGATTTCTGCTTTTACCCATTCGTTGGTCTTCTTCTCCTTCCACGAAATTCCCAGCATCCTTCTGTAGGTCTTCATCTCAAATGCTCTCAGTCTTCGTTCATCTTTCTTAGTCATCGTCCAACTCTCACAAGCATAAAGAAGGGTTGCCATCACCACGGATCTCATCAGCAGCAGCTTATTATTCATATGGATGTTCTTCGCTCTCCAGATGTTGTCCAGTTTCGCTAAAGCACTAGTAGCTCTCCCAATCCTTATTCGAATCTCCATTTCTGACTTGCCATTGTCCTCTATCCTTGACCCAAGGTAGGTAAAACTCCTGACCTGTTCCAGACGTATTCCATCTACCAACACATTCACCACCTGGTTCTCTGTGTCTTCTCTCTTACCAGCTATCATCACTTTGCTCTTCTCTGTACTAATTTCCATCCCATATCTCTTTGCTTTTTCCTCTAGTCTTTTTGTTACTTCCCGCAAGCTATCCTCATCTTCTTCAAGCATATCAATGGGGTACGACAAGGGTGCTTACTGTCCCGTACCTTGTTCAACCTGTTTCTAGAAAGAATTATGGAAGAAACACTTGAAGGACACTGCGGAGGCGTGAGATGTGCAGGGAGAAGGATAACTGATCTACGTTTTGCTGATGACATGATAACTTATATTATAAAAATGATATAAAGTTTGGCTTTTGCACGACAAAGAAAAACCCTGATATCAAAGAATTTTTCAACCATAGACTTAGTATGCAATATCGCAAATTGTAACTTACAACTTTTGGGTAAATCTGATTCAGCATTATATAAAAAATTACAATTATAATATTTAAAACTGATGATTTTAATCATTCTTGAATAATTTTGCAGAATGAGTATAATAATTTCATTTGTAGACTTTAATTTACTTTTTTGTACTTGATGTATTAGTGTACCTTGATTTTGTTGCTCTGATAATAAGCTCCACATTAGCATCAACCTGCATACATAACATGTTAAAAGAAATGGATTTTAGTCATCCATAAGTTCTGTGTCTCTGATAGTAAAGGCCCGATCAGACTTCACCGATTTTCACTACAATAAAATAGTTGGACACTGCCAGAGGCAGATTTGGGACTACAATTCGGTTATAGGGAACTGCTATGTGACCGGCCCATCCATCCTATGTACATGTAGTCAAGTTTTCTTACATATTCAATATGATTTTGATACATTATCAATATACCTTGGCGAGACCGACTTCCGAGTTGTCGAACAAATGATGAAAGCCATGCAGACGTAATTTTTTAATGTTTGTGAGCGAGCAACAAGTTTGACACTGTTTAGTCAAAACACTAATATCTAGAAAGATTTGAATTGAAAGCTCAGATTATATATAGAGAGAGAATCTGACATTTGCTTGCATGTTGTTCAATTAGGAATGTGTAGTAATTTTCAAATTCCAATAGTTTTGTTATTAACCACGACAAAGTCCATGAGGAACACATCCGCAACCAACTTTAAAGGCCAAGTTCACCCCCCCCCCCCCCAAATTGAGTTCAGTCAATCAATAAAGTAAAATTATACAAAAAAGGTTATCAAATCATCAAATCGGATACGAGACATTTATGGCATTTTAATGATATGCATAACATGGGCTGTACGCAAATTATTGAGCCGATGATGTCATAAGCTCACTTTTCCTTTTTGCATTTTATTATATGAAATTTCAAATATTTCAATTTTCTTCTCCAAGAATGTAAAACAAAGTTTGACTCCTCATAGAATGTGTACGATCATCATTATTATAACTCATTGTCATAAAATGAAGTGAATCTTTATAAACATCTATGAAAAAAATTGAAATATTTGAAAATTCATATAATAAAATAGTGAAAAGTGAGCTTACGACATCATCGCATCACTAATTTGCATACAGCCCATGTTATGCATATCACTGTTTTACGAAACAATGCAAAACATCGAAATGCCATAAATTTCTTATGTTTATCCGATGTTGATTTTTTTTTACTGTTTTGTTTATTTAATTTTACTCTATTGATTCAACTCAACTCATTATTTGGGTGGACTTTAAGGCAAACAAGTTGATTCTGATAACTACGGGGGAAAATAATATATGATTCATTTTATATTGTTCAAATTCAGTTTGTTTAACATTTATTTTGTATTGGTAGGTCACATTTCTTTCTTTGGTTGAAAGATTTCATCTTCATTAACATTCAGTTTCCATGGCAACATTTTTTTTTAAAATCAGGTTTAGTTCTACTCCAATTAACTAAAAAAATTAATATAATCAAACATACGGCAAAAATTGTTAGATGTTTACCATTTTTTCATGTTGAAAACAACCATAGTATTTTGTTAGAAATACAACACAATAAATATATTTGTTACCATGGTAAAGGCATACACATGTAGTAGTCACATCCATTACCCCTTTACTAAGTTTACTAATAAGTTATGATAAGTTAGTGTCCTGTAAAAGAGAAATTAATAATAGTCAATACAAATATTTACTTCTCTTTAGGTAGCATCAAGGGATTTTTGCTCAAATATCAGTTTTGTTCTTACTGTTTCCATGGAAACAGCCATTTTCAACATGATGGACACTTTTTATAACTGTTATTTGGGTTATAATCAAGTGAGAAAAAACTTTTGATACATTATTGTAAGTACAATGTGTTTTTGTACTTTTTATAATCACGAATACATGACATTTTCTGAAATTCTATTGTTCTTGATCCGTTGCCATGGTAATAGCCCTTGTGGTCACGCCCACCTCTTAATTTAGGGCAAAGAAGCATATTTTGAGAGTTAATAGTCTCGTCTAACAGAACAAAAAATTCATTTAAGATTATTCCTAAGGGGGTGGGGACATTTCAGTTTTTGGTCCATAGACTACACTGATAATACATGCGATAATTGCCTTATGTACATGTACACTCTACATGTACATTAAAATAGTGTTTTTCATTCAAAATGCGCATCCAGTAAAAATACATCATTCCATTTGGGATAACATAGAATGAGTTATCTATCACCTTATCGGATAATTTCTCTTCTGTGTATGACATGACAATATACATGATATGTTTAATAAAGAAAAAGCGTTTAAATTGACAAATTTACGTTGGGTAAAAAAACTTAGAAATATTGGTAGTTTTCACAACCTATTATTTTGAGTAAATCACAGTTTTATGTTTCATTACGCCATACATGTGTGTGTAATATAACTTGAAACTCATAATAAATTTGATATTACTTGAAAAGTATTAATCAGGTATTACATAGTAGGTCAAAAAATTAAAAATTGTGATTTTTGACATTCTTTCAAATTTTGAGCCAAAAATGGCATTTTTAGGCAAAAATGCGCGTGGCATCCGCCCGTAACTTATTCCTCAGTATTTTTGCAAGAGTTTTAGCATGGATGCCGAGCATTACCCCAAAATGCCGTCGAATCTCTTTCTAGAGCCTTTTTTGATGTATGGCTGGCCTACTAATTCGAGGATTGGTTCTTCTTGGCCCTTATTTAAAAAAAAGAAGAGTTAAAGGCAAATATTTACTGTGGAACACAGGCTTACAGAATGATGTTTTTATTGAAAGAATAGAAAAGAAACTCTTTGGATTAATGAAAAGATGTCCACGGGAAGATTTTCAGATGCCGCTTATTTTGCTACTATATATAAAGCTAGTATTAGGACCTTTCACAACAGGAATAAATGAAAAGATAGGGAGGGGGTACAAAAAAAACACTAATTCAAATTCAATGATAAACATGGGCCATGAGGATATTCATGTTAACACTTGCAGAACGTGATGATTTGAAAAAACCGTATGCACACAAACTTCAACACTATACATCCATGGTTCAGTCACCAAAAACCAAATTGACAAGATGGCATAATATATATTTTATGAAAAATATTACCCTAAGCCTTTTGGGATGTTTATATTTCTTGGAGTTGTGATATACATGTACATGGGATAATTTAAAGATAATTGCTACACTTTATGACACAAGATCAATGTTATGTATTTTTATTTCAAAAAAATTTGAAACACATGATCATCATTTTGTACACTAGCTACAAGAATCATATAATCATATATACTCAATAGACCTGTTTACTAAGTGATTCAAATTTTATGCATACTTTTGAAACAAAGGTTGTTCTTGACAACCTGAAAGCTTTCCAGAGGCTTGTCAGTCATAGCAACAAGTAATGTATGCAAACTGGATTCCAAGTATTGTAGTTCATTCATTAATAACAGGTTAATGGAATACCTCGTTACTAGGTCCCCAGGAAAGAAACATCCATAAATTTGAATCACTTATTAAAATTACAGGTCTATTAACGATGAAATAAAGGAAACATTCTTAGCTCCTGGGCAAATTACACGTTAGGAATGCACTCCTATGGCAGAACTATGTTGAATGATGACAAGAAAATTGTCTGTAGCAGGGGTGTCGATCGATCCGTGTTCACGACTGGGGGGGGGGGGGGGATTACCGGCGAGGGAGCGAAGCCAGTGGCGTATCTCGGGATTATGGCGCAAAAATGAGGTTACGCCCCCCCCCCCCCGTACCCATTTTTTTCTACGTTTGCGAGGGAGCAAAGCGACCAAGCTGCAAATTTTTCAATTTTTAACCCTAAAAAACGCAATTTCTTTCATTTTACCCAGGAAAGTTTTCAATTGACCACCGCATTGAGCGGTAGAGAAGCTCGAATTTTATACATTGATAAACGGTTTTCTATTCACTCACTTCTACAATCGGAAGCAAAACTAACGAAAACCCTCATACGCTTGAGAAAGAGTCGAGAAATTCAGCAAGGCTACCTATAGTTGAGATTTCTTTCAAAAGTTGAACCTTTGCAAATGCTGTTTGCAAATACACTTTATCCTATATTGGGGGTGCAATATTTAGCAGGAGCCATATGAAACTTACATGATCAGTAGCGAACAAAGCAATTACATCTTTATTTTTTGAAATTTTGAACCCTTTAGGCCCTGGGTTCTTAATTATTTTGTCGGGGGGGGGGGGCAGAAATATTTTTGAAATTACGTCCCAGGCCACTGAGTATTACACATACATATAAAGACTATGGAGCTCACGTCTCAATTGCCCGAATACATTGTGTATTATAGCTTTCTAGCTTTTCGATTTAGTGAGCGAGTGAAGCTTGCGAGCAAAAAATTGACACTTTAGAATCGTGAAAATCTAATTTCGTCATCAAAATGTGCTAATTTAGATCATCTGAGATATAAAAATTACAAAGAGACCATTTCACTGCCCGGAAATGAGATGGCGGTGCCCGAATGCAGGAAAATTTTGATATTCTCGGGGGAGAGGGCTTCAGCCCCCATCCCCCGCCTCAGATGTTAATGCATACATACCCGAATGGCTCATCTAAGGACAGTTGAACGATTTTAGAATACTCCTCCCGTGTCCTTATTTTTTCTTCGTTTCATGTTTGTTTTGTGTTTTAAAACTTGTGGTAGAACAGGGAACGGATAAATATATGATACTGCTTTTTGCGAGCGAGCGAGCAAAAAAATTGATACTTTTATTCATAACAATAGTTAGGATGATATGCATCAACATAGTATAAAACAAGATTATTATTTTTTCTTACTAGATATTTTTGGCGGGCCGCATGAAATCGTCTCGCGGGCCGGGCCGCACATTAAGAACAAGGGCTTTAAGCTATTTAAGAACTATATAGGCCTACTGGGGGCACAAAATTACGAGATCTTGAAAGAAAATGATTATGCGAGGGAGCAAAGCGACCGAGCTTTGGAAAATTTTCGCATTTCAGACCTTCAAAAACTAGATTTCTAGTGCATTTACCCTGCGGATTCTTCATTTCCCCTTTTTTTTCTTTCTCTCATTTGCGTTTTTACGCCCCCTCCAAGTGCCGCCCAGGGCACGTGCCCTCTGCCCCCTTAGAGACGCCACTGAACAAAGCGAGCGAGCGGGGGAGGGATATCCCCCTCCCACTCCAGGGACTTTTTCAAAAATCTGTCCATAAAACTTGCATTTTAGAGCATCCCAAAATGTGTTTTTTTTTAATGAAAAGAAGGAGTGGACGGACCCCTCAATTGAGAATAACAATGTGACTCGCAAACGAATTTTCTTCGATATTTTAGCATTGAAATTAGCATTTCTTATTTCCTTACATCTAATCTTTCAAATATGTGATGCTATTTCAAGATCAAAACATAATGAGTTTGGATAATTATTGGTTTTAAGTTAATTATTCCATCCAAAAATATTGGGGGCCATAATACAGGCCATCCCCCCACCTCAATTTTTTTTTGGGGGGCGGAGATATACCCCCATCCCCCCTCCCCGGGATCGACACCCATGGTCTGTACCCAGTGGTTGATAAATACCCCAACATACTTGCCGCATACATGTAGAAATACTTGCAGTACTTAGTTTATCAAAAGTCTCATACATGTACATGTTTCAACAGATATACATGTATATATATATATTTTTTCCAAATGCCATAAAAACAATCGCTACACTCTATTACATTACAATAATACTCTGTCTTTTTATTTCACCAAAATTTGAATCAGATCATCACTTTGTACACTTCAAACTAGCTTTAATGTACAAGAATCATATATATTCAATTAATGATGAAATAAAAGACAATATATTATGCCATGCTCCTGGGCAAATTACATGTTAGGAATGCACTTTTATGGCAAAATCTTTGTTGAATAATGATGACCGGAAAATGGTCTGTACCACGGTTGATACATACATGCAAAAACACTTACTGCACTTATTAGTTTATCAAAAGTCTTATACATAGGTTTCAACATTTTCTTTCATATTCGGCATAGAATTACATGCTTTATGAAACATTTTTATATAATATACAGTACCTACTATGTACATGTACAAGAATGAGCTTTGACAATAATAGCTAGCTTCATAGCGCGATATATAATGTATAATTCGGGATCGAACAGTACAGCTACGTTTTACCATGTTTGTGACGCGATTTCAGTATTTTCCCCCCTTTTTCCTTCTTATTTCCTGGTCCAGTCTGCCTTGATTTTGCCTCATTACATGGGTAAATATTCTTACAAAGTCAAATTTTTGGGACGGCAGAAGGGTAATATGAAATATGTAGGCTATCGTATGTTCGTTCACAAAACCTTAGCACGGGCCTTAGCACAAAACCCCAAAACCGCGAAAATCTCGCCAAAACCGGGGCGAAAACCCGCGTAAAAACGGAAATATTACATGGAATTCGAGTGAAAAAAGCCCAATCCCGCAGAAAATAGAACAAACAGACTACTAATAATGAAGATTCCCGAGATTATTGACAGCCGACAGCCGGTTAAGCATAAATCATGCAGCTGTTCGTTGGGCTCCTGACCGGCTCCCGAATACTGTCAAATTTAAATTTTCTACCCTTTTCGAGAATCTTTTCTCATCACACGTGAATTTGATACCCTTTTTTTTCAGAATTTTCCTGTTTTTGATACCCTAAACGAGATACCCGGGGTACCCGTCTGGTGTTGAAAAAACAACCCTTTTTACTCGTTTTCATGGACGCGGATACCGTACAGGCCTCAGTGAGACATACCCCCCGGGAGAAATATCTTTTAATGCCAACAGAAATGGAACATAATTCATAATCAGAAAAAAAATCGACAAGTTAATATAACCTAGACGAATCTCAAGTTTCCATCGCATTGCATGTGTTGGCCTGTGTCAGTGGATTCCATAGAATAGCATGAAGCTACATGGATATAGGGAGCCGATTGTAGCATTTCGACGTCTCCGTTAGGACCGTTTCACATGAAACCATACCGTCTCGAGTATGAGTTTATAAACGCAGCCCATTATACATGTTGGCCTCAGACCACATCCCTCACCTTTCATCCTCACTGAAAACATTCTGTGGTTGGTTTGATTCATAGTAGGTCCATGGTTTGATCAGAGAAATGTTGTTTGATCGCTATCTAGCCCTCAGCTCAAAAGAGCGTCCAATCATGGGAGCATTTCATCAAGCGTTTTGTCAGTGATTTTTACTGACAAGTTTGCTCTCAGCCAATCAGATGCAAGGATTTCAGTAGCTTATAACAGTTGTCGGTAAAAATCATTGACAAAACGCTTGATAAAACGCTCCCCAGGCGTCTGGGTGGGGAAGGAGTGATGCTGGACTATCCATCCGTCTGCTCTTCAGCACCATCTTCTTTTCCCTTTGTCCAGAAGTCCGTTTATTTCCTTTGAGTCATCCTGCTCTCCGCTTATCTTAGTTTCATCTTTGTCATGTCCTCTTCCTCACAAGGTACATCCCCGTCCGTTTACGTGTAGCTCATGGCCCTTTTTGAATTTTACATGGGAATAATAAAATATGAAGAAACGTTTGTCAGCTTTTACATCTTTAAAATGTGTTAGACATGAAGGCAACGAACAGTAGCATATTATCTTTGGTACTTGTCCCATTACCCCGAAATGAAACAAAAATAATTTTAAAAATTATAATAAGCAATTTATCTACAGTCATGAATTTTGCCAGGATATCATGTTTTACCATTGGAATTAGGTAAGAATGGATAAATTACCACTCGGTGCATCTATTTAAAGGGATAGGCCACCAGGCGGCCGTGGGGAATGTCAGGAATGCGTAAGCCCCATTCCCTCGTACGTGAAGTATGTGCGTCGAACGCTTCCGTCTGACCACTGCACTTACATTTCGAACTGCACGAAGCCGATCGAATCTCCCACGAGAGCTCGAGCTCAAGCTGAGCGTGCATGTTGCGCGGCGACCAGTTTGTCTGATGTCATGATGAGGTAACGATCACGGTGCCCTCTCGCGGCATAAAAACGTCCACAATCTGCGGTTGAGTATCCCTTTAAAGCTCTAGTGTGCACTTTGGACCCGCTGGAATTTGTACAAGGTTGGGAGGATGAGTTTGAAAGATCATTGATTCATTGGTTTTATTTACCGAATAGAAAACATGTAAAATGATAACATAAAATGATACCATGAAAAAATCATTTCCGCAGGATAGCCCTTTTGAGTCGGTCTGAATATTAAAACGAAAGTTATATCATTCTATCTTTCCTTTGAATCCTTTATCCTTTGATTTCTGGATGGGCAATGATAATCACGTGGTCAATATAGGGATACACAGTCATGCTATGTGTGGAACTACACTTTAAGAAAGGACCACCATTCCATGACTATCATTTAATGATAATTTGTACCAGCAACAGACGGCCAGTCATGCCATCTTCATCCTGTTCATATCGATACATCAATTTTATTATACCAGCAAAAAATGCTTGCCTCTGCTTGTATAACTATCTCCGATATTTAGGGTGTTCATGTTGCACAACGTCGTCGTAGCATAAGAACAGTGATGAGATCGTGCAATCGCACTTGACAAAAATCTTGGGTAAGTTTAAAGATCTTGTACATTTTTGTTTCTTTATCTGTACAGTGGAAGTCACAAAAATGACAATTTTAAGTGTGCCGAAATGGTAAGTGTTCCAATATGTTCGCGCTTATAACATACTACACTAGTACATGTATAATGAACGTTATACATATACAGGTATCGGAGGGAAGAATTTAAAAAAAATTACTGAACATACTTTAATCAACTTTGTGTTATACCGCCACGTCCGTTTATATTCTCAGCGTTTGTAAATGCAGTTTGGAAAGGAAAAAGTTACATCTCATTATTTCAAAGTAGTTTTGTAAAAGGAAAAACGAATAATACTCTATAGTGTTCAGTTTTGTTATTATTTGCAATTATCTAATTTGTCGTCACATATATTTCTTTTTTTGGGGGGTTCATTTTGTGATCTGATTTTAACAGTGCATGCTGATTGTGTCACTACGTTATTCAAAGAGACAATCGAGGCGATTAGAGATAACGAATCTCCTAATATGACATCACATCAAACATCAGAGAGCGAGCATGATGAAGGCTCGGGAGTCCAGGAGAGGAGCTCCTCCGGAGGACAGACTGTCATCGAAATTGACCTGCAGAATGAAATGTAAGTAAGCATTAAGGACAGGGGAACACCAAGATGACACCCGGCAGTATTGCTTATAGTACTATGATCTACCTATGTGATAGATTTAGTGCTTTATCATAGAATGCACAAAATTAAATCGCTATATTGCCTGCCCATACGTTACATAAGCACGAAGAAAAAAGGGAAGTTCTGATATAGAATAATTAGTGACTTTTTTATATAATTATTCTAACACTAGCAGAAGCAGCCCGTGGACATCCACGGGCGCTAGCTGTGTTTATGAATAATCACCGTACCGTATATCTGTCACAATAATCAAGTGAATAAATAAAAAAAGTCGGGTAAAGTTATTTTTTAGCAAGAAGTATTTACAACATGTGCATTGGCGGATCCGGGGGGGGGGGGGGGGGGGGTACTTCCGGCCCGTGCCCTCCCCACCCCTTTTGGAAGGAAAGTATACATTTTGACCATAGACGATCCGCCCTTTTGTCGATTGTGCCCCCGCCCCCTTTTAGAATGAAACCTTCTTTTTTTTTGCTTGTCAGAGAATTATGGAGGGACCCCCATAACCACCCCCTCCTGAGCGAATTTTGGAGGTGTGACGAAAAAAAACATCTTTCCAACGGTATGAAGGCCATTTTCCCCAATCATGCATGTCAACTCAGCTGTTGATAATAGGAATGACTTATGCGACAACCACCCAAATGTGCCGTTAAGTAAACCCTAAACACTACCTAACCCTAACCATAAACTCCAAAGCCCACCCCCCCCCCCCCTTCCGCGGATCTTATTCTTATCATCTCTGATTTTTGCTTTTTTGGATACCATAAATGCGTAACCCAGACTATGTGCTTCAGAGAGACATCCCCCCCCCCCCCCCCGCGACCGCCGTGAAATCATAGAGTTACATACACACAAAACTGTGTACGTGAAGCTACATAACACGTGTGTTGTTGGGCCGTGTACATTGAAGCCATACATGCGTTGTGTGAACGATTAAACACGTGTGTTGTTACGCCGTATATACTGTACATTGAAGCCATCCATGCATGCGGATATGGCCACGCTGTTCTAATTTGGCATACCTCCCCTTCACAGGTAAAGGGCATGGGTTGGGCTGCATGAAGCTACAAACCCGCTTCATGGGTTGGCAGAATTATTAGGCCTACTCCCTTCGGAAAATGAATTTATGAAATATGGACGGCACGTCAGCCCTTAAGCAGTGCCTCCCACCACTCTAAGAACCATTCCCCGCCCGTAGGTACCAAAAGGCGGGGACCGAAAGGGCCAGGGGAGGAGCCTATTTGAACAAAAAAAAGGGCCCCAAATCCTTAGCGTAATATATTAATAGATGCGCATGTATCTCAAAGCATTTGCTTGGATTCACCCAAGGCATGTGCCTTGTCATTGTTCAATACTCACATGACCTCGACAAGAGGTTGAAGATTTGTCATTCTGTCGGTCAATTGAATCTGGTGTCACCGAAACCACTGCCTCATCTCCGTAGTCTAGTGGTTAAGGCGTTCTATGTGGTTAACGCAGTGACCCGGGTTCAATTCCCGGCGGAGACATTTTTCAACCTTTCCAAAAATTTCAAAACGGAGGACAGCACTGGGGAACTTTCATGTTCCTTTCATGTATCATGTGATAATGCGATGGTGTTAAATCGCTTTGCGTAATACATTCTGACCTTGACATCTTTCAACGATAGAATGAATCCTGAGCTATGAGGAAGTCGAAAGACGAAAGCGTAAATACTGCACCAACTCTGGTTTGAATCCATCCCTTTATAATTAGCTTCTCCTTTTTGTTAGTTGATCAATCGGCTGTCGAGCCCCCCCCCCCCCCCCAAAAAAAAAACAAAACAAAACAAAACAAAACAAAACAAAAAAACTCCCTATGGCCAGTCCGCCCTTGTGTGAAACGTAATTATAAAGATGCCAAAGCTGACATCTGTTTCTTCATTTTGTCATTTAAATTTCGTAAAGGGCAGTGAGCTATAACGATGGAAAAATATTCTGTGAGGAAGAGGACATGACAAAGATAAAGAATGAGAGAATCGGAGGGCAGAATGACTCAAAGGAACCATACGGACTTCTGGACAAAAGAAAAGGAGATGGTGGCGAAGATCAGACGGGTAGCAACACCGACACAAAACTTCATCGGCCCGGTAGTAAACCATGGGCCACCGGTAACTTCATCAGCCTCATAACATGGCAGTGGTTAACGCCGTTGTTCCGCGCAGCAAGAAAACACGGACTTAACGACGATGACCTCTATAATATCTTGCCCGAGGACTCAGCGGAGAAATGCGCCAAGGTATTAGCTCGATTATGGGAGGCAGAAATTAAACGTAACGGCGGTGACGCGGTAAAAGCGTCACTTGGACGCGTCATACTGCGGTTCGTCTCGTGGCGTATTCTAGCCTGTATGCTGATGATTGTGATTTGCCAGATGACAGTCTTTCTTCTTTCGGTAAGTAGTTACATGTGGTTTTAAAAACAAAAATATAAAGGCTATTAAATGAAGTTCCTTTGTAATTCCATAAAAGGGGACCTTTAAAGTAGCTGACTGTCTTTATAAGTGCCGGAAGAATTAGTAAGTTTCCATACACAAATGATTATCCGTTACAGTCAGAGGCGGCGGAACGACGGGCTCGGACAATGGAAGTGGGGCCTGTGGGAACAACTTTTGTTTGACGGACGAAGGTGCCCCCACTTCCATTGTCCGAGCCCTACATTCCGCCGCTTCTGGTTATAGCAAGGAGCTTTGAAGAGCTCATTCCCTTTGAACCATGTTCGATGCCGCGAGGAAAAATTAATTATGTCAGGCATGTGCTTATCTCATCTTCCTTGCAGATAAGAAGACAAAAGATTCCTGCCTTGCTACAACCTTACGGGCCATTTTCAAAGGGAAATATGCTATTGTAATGATAATTACTTTTCGCTTTCACTAGTGTAATATGAGCAGTTCACAGTGTTTACCTTTACTGGAGGCAAGCGAAAAGAAATGGTGTAAAATTTCCTGGAATATTAATCAAAATTACTCGACTTTGACATGTCTTGACACTATTCTGACAAATCACATCATAAATAACTGTACTTGAACAATTACATTTTTTATTTTCGTTTGTCGGATGTAATCGGAAGAGTGTCAAATTGCGAATATTAGGATTGTCAAATTTGTCCCTTTTTCAAAAATTGCAACTGCTATCATACAATATAGCCAAATTTCCGGACACAATTAGGCTTTTGTATTCATATTTTATCATCTGCTCAATTTTCACTTTGTTTATTGAAATAAAAAGTGAAAAATTCCCGATATATATAATTTGTGACAAAAATCACTACTCAGCTTTCCCATGAAGTTAGCGGCATCGGACATCAAAGGCAACAGCGTAGACTCTTTTGTGCATCCTTAGAAAGGGGCAGCTGCTTGAATTAATTTGTTGCCAGTTGTAACTCCAGCTCTTCAAAGCTCCTTGGTTACAGTGTATTAAAGGATGAATTTACCTAATTAATTTGCTGTAATCTATTTTCAAAGTGCGAAACATGCAAACTGAAAATGATTATAGTCCATAGCCATAACCCCAAATAGTAGGGTCATCTAGTTTTTCCCACTGTCTGTTTGCTTTAGGCCGTTTCTATTCGTGGACTTCTTCGGTATTCCGAGGATGCTGTGGCGCCTGTGTACCGCGGGATTCTGTATGCGGTCAGCGCCATGCTTTTCACAGCTATATACAGCGTTATCCTGGGTGCGAACTACTACATCGGGGCTACCACCGGGATGCGGTTACGAGGCGGTGTGGTGACGCTTTTATTCCAGAAGGTACTGCGGTTACGTGGGCTCCACAAGACGTCGATGGGTGAGATTGTGAATCTATGCGTCAACGATGGAAATAGACTCTATGATGTAAGTACCCCCCCCCCCCCCCACACACACACAAAATAATGATGATGATAAATAAATACAAAAGTAATAATAAATAAATACAAAAGTAATAATTAATAAATCAATAAATTTAACAAAATATCTAGTGTGTGTTCCAAAATGAGTATATTTTGTTTGCCATGCGGACCGAGCCATTGGGATGATGAAAATATTTACCCGACAGTGATAATGAGCTTCACCAGGCAGTGAAACTGTTATTTTGATAACTCATTACTTTCATCAAGCCGAATTAAAACCTTGGAAATTAAATATATTATTACAAAATGTCTTGCTAATGCTCCTTTTGATGATATTGCTAATGCTCCTTTTGATGATATTGCTTGATGTAACCCCAATTTATAAATAATGTCTCTCACACACTTCTTGTCATGAAGGGTATGATCTTTTCACCCCTCATCATCGGAGGGCCAGTGGTATTCCTATGCGCATGCGTATTCACTACCTACATCATAGGTCCATCAGCTCTGGTTGGTATGTTGGTGTATGTGCTTACATACATAGCACAGGTATGTAGTAATACTTTATAAAATGCGGATAAATGGATTTAATCAAGAAGGTTCAAACAGATGGAGTCATAACAGACAGTTTCCTTTGAAACGAGCTTCGATGCCGCCACCACAAACATGATAAATATGCGCTATGCGCTCTGCGCTCTGCGAAAACATTCTTCCAAACAGGAAGCAAATCAAATTCCGTTTTATTGCATAACCATGGATAAATACAATAGAGGATATTCTGTAATAATGATAATTAGTTTTCGCAGATATAACAAGGTTCAAGCGAACATATTTAGTGCCAAACATACCAGAACTGCGATGACAATTTCTTGACTGGCCGCGTGTGCCCACTACTTTCGTTGGCTATATTTCCTAGAGCCATCTGTCACGATGGTAATATATGAAATTTAACGTATCCGAACACCTACCCCCTGGACAACCACCCCCGGATAACCACCCCTAGGATAACCACCCCTAGTTCAACTACCCCCTAGGGCAACCACACCCTAGGACGACTACCCCCTGGGACAATTACCCTCTAGGATGATTACCCCCCGACTAACTACCCCCTAGGGCAGGGGCGTATCCAGGATTTCCCAATAGGGGGGGGGGGGGGGCGCCAGGAGTTATTGATCATACCAAAAAGTGTGTTGCATTGCGCGAGTTTAACTTTCCGCGCGCGCATCACCCACCACAAATTTCCACCATAGAACCATGTACATTAATCATAAAAATCCATAAATCAACTTTTAAAACCATTTGTGACGCGCCGCCTCAAAACCTACAATAAGTCGCACGGACCACAACGTAGCAAACAGCCCAAAATAGCAAATTTGCTTCGATCAGTCAATTTTCTGTTTTTGATAGAAATGGGTAGTTTCATTATCATTCTATCATGTCTCAAGTTTGTGAGTCGTAATTCGACTTAGAAATATGTTTTCGGGGTATTTTAAAATAACTCCTTTCTTCACCTGTCCAGCTAATGAATGTTTAAAGAGCTTTTGTAATACTTTCATTCAATGCCAAATTACTACTTTACCTCTAAAGGTATTAAATTGATTTTTGGAGTGAGTAATGAATAGGTCCTCCTGTAGCAGTTTGCCAAAATTCAGCCTAATCTGATAATCCCTTCATACTGGTTGCTATGGCCTTTGAATACCCAGTTTTACTTGGGCGCACACAGAGAGCGAACACAGAGTAAACTAGGCAAGTGATATACCATTGGAAAGCTGAGAATCTCGACTTTCAGAAAATGTACAAAACAAAAACAAAAATAATTTTGGCGACCTATTGTAGGTTTTGAGGCGTCGGGTCACATTTTATCTTTTTTAGTTTACACTGGTTTAATTCAGTTAAAAAGGAAAATATATATAAAAAACCTAAATGTTCTGCTGTACATGAAACTATGAGTATGACTGCTTGTTTTGAGAATTCTGGCCCATTTTGTTTCAAAACGGCCTGTTTATTGATGTTAAACACAAGCCGAAACACCATATTTACACACGTTTCTATGGGAAAGTACGTCCATGCACGTTGACAAGGGTTTCTTTGGTGATTGGTTCGAAGTGTTTCTGATGGCGGAAATTAACCAGTTAAATTGTTTCTTAAAAGAATACACGGTCCAGTTTTGATCTTTCTATTCTGGCTTTCGATTGGCTGCATGGAATTCTGGCCATCCAATTTCATGAATAAATTACCATGCCTAATGAGCGGAAAAGAACAGAAGCAGAACTACTTTTTGTTGCCAATTTGAATTTTACGCAAATGTTTCCAAATGATGAATAATTAATTGAAAAAGATATTTGTTTGTCTCCTTACATATATTAGTATGTGTAAATTTAATATACTATTACAAATAACTATTATTCAACTGAAAAATTGTGAAAGAAAATTATTTATCGATATTTGATTCCCTGAAAATTAGAAGATCTCTTGTGTTTGTAGACTGATCACTCAATAATCAGATCTGTGCGTGTGCTCGTATAGTGCGTCGATGCTTGTCATTCAGGTGGCCTTCAAGTACGCGGATGCAACAAAGTAGGCGAAACTTATTGACATGGGCCGTCATGGGGGAGGGGTCTTTGGAAAATTTTTGCTTCTGTAGAAGGGCTGAGATGCAAAATAGTGCTATATGTGACCAATTTTGAAGCCTATTTTATAAATGAACAATATTTAATTTTTTTTTTTTTTTTGCTAGTTTTTTTTTTTATTTTTACGACGGCCAATAGGGGGGCGCGCGCCTGTTGCGCCCCCCTGGATACGCCACTGCCCTAGGGCAACCACCCTCTAGGACAACTACCCCGGACAACTACCCCCAGATAACTACCCCCTAGGACAACCACCCCCTAGGACAACTACCCCCCGGACAACTACCCTCTAGGACAACTACCCCCGGACAACTACCCCCTGGACAACTACCCGCCGGGCAACTACCCCCAGACAACTACCCTCTAGGACAACTACCGTCTAGGACAACCACCCTCTAGGACAACTACCCCTCGGACAACTATCCCCTGGACAACTACCCCCAGGACAACCACCCTCTAGGACAACTTCCGGGGGGCCGGAAGGAAAACAAAAATTCCAGCCGTTTGTCACACCCCCCCCCCCCCTCCCTCACGCACTCTACAATTATGCAACTCGTTACAAAGCTACCAGCCAATCGAGTATTAAAGGAAACTAGCATTGTGGTTGGTCGATTTAAAAATTAGTATGAGGTATCATGTTAAGATGGATGAGAAAGCAACCTAGATCACAATGTTCGGAAATTTATGCCTTTTCACCATTAAGAAATTTTTGAATACTAGCATAATGACTTTTGAAACATTTATTCCATCAAAAACGCTATCATAATCAAGGAGAGAATAATCAGATCTTCACACTTTTGAGACACTTAAGATTATTATGAAACAACACAATTTTGGCACGCTCATTTCATTGGCATTTGGGGCCCCCTATTTTTGGAAGAAGAAAAAATTTGGGCAAAGTTCTGGCAAATTTCGGCAAAAATTTCAATAAATTTCGGCAAAAAATATGGGCAAAATTTGACAAAATCCTGTATTAAAATACCTGAAACTAAGAAAAATTTGGGAAAATGAATTGAAAAAGAAAGAAAATCATGTATACACGCGACATAATTTCCCGGAATTAATCTGTTTTGTATGTTTCACTTTCTGCGTATTATTTCAGTAACTATTATTATTAAAAGCAATCAAAAGACATATTTGTTGGTATTGTAATACTCTTGGATAGCTTTAAAGCGCATACAACAGTTTTAATTTATTATGCGCTATACAAGTGACAGTTATAATTATCATTTGGGGCCATAGATTCTGTCTGAATTTTACTCGCAGACCGTTGTAGATTAAGTTCGCCTTTTTAGTAGGAAACACGGCAAGATATTGGATTTATTATTCGTAAAAATGCACAGGCCTACTTATACTCGCTCAAACCCTTGGTTGTAACCCCCAAATTTCTAGAAGATCTTACTGTGGGAGAGCAACCTTTTATACCCTTCCCAATTGTTACTTAATATTGAATATATCATAGAAATTCTCAGAACGTTACCTTTGAAAAAAAAAATCAACTGTACAATGCACCATCAAACACCGAGTTTAAAAAAACAACTTTTAAAACAAAAATGTAATACCAGGGGGAAATCTCCACCCCCCCCCCCTCGGTGCTCATGGGTATAGACACAGTTAACTCACGTGGTGAGGTGAATTTATCATTATAATGCACCAAAATCCTTCTCTTTATAACCAGATTTCCAAAACGTTCTTACCGTGGGAGGTAGATACCCCCTCCTCTGGATACTCATTATATCCTTACTGATTGTTGGTCACCCCCCCCCCCCCCCCCTCCACGTCCTCCCCTGGCCGAAATCAGTTTAAATGCCATCGAGTACCTGGGAGTTGTAACTGTTTGGGGGATAGTTGACCTACATGCCATGGGTGAGAGTAACTTGGTTGTTGTCCGATTAATAATTACCCTAAGTCGTTAATGTCCCGGTGGTAGTTACCTTAGGTGGTATTTGTCAAGAAGATGTCCTAAAGAGTGGATGCCCTAAGGGGTAGTTGTCTGGGGGTAGTTGTCCGGGGGCGTGTTTTCGTTTTACACCGTAGCGTAGGCAATTTCGCGAAAAATCTTACAAGTGCTCTGGTGAAAGAATCTAAGTCGTCAGCGCACATCCCTGTTGTAACTACTCTATGCACTACACATATTATTGTGCACGATACAACCAGCCTTCATGGGAAGTTGGTAGAAAGGGGAAAAGTGAAATACATGTACATTTAAAAAGAGCAGCTAGAGATAGATGGAAGGAAAAACAAAGGAAAACATAAGGAAGGAGAATAGGATAGATGGAAGGAAAAAACAAAGAAATAAATAAGGAAGAGAAGAGGATAGATGGAAGGTAAAACAACTAAAATGACAAGGTAATATTCCGGACCAAGTTCTTTATAATATCTTGTTTTTAGCTCACCTGAGCCTAAGGCTCGAGTGAGCTATTGCGATGGAAATTTGTCCGTCGTCCGTCGTGCGTCGTGCGTCGTCCGTCGTCCGTCGTCCGTCGTGCGTCGTCCGTTAACTTTTTACATTTTCATCTTCTTCTCCAAAACCCATGATCGGAATTCAACCAAACTTGGTAGGAATCATCCTTAGGGGTAGGGGACCCAAAGTTGCTAAAATGGTACATGTCACCCCCAGGGGGGCCCAGGGGGAGGGCCCCCAATTGTAAAAGCTATGTAAATTTCAAACATCTTCTTGTCCAGAACCAGGCATAGCTCAGACTTGGTATTGTGTATGGAGATACCTCTATAGATGAAGAATGAATGTTGTTCATGAAATTTCTCTGAATGGCCCTATAGGGGCCCTGTGGGGGTAACATACTGGAGGGGGGGGGGCGCTGCCAGGCAAAATGTACATTCTGATCTTCTTCTCCAAAACACATGATCGGAATTCAACCAAACTTGGTAGGAATCATCCTTAGGGGTAGGGGACCCAAAATTGCTAAAATGGTACATGTACCCCCAAGGGGGCCCAGGGGGAAGGCCCCCAATTGTAAAAGCTATGTAAATTTCAAACATCTTCTTCTCCAGAACCAGGCATGGGTCAGACTAGGTATTGTGTATGGAGATACCTCTATAGATGAAGAATGAATGTTGTTCATGAAATTTCTCTGAGTGGCCCCCCTATAGGGGCCCTGTGGGGGTAACATACTGGAGGCGCTGCCGAGCAAAATGTACATTCTGATCTTCTCCAAAACACATAATCGGAATTCAACCAAACCTGGTAGGAATCATCCTTAGGGGTAGGGGATCCAAAGTTGCTAAAATGGTACATGTGGCCCCCAGGGGGAGGGCCCCCAAGTGTAAATTTCAAACATCTTCTCCAGAACCAGGAATAGCTCAGACTTGTATTGTGTATGGAGATACCTCTATAGACGAAAAATGAAAGTTATAATACATGACATTGTAGACCATGGGGTGGGGAAGGGAGGGGGGGAATTATGTTAACTTCTAACATCATCTCAAACTTCTAACATATCTCCTGGTGGTGCTAGAGAGAACATGCACCAGATGTGAATTGATCCACCTCAGGTGAGCGTCGTGCCCCCTGGGGGCTCTTGTTTAATCCTGATATAACGAGATTCCTCCTATAACGAGGCAATTTCGATGGTCCCAAGGACCTTTGTTATACTGAGTTTCCACTGTATCTCTAGCTACTCTTTTCTTATGTATTCATTTTCCCCCCTTTGCTCAGCTTCCCAGGCTGGCTGTATGATCGTGCACAACGCGCATAGAGTAGTTACAACAAGGATGTGCGCTGACGACTCTTTCACCAGAGCACTTGCATGATTTTTTTTCGCGAAATTGCCTACGCTACGATGTAAAACGAAAACAAGCGTTCGGCGTGGGGGGGGGGGGGGGGGGGGGGGGGGGTTGTTGTCCTAGAGGGTGGTTGTTCTAGGGGGTAGTTTCCTGGGGGTAGCGCCCTGGGGTAGTTTTCCGGGGGTACTTGTCCTAGAGGGTGGTTGTCCTAGAGGGTAGTTGCCCGAGGGGTAGTTGTCCAGGGGGTAGTTGTCCGGGGGTAGTTGTCCTAGAGGGTAATTGTCCAGGGGTAGGTATCCTAGGGGGTAGTTGTCCGGGTGGTAGTTGTCCAAGGGGGTGGTTGTCCTAAGGGGTAGTTATCTGGGGGTAGTTGTCCGGGGGTGGTTGCCCTGGGGGGTAGTTGTCCTAGAGGATGGTTATCCTCGGGTGGTTATCCGGGGGTGGTTGTCCAGGGGGTAGGTGTCCTAGAACCGGAATTTAATAATCAGAATTAAGCGGAAAGGTGTTAAAATTGCACTTAGAGGCATACATTTGTGCATTGGCGGATCCAGGTTGGGGGGGGGGGTGGCATTCCAGTCCGTGCCCGCCAACCCCTCCCCCCCCCCCCCCCCACTTGGAAGAAAAGTATGCATTTTGACCATAACGGATCCGCTCTTTTGTCGATTGTGCCCCCCCCCCCCCCCACTGAGCGACTTTTCGAGAAGCTGGCAAGAACAAAAATACGGGTCTACCTTTTTCAAAAGCTGACAAACCTGCATTTGTGTGCCCCCCCCCCCCTTATACTAAATCCTGGATCCGCCCCTGTATTTTGACACTTTAAGGCTATATCTCAGGGAAATTTCAGAATGAAATCGAAATTATTTACATTAAAAGTATACACATTCACTTTGTCGATTTACGAATTTAACTGCGCATCGTAAACATTCAAATATCAAAACATCTCTACATCTTTCCCGTTTACATTGGCGGCATCAGACATCGACGTCAAAGAATCAAGGCACTTTATTAATTCAAGCATAGCACATTTATAATCTGCCAGGTATTTGCATTAATTATCGTTAGTTTAGACTCCATCTGAACCTCCTTGATTTAATCGACTTGGTTTGTGTGCGAGTAAATATTTGGCGAGGCAGACGAATAATTGGAACTCTGCATTGCTTTTACGTATTCCCAATTTCCCCTTATTATATATAATAAAGTACATCCGATGCCAAAATTATAAAGTTCGGTAGATTTAATGCAGATGAAAATTATTATTTGATATTTGACGAGAGAGAATTAGTGATGATATTGGCAACAAAGTTGATAGCGATACCGGTATAGTACCTATTGTTTGTATGTAGAATACTGGACGATGGCTTGATAATGTCACTGTACTACAATCTAAATGGTGTGTTAACCTTTTTTGCAGTGTAATATATTTGTTGCATTGTACACAGAGAAAACACTAGGTTAAATATTTTCCATGTAAATTATTTTCCTTGTATAATCGCCTCAGTTTACCAGCAATTTGGTAATTTTAATAATAGAGATGCGCTTGAAAAAAACCAGGTAAAAATTACCAGATATGTGTTGGCTACCGGTCAACCCGGAACTCTGCTATTATGGTAGAGTTTAACACTAGTTGTGTTAAAATTTTACCAGGAGTTTTTTCAGTGTATTGTAAATAAAAGTTTCCGCAAAATCGTCATCGCCATCATCGTCAATAGTCAATAAGTGTTACTTTCCTTGGATTATATAGCTTATGAACCATGACGATGATGGTGGTGATGATAATGATGCTGATAAAGATGAAGATGATGATTATAAAGAGGAGGGTTTTGATGATGGTGAAGAAGATGACAAGGATGATTATGATGATGATGGTGCAAACAATAACGACGGTTACCGTGATGTTTGTCATTATTGATGTCATATTAATTGTTATAGTTATAGAACTGGAGGAGTATGTTAGTCTTTGAAATGTTCTGGAATTAGGACTGAATATAGGGATTTGGTAGGGTCGGTACGGTATCTGTCATTACCGGTGAAAATATGACGAATGCCGGCAATGTCTGCAATAACAGGTTCGTCACCATGCGGTAAGAGTCAGCGTCTTTTGTGTTGTTCTCTCTACAGTTTGCATTGACCGGTGGTAAAGTTTTCTATCGTACACGCATGATGAAAGAGACAGATAAACGAGTTCAGGTCATCAGTGAGATGCTGACTAACATCAAGTTCATCAAGATGTATGCATGGGAAGATTGCTTTGAGGAGAAGGTCAATGGTAGGTCAAAACATTACATTACCAGGAACCCTTTTAGACCAGAATACCGTTACACAAATTTTACGATTAGTCTAGGCGTCGACTCCTTTTTTTAAATGATAGCTAAGTTAAAAATGAATCATTGGCATCGATTGTCATGTTCATGTCATGAATCACGTTCTAATTCTTGTTATGATATATAATTGCTTAATTTTACCATATCTATATGACTGTAATATCACCGGGGCCGGTGTGGGAACAACAATATTAGAACCTCTATATAAACTTCAAAATAAAGCATTACGAATTTGTACTAATTCCCATTACCAAGCTAATTCACGTCCCTTGTTCTTTCGCTTAAATACCCTCAATATTTATGATATACACAAAATCCCAATTGCTATCATGATATACAATATTTTTAATAATAATTCACCAAAAGAGTTTCCCAAATGTTTATTCTTAATAAATCTGTTCACTCATATAATACTCGCTCCTGTTTCAATTATCATTATCAAAAGGTTTCTACCCAATCTATGCTCAACTCTGTTCGACATAATGGTCCCCGTATTAATTAACTGATGAATTAAAGTTATGCACTACTTTGTCTTCATTTAAGGCTCATTTGAAGAGACAATTGATCTCGTCGTATTATACTTAACTCTTTCAAATATACTCAGTGTTATATATTTCCCTCATACTACATGTATGTACCTCAGGTGTGTGTTTGCGTGGGTGTGGGCGTGTTTAGCCGTATGCCCGAGGACATTTTCGGACAGAGAACAAAAAAAAAATAATGAGAACAATGGTCCTCGGAAGCCGGACAATAGTCCTCGAACGTCGAACAATGAATTTGTGCCTTATTCCGTCGACTGTCCGAGGACGGAGGAACAATAGAGGAACAATACTTGTCCTCGGAAGTAAAGCAATACAAGACAGGGTGTGTGTGTGTGTGTGTGTGTGTGTGTGTGTGTGTTGATCGTTGTGTATTTCTAATGTGTTAATATCATATAATTTTTTTTTTCTTTTGAGTAACGTGTAAACCATGTTATTTTGTTATTCATTAAGTACATCAGGGGACTATTGATTACAAGTTTTCGAAACTTCCTTATAGTCTCCCATTTCATCATGATTTCCAAATGTATAATTATGATTGACTCATGTTACTTTTGTATTCTACTTTTATATTTTTATGATTGAAATAAATAAACTGAACTGAAGTGTTAATTATCTGATTTATAGAAATAGAGAACTTAAAAAACCACCTTCATTTAATGAAATAAAGAATAGTATTATAGGGGATAAAGTAGAAGAAAGGAAAATGGCAGCAATGAGGGGGACTCTCACTATCCATTTTTCGAAATGGGAAAACCTGAATTGGAATTGGAACCCAGAGCCAGTCGTCCACCTGTAAGGGGGGGGGGGGGGGGAGGTCGGGTAGGGTAGGGTTAAAAAAAAAGAAAACTTTTCTCTCAGGACAACACTACAAAGGAAGTATAAGTTACTACATTGTAAAACAAAATTGTTGGATTATACAACTGGATATGTTTATCTCAGTAAGCTTTATGTTTTTTTTTTCTCTGGAATCTTTGTTTTCTGCTATGATGTATGGAAATTGATCATGTAAGGAAAAGAAAGGAAAATTTCGCTTGTCAGTTTGAGAATTATATGATTAAGGATATCAATTAATTTATCCACAATTTTTGTTTATGGAAATTTTTGAATATTCAAGTAATATAAATTTCTTTTGAAGCCTTTTGTTAGACGAAAATACTGTTTTAGAATATTAACATTATATTATAATTTGTACCATGATTGTAATTTGTTTCAAGAGAGAAAAGAATAATAACCGATTATAATTTTTTAAAATAGTGACAGTTTTTCTAGTCTAAAATTTATACCTCCCTGGTCTTCCCCTATAAAGGGAAGGTTGAGTTCTGGGAAAGGTAAAACATAATTTGTGAGCTTCCTCTTTCTTATTAGTTATGTTAAAGTTTGGAAGATTATCATAGTAGAAATGTCCCCTGAAAAGGATTGCTCTTCAAATACCCTAACATTCAAAATATGACAAGAAACAGCTGAAATGTAGGCGCCGAACATTTGTGTGTAGTCCCATATACACATTTCTGTGTGCAGTGCATGTGACTCTCAGCAGGATTGAGTCAATTTCTTTTCATTTTGGTGATTCCAAAACCTTATACAGCATCCGCTAATGCTTATGTGCTATATAATCAACCTTTCCCAATTGCTTTGAGACAGTTTCTTTCACAATTAAATCTCGTGACCAGAACTCAGCTTCATCTTTAATGTCAGTTATATTTGGCTTCTCCGGAAAGAAATTGGAAACCAAAGGTGGAGATCTAAAATTTCGAAACTGTATAGATGTAATCATGATCACTAAACCAAGTCAGTTATAACTTTGCCATTGACCAATCAGAATTGAGGACCTATGTGCATATTGTTAGATGGGTAATCAGAAGTACCCAATTAGGATCCATAATCATGAAATACATATTAATATGGTGGCTGAATGGAATGTAAAATAATAAAAATTGATGATACATGTAATCATAATCATTTATAAAATCAGGATCCTGTAAGGTTTATGAAACAGAAACAAAAAGAAAACTTTCGCCTTTTAATTTCATAGAGCTCCGCCGATGTGAACTGCGATATCTAGTTGGTTTGGGCATCCTTCGTGGTATACAAAAGAGTTTCAACATTGTTGTTCCAGTTGTAGCTGTTGTTACCACAATTATGCTGAAAGTCTTGCTTAAGGAGAGTCTTTCTGCAGACCAGGTGAGTTTAAGCCATACCTCAAAATATCCGACATTTTATTTGCCATATTAAAAAAGTATTACAGAATTCTCACTGGGCAATAATTTAAAAAGTGAATTGTGTCAGCAGAAACTACGCAAAATTAATATCATTAATATGGATTGCACGGGATCAACTGGTGTTTTGAAGCGATGGAGATGTATGATTTACAAAGTATAATACAGAGAAACATACGAATTACCAACATGAACTGTAAATTATGCACCATCATGACAATCTTCTCACTTAATCGCATGGATCTCTTTTAGAACAATCTTAAAATGATACCATCTTAACTCTGTCTCCTTCCAGGTGTTAACCTATCTAGCCATCATCTACAGCATGCGATCAATGCTGACCATGACTCAATTGGGCTTTCAGTTCTTCAGTGATATCCTGGTGTCGATACCGCGAATCAAGAAATTACTGCTTCAAGAAGAGATTCTGCCTATCACCGATAGCGTCAGTGACCGATCCAGCGCGATTGAGATGAAATCAGTGTCGGTTGCTTGGGATGACTGCGGCAAAGACAGCGGCAAGGATCAATGCGAGACAACTCGTGTAAGACCGACGAATCAATTTTACTCCACGAACTTTTATCTGGTATCCTATGAAACCATTATCATATATCATAGCGAAAGAATCAGGGATTGCATAATCCTTAGGCGAATCCTACCGCTCCACCCCTCTTCCATCCCCTCTCCCATCCCCTCTCTACCACCACTGACTGTGTCGTATTCCCCAAATATGCACTTATCCTCCTGCCCTTCCCCTTCGAGACAATTGTCCAAATGTTGTGGTGTGGCTCAATAAGTGTTTGGCTAAAAAATGTGTCAAGTTTGGTTGCATGACCATGGTGCTTGACGTCAGGAATTTTAAAAAGGAAAATAAGCTTTGAACTCCTTAAATTGGCAACATTTTGAGAGGTTAAAAATCACTGTTTTTTATACAAATGTTTTGACATTTTGGACACAGTTCCTGCCCATGTACGTATAGTGTTTACAGAGACATGATTTTTTTTATTAGAACAATGCACAAAACATATAAGTATCAAAGAAAAATATTATATTTGCCAATTTGAATAACAAAAGCTGATCAATATTTTTTATCGTTATCCCTTGAATAATTCCTGTCCTGGAAGGGTTAAGAAAGTCGTGGAGGGCCGACGGGATTCGTGAAATAACGTTCATGAGGAAAATAAAAATCCCCTTCTCTCTGACAATCATGAATCAGCCCCTGATACCCTCTAACCCCTTATAAGAAATACCTCTATCTAATCGTCTTGCATGTCTTGAGCGCCAAGAATTCTTTGAAAGTAAACATGTTTTTATTGTCATTCATCAAAGATATAATAAATTTGTATTTTTTCATGTTGTTTAACCACCCTCACGACTGCTAGGATACATACGAAGGGCATGACGTCACAGACAGAGAAAGCGATCCGTCATCAAACCTCTTCAGGACATGCGTATTGAATGATGTATCGGTAGCAGTAAAAGAAGTAAATAAAGTAACATTCTTGATAGTTATCAATTACATATACCCAATGTCATATGCATTTACAATAGGCCTAGGGTTTCAGGAAAACAAATGAAAAGAGAAGGATCAGGATTCTTTAACAGTATGTAACCCCAAAATACGAATCTATGAATTGCACAACAAACACTTAAAATAAAGATGTTTTTTTAATAAATCTAAAAAAAAGTCTTATACCTTCCCCCATTTCTTCGGCAAAGGGGGCAGGGGGGGGGGGGGGGGTTATACAAGATGATGGTAGTCCTTGATGAACCATTGTTAATGATAATTCTTTTTTAAACTATCTATCAGGGATCTCTTGTTGGTGTGTGCGGAAGCGTAGGGAGCGGTAAAACCACCTTACTACACACCATCCTTCAACAGACGCATATCTTAGAAGGGTCCGTAGCCATAGCAGGTTCTTTGGCATACACCTCTCAACAACCTGATATTTTCAATGCAACATTACGTGAAAATATCACAATGTTCGGTAACCATGACGGTGATGAATTCGAGACTGAAGATGATGCTGGGAGACTTCACAAGGAAGATCGATACTGGGAAGCGATCAGGGTATGTTGTCTGAGTGATGACATTGCGACACTTCCGTGCACTGATCGGACAGAGATCGGCGAGCGTGGTATCAACCTGAGTGGAGGACAGAAACATCGTGTGAGCCTGGCTCGAGCTGTGTACGCTGATCGGGACATCTACCTGCTGGATGATCCACTGAGTGCAGTTGATACTAGGGTAGCAGAACACATTTACACAGAATGCATTACAGGTATCCTCAAGGACAAGACCGTTGTTTTAGTCACATCCAATCTCCAGGTATAAACTTTAATTTTTTTTCATGAGAAGTCTTATATAAGTATGTATTTTTTCCCCAACTGGGTAGGCCTAGCTATAGAATGGTAATATTAAGTGATACATAATTATTGACAATATTAATTAAGAGTACCGAATCTGAATGCAATACAGTACGTTCTATCATATTTTCCAGGGAGTTCTTGCTGACACACTTTATATGCTTCCAAAGGCGTATACGGTAATGAAGAGGAATCAATTTACTCTCGAGAATGAATTTGAAGCAAATATATAAACCAATTTCACATATCTCTACCTCCCTGTTTCTCATAATTTTGCCTCTTGCTAAAAGAAAAAAAGAAAGAAAGAAAAAAAAAAAAAACCAGTATACTGACACTGGCATTCCATGTTTTTAACATTTTGTAAGAATGAAACTATAAATGGTAAAATTTTTCCCGTCTTTATTTTTTTGTATTTCCTTAGTACCTGAGCAGATGTGATGAGGTGATAGTTATCAGCAACGGAAGGGTGATCGAACAGGGTACACATGCGCAGCTCATGAGCAACGACGCCGAGTATGCTCGCCTTCTACGAAATTTTGGCTCGGACCACGACAAAACAGCAGATGACTACATCAGCCTCGAGAGCGACGACGAACGCACAGAATACACAGACCTCATGGCAAATTTCTCGACGAGATCTCCAAGTAAACAATGTCTAGATGAAACAAGCGAGGGTCAGTTGGTGGACACAGAGACTAAGAAGCAGGGTGCAGTCAGTACAGGGATCTATCTGTCCTACTGCAAATACGCAGGAGGCATCCTTCCATGTTTGTTTTCTTTGCTCTTATTTGTTCTCTTACCAGCAAGTGCTGCTTTCAACAACATCTGGTTAAGTCACTGGCTCAGCCAGGGTAGTGGTATCACTCAAAATAGCACCCACCTACATTCAGCAGATGAAGCTGATATTCTGAAGAATCCTAGATTCGGTTTTTACCGGGATGTCTATGTTTATAGCTTCCTCAGTGTGTTTGTAATTTGTGGTCTTCGTATAGTATATTATGTAATAATTACGCAGAGGGCGTCGTTCAACCTCCATCGGTCACTTTACGAGCAGGTTTTCAGTTGTCCTATGCAATTCTATGATACTACTCCGTCGGGAAGAATCTTAAATCGATTCTCTCGGGACATTGATGAAGCGGACAACGAAGTCCCAAACGCTCTCGAGTCTGCCATGTGGACCTTCCTCAGCGTGTTTGTAGGTGTCGTCATCGTCATCACGGTCTTTCCGTGGTTTATCATCTTCGTTGCTCTCATTGCTTTTGTCCTCGTGTTTTTGTCTCGAATGTATCTACCAGCTATTCGGGATATCAAACGCATTGAAAACATCAAACGGTCACCACTCATCAGTCAAGTTAAAGCTGCAGTCGAGGCTCAGAGTACCATCCGTGCATTTGGCATGGAGGAGCTGTTTATTAAACGCTGTCACAATCTTCTAGACGCCAGCGCGATCCCAAAAATGCTCTTTACACTAGGACAGAGATGGTTGGCCTTCAGATTGGACGCTTGCGTAGCAGTAGCCCAACTCATACTTGGTCTCTCTGTTGTTTTTACACATAACACTACTGCTGCCGCTTTTGCGGGACTAGCTCTTGCTTACTCTGTGCAGTTCTTGGGTACGCTTCAGTTTTCAGTTCGACTCATTACCCTCACACAGGCCCGTTTCACATCCATTGAACGCATCACCGATTATATTGATAGCTTGATACCAGAGGGAAACACCCGAAATATTCAGAGTGTTGGTGAGGATTGGCCCGAACACGGGGGTATCACAGTTGATTCACTTGAACTCAAATATCGAGACAACCTTCCAACAGTGTTGAAAGATATCTCTTTTCATGTTCGTTCTAAAGAGAAAATAGGGATTGTTGGAAGAACAGGATCAGGCAAATCATCCATCGCAGTAGCCCTCTTCCGTCTCGTCGAATCAACCTCAGGTAAAATCCTTATAGATGACCTTGACATTGCTAACATCCGTATCAGGGAGCTTCGTTCACGGATCTCTGTAATCCCCCAGGATCCAGTTCTATTTACAGGAACTCTTCGTTTCAACCTAGATCCATACGATCAGTACTCTGACGCTCAGATTTGGGATGCATTGGGTAAAACATACATGAAGCAAAGCATCGCTAGTATCCAACAACAACTCGAAGTCCCTGTGATGGAAAATGGCTCCAACTTCTCCGCTGGCGAAAGACAACTGCTCTGTCTAGCTAGAGCCCTCCTGCGCAACTCTAAGATACTGTTCCTTGACGAAGCGACTGCGGCTGTTGATGCTGAAACAGACAGTCTGGTCCAAAGTACAATTAGAGCCGTCTTTTCAGACTGCACAGTACTGACTATAGCTCATCGTCTTCACACAGTCCTAGACTCTGATCGTATTCTAGTCTTAGATGATGGTTCCGTCCTGGAGATGGATACTCCAGCAGCACTCCTTGCCGACCCAGACTCCAGGTTGAACGCTCTTTTGAGCTCAGGCCAAGACGTTGAAACTGATCAAACCAATGACCAGGGACACAACTAAAATATTTCGGGTTAGGGTGGAAGGTGAAGGACGTGGTCCTAGTCCAAGATGTCTTGATGACGGGGTCTGCTCGCTAATTATAAGGACCGCTATTCATAGAAAACTGATATTCATTTAACATGCGTTATGAATAGCGGGTCCTTATGAATAGTAAATTATGAATAGTGGTCCTTATGAATGGAGGGAGGTCCTTATGAATAGCGAGGTAATTTGTCTATGGTTTGCTCGCTATTTTGAAGGACCACTGTTCATAGAAAACCGCTATTCATTTAGTCGCGCGTTATGGATAGCAGTCCTTATGAATAAGTGGTCCTTATGAATAGCGGTCCTTATGACTAGCGAGGTTACCCCTTAATGACAGTGCTAAAAACTCTATCTGGGACGGTATGGTGGTCCTGAATATTTTATGGTTTCCTCTGTAACGGGAACAACAAAATGTTACAAATCGGCTCCCTTCATCATTTTATAATTATCTTTTTACATCTACCTCTCATTCTCTTTCTCATTCTCTCTCTCTCTCTCTCTCTGACTCTCTCTCTTTCTTACCCTCTCCCCTCATCTGCTTAGCTAGGATTTATTCGGGGGCACAGGATGACACCAGAATTTCTTTTTTGTTTGTGAAACATTCAAATTTTATGCTTATAAATTATGCCGCTCTGAGAGGAGGCATATCAACCGAGTATTGAAATTTGACATTCTCATGCACTACAGAGCTTCACATTCATATGTTTTGCACTTTCTCGAATTTTTTCGTGGCGGGGAAACTGCCCAAGACACCCCCATGACCACGCCACGCCCGTTCCTCCCCCCCTTTTTTTCTCATACCTCACCTCTCTACCACCTCCATTTCTGCTTTTTCTCTCCTTCCCCCCCCCCCCTCTCTCTCTCTCTCACACACACACACACACACACACTCTCTCTCTCTCTCTCTCTCTCTCTCTCTCTCTCTCTCACTCCCTCTTCCTCTCTTTCTTTCTCCCTCCCTCGTCTGTATCACTTTCTTTATCATCCCTATACGCACAGGAGGGTAATTTATCGAGAAGGTGAGACGGTGTAGCATAGTGTGTGGCATACAAATGTATGTTAATCCTTCACACAAAATTGTGTTCAGTCTCATGAATGAATTACGATAGGCCTTACAATGTCTCAATTTGTAGATAGGAAAAATACATGTACAGATTTATGTGACACAACTGGCCCTTGCTTTCCTTTTGAAATCCAAGTAGCATACCTTTACACAAGCAACATAAAAAATGTACCCTAATTTTCAGATTTCTGACTCAAAAGACACCTGAAAAAGTGTTAACCCCCCCTTTTTTTTTTCTTCTTTCCCCTTTTTTTTTTTGATTGGCAGAAAATTTGTGTGAATTGTGCCCCTTTTTTTCAAAACAGTGGATTCAGTCCCTAAGAATAGCATTATTCTATAACTTTTGTATACAAGAATCTTAAATGAATGAAAATGTTTTTGTTTCGGAAGCTAGTGGAACTTCATTATTCAAAAAAACGAATTATGAAAAGGTATGAAAATATTGAGAAGGTTTCGGTTTTCTTTCTTAGAACTGTTTTTTCTTATTACTATTATTATTATTATTATTATTACTACTTAATAGTACCCTTCATGATTTCTTAACGCATCTTAATTACCAGCTCCTCCACGGTTATAATTGGAGCAGGGGAAATTAGAGAATTTGCGCGCGGAGCGCACGGCAAAATTGAAGTCCGATCGTGTGATATTTGTTATATTTCATTGTTTGGAAGGTTTATTTCTCGAGTTTTGCATCATTCTTCCTTGTTTTATTTTACACCTCCGGATTTATTGGTGGAGCAAAACGATATGTTTGCCCTCCCAATATTTCCTGGGGGCGCAACTGCCCCCCTTGCCATCCCATAATCGACGCCCCTGTTACTGATACTTATACCGCCCTTATAAAATATACAATAAATTCAACAATTAGAAATACTACATGGAGTGAATACTGTATTTCTTGCCATTTTGATGCAACACTGATATCCATACATAATTTTATAATATCGGTGTAATAATATCAGTGGCTTGTTAGTGGCTGCTCAAACATTTCCAGTATAACTGACAAACCATCAGTTATATTGTACAGTCATTGATGATTACCTCTTTTTATTATTCATAATTATATTGGGGAAATAAATTCTTCAAGGCTTTAACTCGGATGGACAGAACAAAATGGGGTGGTCTAAACTGTTTTATCATTTATATTGTGTGACGTTTTTATAATTATTATTATCATTATAATATTATTTGGCAAAGAAAACATTACAAAGTAGAAACACATTTGACAAAGTAAAGATAAAGATAATGGAACGCCAGGAACAAACTAAAAAAAAACTGTAGCATAAAGCTTTGTTCCAATTCCAGTGGTTGCAAACACATTATAAGTAAGTTGCATATTCATTATAAATTGCATATATACATTAAATGTGCACATTCGCACAACAAGAACAAGTTTCAGTGCAGAAAGCAAACTTTTGTATATTATTTTGATCTTGCCACTTTCATTATTTCCTTTACTAATATGCAATGAAACATTAATGTATAATATCTGTAATTCATAAAGTCATTTCAGAGAGAGAGAGAGAGAGAGAGAGTGAGTTAGGGAGACTGCTAAACTAGTTTTTAAAAATTAATGTCCAAAAGTATACAAGATATTTTTTCAGAGAGAGAGGGGGTGCCTGTGTAGTAGAGACAAAGTGTGTGGGAAGTGAATAAGTATACAGAGAGAGAGAGAGAGAGAGAGAGATTACACTTAGTTGACAGGCGGGTATAGTTTGCCTAGTGTTTCATATTAAAAAATGATTATTTCAGTGTCATCATTCATTTTAAATTGAGGTTCTTTTTTAAAACTAAATCAAAACTACAACAAACCGTTTGACAACCCACATTTTTCACGGTAAGCTGTCTCATTTCCAGATGACTTGTATTCTTCCACCATAGCCTCATCTCTCATGCACTAGATGCCATATCAAATTGATCAAGAATAATGTCCATTATTGAATGAGAATGGGTTTTAGACCAAATGATTCATAGATTCTATGACCTAAAGACAATGAATTATGAATATCTTTCTTTGTCCGGAGAAAAAAAAATCCATCTCAAATGACTGTAAGATGGTTAGATGGTTGTGCGGTAACCACGGTAACAGATCTAAGGACTATCATACATGTTACATGTATAGTTGAAATACAGCATTAAGGTGATATTCATTCATATTTATTTGAAAATATACTATATATATCTATATACTAAGTATCATGAAAGAAAACATAAAACCGTGATGAGGAGTACTTGTTAAGTACCATGAAAATAAATGGATATCAAAACCAAAACTAAACTGCAAAAGATATACTTTCCGGTATAAAATATATAACATCTGCCCCCCTGCACCCATACTCGGACTGGTATGATTTCGGGGGGGGGGGCTGACGTTTAATTTATGATTTTTGGATACATACTTTAGTGATTAAAAATATGTATTGATTGGATTAAAGTTATTGGGCGTGATCCAGGGATCTAGTGACTCTGAGGAGGATCCCCCTCCCGCCTAGACCGATACGCCGACAACTATTGTATCTAGATATACTATAGGCTAATTTGTTATTCACAGTGCCATGGGGGCACCTGCTCTGCTGAAGTCCGAACCAATTCTGTCATACTTTCTGTGAATTTATTTGAGACCTGGGAAAGCCACTCCCACCAGGCCCCGTGCAATGCCCGTGATTCGATTGGTTAGGATTGACCTTACCGTGAGTTTCAAAGAGTGGTAATCGAATCTTGATAACAATCCTCCCTTCCTCACTGGTACGACACGTGCAGTATTAACATTCTGATTTTTATCAGTCTTCTTGATCTTCTACATAGTATACATGTATAGTACGTGCAGCTGATCACCAAAGTAATCGGACCCTCGAGCTAGTCCTTAATTTGCGTAGCCTTCAAAAGGAAAAGCTGTTGTACTTTAGCTTGCATCTTACTCACTGGAGTTGAGTAAGTTTCTTACATTCATAATTTTGATGACTTTTTAAAAATTTTGGTTTGAATTTTGGGGAAACAACTAACGAGGATGGTCTATTTTCTCCACACCATCAGTCTGATCCCAACTGGTGCATGCTGGCTTGGCCAAGGTAATGGGGCGCCGTGGCGGGAGGGTCTGCCATACTACACAGTACTAGTAGTACATACAGTACATGCAGCTCAGCTCAGCTGCGAGGCCGACACGCAAGCGCTGGGCGAGGTTAGCCACACGGGCTTGATTTTTTTATAAAATATGAATTAATGAATTAATGAATTAATGAATGCATTTATTTGAATGAATGAATGAATAAAACATCAAGCCTGTGCGGCTAGGCGAATTAGTCTCAGCTCAGACATGTCAGAGACTTCTAGCAAAACAACAAAAAAAAGGCCAAAGTCGTTATTAATATTATTATATTATGCCTAGCCGCCATTAAATCCCCTTGAACGAGTGAATAATTAGTCAAGTTTCTTGGTTTTCATTGTTGAAATTCATTTATTTATAACGGAATAAACGCTATCGTGATCGATTCATAACTGAAAAAATTATCAGCAAGAAAGAGCAGGATTCGAACCCGGGACCTTTCTTCAGTTGCAGTACAGTCCACCGTCGGGCGTATTGTCGTACTGTTGAGGTGCAGTGCACGGCAGCCACTGTGCACCAGACCGACGTTGCTCTATCCTTTCAATTGTTGAACGCCAAACAAGGTAGCAGCAACTCCAATCTTTTAACGTCTTTTGGTATGACGCGGCCGAGGTTCGAACCCACGACCTCCCGATTGTGAGGCGGACGCTCTACTGACTGAGCCAACACATCGGTTTAAAAAAAAAAAAAACCTTAAACGCGAGTGCAGTGTAGAAAGAGAATACTCTGACAGTCTGACCAGACAGACGCCTTTACCAAAGATTTTAAATACGAAGAGTGCTCAGTGCCGAAATAAAGCACGGGTATATATTGTGGTACATGTCGATCGGCCCAGAGGGAAAGGTTATAGTCTTAATCAAGATGTTTGTATTTTTGTATTTTCTTAATTTTTTTCTTCTTTTTCTGGACAGCGCTTTTGCTTTTTGGTAAAGCCGTAACTAAAGGGCATAATCTTGATATTGTCCCTTCAAATACAAACTTATGTCCCAAAACAGATAGGAATCAACTCTAACTGCACCAGGGAGGAGATGGAGAGAGTTGGGAGGGGGGCCTCGGACTAGATGTTTGTATTTATGTTAAAGTTATTTGCTATGAAATTTCTATACTAATATTTATGTGATGATAGGGGGGGGGGTCCAAACCACTCCCGGGTACATTTCTGTAAAATAGTTGGTATTTTCTGTCGCATGTACTAAAGGTATGGGGGAAAAAATAAGATAAATATTTTAAATACTTGCTTTCAAATTCAGCCCTTAAAAATCTCACTCCTACCTCAAATGGCCGTTAGGAAGAACTTTTGATATTTTCAGCAAAATCCAAAGTCAAAATCTTGTCCAAAACCGGAGAAATCCCCGCCGATTTGTTTCGCGATCGCGTGTTGTTTACAAACTGCCGATGTCTTAGACTAAAATCGGCCAATACAATTTTTGTCCACGAAGAAACTCGGGCTCGCAAGCGCACATCGATCTTTACGATCGCGCACACAGAAAATCGGAACTTTTCCGTGTACGCCATAGGGACCGAATTTTTGAGGACAAAACTCTTTTGGGGAGATGTCAGCGCCCGCGACGACCAGGAAATGTACACAATGACTCCGATAGCTCGTTTCGCGAGAATCAACAGTAAATTACGGATTTTATTTTTGAAAATAACTTTTCCAACATTGGTGAGTTGAATTTATTGTATTTCTTGGATATTTTGGGGTCGGTTTTTGAAAATTAAATGCCGATTTTGAGTGAATATTGGTGACTTTTGTGCAGTGGTGTTTTAAAAAGATGAGGTGTATGACTGCCTACATTATACACACGAAGTATAGGAATGTAGCTATGAGTGGTCCAAACATGTTCCCTGATATTAAGCTCTATATGAGCAAACACTGCGATATCTGACTGGAATGTCGAGAAAAGTTATTTAAAAATAATGTGCTATCTTTATTTTTTCTATTAAATCAGAATATTTCATTTGATATGATTTATTGAAATTATAGGGATTATAGACCTGCAATGTAATTTTATTAGCCTTATTCTTTTAGAATTCAAGACAGAAAAGGCTTTAGTAAAATGAGATTGCGTGCGAGCAATTCCTTATATAAATATAAAGATTACATTAAGAGTGGCGTATCCAAGAATGTACGTGCCCCTATGTGCCAGCCAAAACCAAATCTGACAATCAGAAAATTAAAAAAAAAATAAAATAAAAATGATCTCTTATTGCTTCCCCCCCAATCTTTCAATTTAATGAGATCGACCACCAACACTATGCAATCATAATTATTCTTCACATCCATGACAGAATAGCAGGGGCAGATCAAGAGGGGGCAAATCGGCTGCGGCCCCCTTCTTGAAACCCAAGTTGGCATATACGGGCTCTTGCCTAAATTGTGAAAAAAAGAGCACCAAATTTAGTTCGGAAGCCCAAGCTGGCTAACGCTGTCGTTCTATTAACCCTCCGAGATTAACTTGTAAAAAGGCCTACCCCGCAAGACTGACGTGACAGTCCGGGCATGGATCAGTGGCGGATTTAGGAGGCTTTTAAATAAAATTGTATCCCCCTTTTAGAACTGATAACTTTTTTTTGCCTGTCAGAGAATTATGGAGGAAAACTGGACTCATAAAATCTGATACCCTACACCCCTCCACTGAGCGACTTTCGGAGGGCTGGCGAGAAGAAAAATTTTTAAGTTAGTCTATGGGCTGTGAAAAAATGAAAAATGTAAATTTAGAGAAAATGTACTTCCTGATCTCCGAGCACATTCCTTTATCAAATTGTTTGTAATAATTGTTATATTATATTATTACATATATGAGGCATTTTAACGGCGCATTAAAAAAGCATATTTTTGCGCATGCAATATGAGAGCATATTGCACGGAACGCTGAATTCCCCATAGGCTACAGTACTAAACTTGCCGCGCAATATAATGCCGTATTTTGTCTGGTCTGTTTGCGTGTGCGCAAATAATGCAACGCATACACACATACGCACATGACGTCATAAAGAGGTTAAGTTAAACTTGTGTGATCACAATGAAGTGTGATGAGGGGCTCTATTAACTGAATGTGGTTGGTTAAAATGATTTTTATTATGTTCTTAATCATTTTCCTGTAGGGTATAGACACTGCCGTAGACAGGGGGGGGGCACAGGGGGGCCATGGCCCCCGCTATTCAGGCACTAAAAAAAAAAAAAAAAAAATAAGCTAGAGCGCTTCGTGAGGGAAGGGGGAAATAACTCTCCTCTCCCGGCAAAAAAAACCCCCACCCTTGTTACATACGGTGAAATGTTGCGTCCAAATAATTAAAAAGCAGTCCGGTCGCTGATCCATAATTTTCCGACTAAAAAAAGTGTTTGCTACGAGCCGTTAATCTTTCTCTTAAATTTGCTAAAACGTCAGAGCTTTCGCGCCAAGCGCGGGAAGGGGGAAACTCCCCCACCCCCCACCTCCCTGCACCAACACGTGTCACATACAGTGTAGTATGGCGTCCAAATAACTGAAAAGCAGTCAGGGCATCGAAATATAACTATCCGACTTTAAAAATGTTTGATACGAGCAGTTAATCTTTCTCTTAAATTCGCTAAGACGTCAAGAGCTTTCGCGCCCTGTCTGCAGCCACCCTGTTACATATAGTGCAGGATTGCGTCCAAATAACTGAAAAGCAGCCATGGCGTCTAACTATAAACTTTCCGCCTAAAAAAAGTGTTACAAGCCATTATCATTCTCTCAAAATTTGCTAAAACTTCAAAGTTTTTGCGCTTTGCGCAAGAAGGTGGGAAATAACTCTCCTCTCCCTGCACCCACCCCTGTTACATACAGTGGAGTATTATGTCCAAATAACTGAAAAGCAGTCAGGGCGTAGAACTATAATTTTCCGACTAAAAAAATGTTTGCTACGAGCCGTTAATCTTTCTATTAAATTTGCTAAAACGTCAGAGCTTTCGCGATAAGCGTGGGAAGGGGGAAACCCCCCCCCTCCCGGCACCCACCCCCGTTACATAACTGAAAAGCAGCCAGGACGTCGAGCTAACATTCCGCCTAAAAAAAAAGGTGCTGAAACGTCAGAGCTTGGGAAGGGGGAAACTCCCCCTCCCTGCACCCACCTCTGTTACATACAGTGCAGTATTACGTCCAAATAACTGAAAAGTAGTCAGGGCGTCGAACTTTCCGCGAGAAAAATTGTTTTTCTACGAGCCGTTTATCTTTCTCTCAAATTTGTTAAAACGTCAGAGCTTTCGCGCTTCGCGCAGGAAGGGAGAAACTCCCCCCTCTCTGCACCCACCCCTGTTACATACATGTACAGTGCAGGATTGCGTTCAAATAACTGAAAAGAATCGAGGGGCGTCGAATTATAAGCTTTCCGCCTAAAAGAAGTGTTACAAGTCGTTATCTTTCTCTCAAATTCGTTGTAAAACGTATAAGAGCTTTCGTGCTTCGCGCAGGAAGAGGGAAACTTCCACCTTCCTACCCACCCCTTAGGAGCACCAATTTCGCTCTCTTCGCGTGCTCACAACCCTAACTCGTGGAATATTCTCTGGTATTCCATTCAGAGCCATCCTATATAATATAAATAGTATACAGATGGACAATATGTCTTATTATGGGGTCTTAACCCCCCCCCCCCACCCCCCAACAAGTAAATGAGATTAATATTATTTGTCCTCGCGTTTGTCTACCATAGAATCATCGTCAAAAACGGAACAGTTTGTACCTACAGACCCATGTGAACTACAATTTATCCTGTATGAATTTTCACTATATCTTTCCTTTTCACGCAAGGTTTTGATGTAAAAAAAAATTAAAAAATTAAAAATTGGGTCATAAAATATCTTAATTTGATTTTTTTTTATCTAAAGTGAACATGATTTGGGTCTTCTTTCCATAAATAGTCCATTATAGTATCCTCTTACTTAAAAATCTAAATTTGTATATCGCAAAAGCATCCTTGAGTTTTCTCAATTTTAGTAGCCCATCTTTTCATGTAAACGGGATGTGTGTATCATCAGTTTTAATTTTTTGCTGCCATTTTTGAAAATTTGAAACACTTTGGGATAAACTGAACCTCAAAATATGCATGATTTTTTTTGGCCCCCATGTTCACTGAAAATCGTGCATTTGCTGCAAAATCAGAGCGAGGCCTCCGCGCAATGCCCGTGCGAGCATTGTGCAGTGCCACCTACGGCATGTCTACGGGCTATGGGCTTACGATTTTTTCAAATTTGTATAAAATCGTAGAGGCCACCGAGCCCGTTATTCCATACAAAAATCCCACACCCGCCTCCTGCCTCCGCCCGGAGGATGCACAGAAAAGGGGATATGGGCAAGATATGGGCAGGATATGGGCTTCGTAGACCAATTGCAGGCCAAATGTAATCTAGGCATTTGATGAAACGACCCCGTTTACTTATTTTATGCATACTTCTTGAAAAAAGTTGCTCTTGACGACTCAAAAGCTTGCCAGAGGCTTGCCTGGCATAGCAACAACTAATGTTGCAAAAATGGATTCCATCCATTCCATAGAGATGCCATCATAGCAGGTGCACTAAATAGTTGGTAACTAAGGATTCTGGAGAGAAACTTGCATTTATAAATAGACCAGTTCGTAGTTAGCGATGGAGGGTCCCTTTATGTGCACTTCAGAAAAATAACTCTGGGAGTGATAGAGGTGCCTCATGAATAGCTTTTGTTTCCCCGTTTAAAAAGAATACTTCCACCTGGATATCATGGAATGCACCATTAGTGCATAACTGAATAATGATTACATGACATTCATGAGCACATATCAAATATTAGTGTCAGTGGGTTTTAGAATTTGGTACAGATGACCTTTATCTGCTCATGCTCAGATTGCATACGAACTGGCTTATTGAAAACATTAGTAAACAGGTCTATTCAAAAGACTACTCCATACAGGCAATGAACTGATGGTTTTTGTGAAATTTAAAGGGTACCAATCACCAAAATATATTTTGCTCTGTATATTAGAGGTTCCATGTCGTTATACTATATTCAACATATCGGCTGCAAGTATTACTTCTATAAAGAGATATTGCAAGTTTAATTACACTCTCTAGAGTTCGGTTCCGCACGAGTACCTTCATAATATCCTTTGTTTCCTAAACTGTTGACCTACAGAATGCCAGATAAAGTTCTTTGAGGTTAATTTTATACTTTCTAGCAGTACACAAATAAGTTGTTCACGTGATTGGTTCACTTTAAACTAAACAAATCTGTTTTTTGTTTTGTTATTTTGATATTGCTGAAATCATACAGTCATGAAGCGAGATAAAATGAATGACCCATGAATGATTTTTTTTGTGTTTTTTGACCAAGTTTATTATATTTGGCTAATATCTACAACATACATGTAGAAAAGGGAGATCTCTTGCATGGTACAATAGATAAATTAATATCAAAACTGTCAAAAGCTGTACTCTTCTACACTTGAATAGTTTTTTTCGCTGATCTTCAAGCATTTAAAGAATAATTTCTTTCAGCCAAGTACAGGGTACCGATTTACTTCACCTGGGGTTGACCAGTGGCATAGACACGCATTATCTGTTCATACTGGGAGATGATAAATGGACCATTCAAACGCACTTACAGGAGATATTACAGCCCTGGAAAAAATTATTAGACCTGGGGGGGTGTTTCATAAAGCTGTTCGTAAAGTTACGCATGACTTTACGAACGACTGGAACATGTTCTTGGGTGCTATACTAATCAGATTCTCAATCATTTAGCGCAAGAACTGATCACCAGTCGTTCGTAAAGTCGTGCGTAACATACGAACAGCTTTATGAAACACCCCACTGCTCCATTTTGACGTACATGTATATGAGTCGTGTTGAGTCCATTGTCTATGGGAGTAGGAAAATGTTTATCAACAGCTAATTCATGATTAATGGACTACTACTAACTAGAACAATTACCCCTATTACTTTTTACCCTAGGACAGTTACCAATAGGATGACTACAGCCAGGACAAATTGTCCCGGACAAATATCCCCAGACAATTACAACACCCCTTTCTTCCCATGAGAAAGAGTTTTTGGACCATCTAATAGACTGTAAATGTCTGAGAGGATGTATTTCAAGTGTTAGTTCTCTTGATCTTAGCACCATGGCCTTCTCATTATTCTACTGAGACCATTGCATGTGACATAAAACTTAAAGGTATTAGAAAATTAATTTCATGAAAGAAGAAAACATTCTTGCAGCATGAATGAGCTGCTGTGAGGAAAAAAAAGGCAACACTTTGTTGACAGCATGCCACAAGGCATGGCTGCTATCATCAAATGTAGCAAGTTTTCACGAAGACCTGAACAGACTGCCTCCAGAGGAGTGGACATGACTTTACGAGACAATCAGGCATACCTTCTGGACAATTGTTCCCAGACCACTTCTGTCTGGACATTTTTTTCAAAACCCCTACACCTGGAGAATATCCCTGAGGACAGTTAGCATCTACATGTGTAGGATATTCAAATTCTGTTAGTTGTTCTGAAAGTTCTATCCGTTGGGGTGCCCATAGAAGTAATTGTCCTTTGGCGAAAATTGTCCGGGGGTAATTGTCCTAGGGGCAATTATCCTGGCGATAATTGTCTGAGTGACTAGTTATTACACAAGCTAATTGTTTGGGGGAATATTCATATGTTCATTATGAGGTAGCTAATAGAAATCATTCTGAAAATTCAATAACTGATATAGCCAACACTTGCCATATAGGCGTTTATAAGGAGCTGGTCTAATAATTTTTTCAAGGGCTATATATGTGTCTATACCACTGAGGTATTAGAGAGTGGTAAATGTAGGTCAATGTCTTGTTATCGGATGTTTGTGCTGTGGCAAAGATTCAAACCACATACCATGTGTATCCATAGTTTGCTGACTTAATTAGACCACTAACACACCTTGACCTCTTTTGTTATGCCTCTGCCCACCGAAGGTGGTGCCGGAGGCATTATGATTTTGGGTTGTCTGTCTGTCCGACCGTCCGTCCGTCCCGCTTTCTCGTTCTAGCGATAACTCAAAAACTACATGAGGTATGAACTTCAAACTTGGTGCTAGTATATATCACCATAGGAAGACGATCTGATTAGATTTTGGGGTATGTAGGTCAAAGGTCAAGGTCACAGAGGCCAATTCTTGAAATTTCAAGTGTTAGACTCGTTCTCGCGATAACTCAAGATCCATTTGAGATATGAACTTCAAACTTGGAACTAGTATGCATCACCATTGAAAGATAATCTGATTGGATTTTGGGATACATAGGTCAAAGGTCATAGAGGTCAGTTCTGATATTGTAGGTTTTAGCCTTGCCTGATATCTCAAGAACCATTTGATCCATTAACTTCAAACTTGGAACTAGTATGCATCACCATAGTGAGACGAACTGATTAGATATTTGTTCACGTAGGTCAAATGTGACAGGTCATAGAGGTCATTATACAGGTGTATGTGAAGTTAATGGAGTTTTTATATCTCAACTATTTTGTATTCATGACTAGGAGGAGATAAAGTGATCAGACTTTTGGGTTACAAGGTTTAAGGTAAAATGTCAAAGAGGTCAATTAACATGTAATTAGAGGCTTTTTTATTCTGGTTATCATAATATTTCAAGGACAGTTTGAGCCATCAACTAAATTTAGGCAGAGGCATACAGGAAACGCAGTCACACTCACATTGATCTTGTTATTGATGAGTCACTGGTGAATATTGACCTGTTATTGTGACGCTTGATATTATGGCAAATGGCCTTAGTGGTAGCGATCAGTGGAAATACAATTTTTGAGATATCAGAATCGTTCTAAATTGTTGAAATAATTGAATTGGCATAGCAGTATATTTATTGAGTTGTTTATAAATTGTTAATTAATAAAATGCATCAGTATGTGTATTCTAACAAAATACATGTAAAGTGTTAATTTCTTTCTTTCTTTCCTCCATCTTTCAAAAGGTAGATTGATTACCTGATGTATTTTGATAGGCTTTTAGGTGATTTGTTTGCACACACATTGAATAGACTTGCCTGGATCATGGGGCCAGATGGTTTTAACTGCATTGATGTTTAACCCGTTGACTACTGAATTATTTAACTTTCATAGTCTTAATACAGGAGCCACCCGGATCCCGTAGTCTATGGGTTAATACATAGACCGGTTTCAGCAAGCTGCACTGTACATGTAGCATTTTATATTCTTACATAATTATAATGACTGTGATTCACAGCATAGATCGAGGTATATGTACCACATTTCTGTAGACACTACTTTACCAAAGACCCCTGTAACATTGAGAAAAAGCTGGCATTAACTAGCCTACCATTAAAGTGGGTAAGGGGTCTACCTTTTCATACCACAGTGTACATGTATATTAAAGGGATAGAAATTATAGGCCTGCTTTTTGCACCCGTTTGGGGGTGGTTTTGGGGGGCTGGACCGGAGATCAGCTGTCCTCTAATTATGCCCTCTAATTATGCCCTCTGGTACAAACAAATTACAGTTACATCTATTTTTATGTTTTCATCTTGAAATATCCTTTCCTCAGATAACTCATACTTAAGAATGGCCGACTCTGTTTTGACTGCACCCCTGCATTTCATTGATGGTGAACGTATCCTGCCAACTAATACTGATGACTCTCAAGACTTCAAAGTCTATGAACCTGCTACTGGTAAGCTACCTCGGCAATTATTCAATTCAGTCCTGCGAAGGGAACCAATTGGCAAGAATCCTTTGCTCTGTATTTGGAGTTCGGGTATATTAAATTTAAAATATCAGCTTGAGGTAGGACTTTCTGTAAACACATAGTTCAAGAATGGAATACAAATAATAACAGAATAACAGTAAGTGACTTTTGTTGTGAGTAGACTAGTCAATGCACATTCAAATTGTGTTATTTCTCAGAGTTGCAGCATTGAGAATAACATACTGTCATGTAAGTTAAATGGAACAATTTATTATTACCAATTTCATGTACATTTAATTACAGATTTTACTTGTGCTTGATAAATTAATTTGCATTCAGTGAAAATGATACGTTATTGCTTATCAAGTTTGAAAATATCAAGCAGTAAATGACCAAATGTGGTCATGAAAAAATTTTAGGTCATTATTTGGTCTCTTAGTGTGAAACCATGTGTTATGCTTGTATTCCCTGTCTTTGTAGGTAAGGTTCTGTGCGAATGTAAAAGTGCAAGCCAGGAGGATGTAGATCGGGCTGTGCAGTCTGCAAAGGCAGCTTTTGAGGTCTGGTCTGAAGTACCAGCATTAGAGAGGGGACGTATTCTACAGAAGGTGGCACGGAAGCTTGAGGTGAGCAATAGATCTTTATTCACAAAGGATAATACAAGGATTTGTAATCTGAAAGAGAGGGCTTATCAGTGTGTACTTTTTGGTTGATTTTCTAAGAAATGATGTTTGCATGTATATGTAGCTTTTTGTTCAGTCATAAAGTTATTATCTTTGAAAAGGTGTCGTGGTCTAGTGGATAAGACACTGGACTGTTTCAAATCCCTGCCATGGAACCAGCATCCATTGCCAAGATGTAAATCTAGATTTGCCCCCTTTAGTTTTTAATGCGGTTCAGCACCTCACCTCAGAGGGGTAACCTTGCTAGTCATAAGGACCACTATTCATAAGGACCGCTTATTCATAAGGATCGCTATCCATAATGAGTGACTAAATGAATAGTGGTTTTCTATGAATAGCGGTCCTTCTAAATAGTGAGGAAACCATAGACAAATTACCCCGCTATTCATACGGACCACTATTCATAACTATTCATAAGGACCGCTATTCATTACGCGTGTTAAATGAATAGCGGTTTTTTATGAATAGCAGTCCTTATGAATAGCAGTCCTTATGAATAGCGATCAGACCCCACCTCAGAATGGTCCCTGTACAATGACCTCTGTACAATGACCTCCGACAACAATTGTGCTCTGCTCATGATACAGGAACGACTTGAAGAGTTAGCAGTATGGGAGACAAGGAACAATGGCAAGCCTATCTGGGAGGCCAGGGAGGATATCAAGAACATTGCAGAGTGTCTGGACTACTTCGGAGGACTGGCTCCAGGAATTGTCGGTGGGTACTGTAAAACCAGAAACTTTGCGTGCAAGAAACTTTCAGAAATTTTGTGTGTGGTCCAGATTTGTAAATGTCTCATGCTGCAAAATCAAAGAATCACACAACTTAAGATTTGCAGTTTGCAAAAATTACTACAAGAAATGGGAGAAAGTGAAGAGCTTTTATGATTCTTATCTGCTTTTCTTCTAAAATACAAGCAAATATTGTTGCCTGTGGGGAGATATCTGCCATGAATGTAGTACATAAACTATGGCACGAATTTTGAGAGCATTGTCATATTTAATTCCCTGTCCCTTTCCTTCTATATGTACAGGAGAGCATGTACCCTGTGCAGGTGGTTCTTTTGGCTATACCAGACGAGAGCCGCTTGGAGTCTGCGCAGGTATAGGGGCATGGAACTACCCCCTACCCAACATCGGGTGGAAGGCTGCACCTGCCCTGGCTTGTGGTAACACGATGGTCTACAAACCCTCCCCCTTCACTCCTATCACTGCACCCATCCTGGCTGAGATCTTCATAGAATGTGGACTACCAAAGGGGGCGTTTAATGTGGTTCAAGGACAAGGACAGACTGGAGAATATCTCTCTAAACACCCTGATGTTGCCAAGGTCTCCTTCACAGGCAGTGTGCCTACTGGCAAGAAGGTGGGCTACTAACATGCAAGCACAGACTGCAATTTGACATCTTTTAACTTGCTTAAGGTCCATATTGTCTGCTGTGTTTACCTTGCATTTCTAGAGGATTTCTTTCTTGAAATGTTCTTGAGCTTTGTCTCTGGACAGCTTTTCAAGAATGTACTTCCTTTCTTAGCATTCAGGTAAAATTGAATTAATCAATATGTATGGCTGTGTATGTCATGGTGAATATTTTATTAAAAATAGCATTCAACATTAACATTTACATTTGTTTGTTTTGAAACATTTGAACCCCTACAGATCATGCAGAGCTGCTCCAACCGAGTTGCCAATTTGACCCTTGAACTGGGAGGCAAGTCTCCACTTATTATCTTCAATGATGCTGACATGGATAATGCTATCAAGGGAACTATGCTTGCTAACTTCCTTACCCAAGGACAGGTAAGTCAACACCCTAAAAAGTATTGTCATAATTTGATGTGTAATGCAGTTTCGAAAGGAAATTCTAAAGAAAAACTATATACTAATCTGTTGTGCTTATTTCATTCCTCATTACTGCTTCAACTGTGGATGATTCAAAAACCTTAATTTATGCACTACTGATCTTTTGAACCTTAATTACTTCATAGTCTATAATCATATTTGTTATGACTTTGGTAGCCTCCAGTTTATGGCAGATATCTGTTCATCAAAGCTAATCGGTCTATACCTTGATAGCACATTATTTTTTTATGAAAGTAGAAAAACAGATCAGGTGAAGTTTTTCAAGTTGTAAAGATCATGCTTGAGCTAAAGCTTGATCTTATCATGGTCGCTTGGCTAAAGCTGGGATAATAGTGTGATTGTAGGGCCCTCAGGGAGAACAGTTTTATAACACTGATGAGGCTACCCTGGTTAAATAAGACGTTGTTGTTATTATCATTTGAGATTGCATTTTGTGGTAATCTAGCCACTCCTTTGTGTGACTTAATATCACGAGGCTGTAACAGGATGCATCTTGACTGTTGCTTGTGTTTCTAGGTCTATTGTTACAGGACCATGGTGTATGTCCAATTAAACTGTTGAAGATATGTTCATTTTTCACCAAGATGATGATTATAAATATGTGAATAGACTATTATTCACCAAAATTATCAAAGGGTTCATGACTGTTTTCTTGCCTGTCTAGGTTTGTTGTAATGGGACTAGAGTCTATGTCCAGAAGGACATCCATGATAAGTTCCTGGAGAACTTTGTCAACAAGACCAAGACCTTGAAGATTGGAGACCCTCTGAAAGAGGACACCATGATGGGGGCTGTCATCAATGAGGGGCAGATGTCAAAGATCTTGGGATACATTGACGGGGCTAAGAAAGAGGTCAGCAAGTTATCCTTCCTCTAAATTCTGCAATCCCATTTTTCCATTTCATGTCTTTAACTCTTTAGTATTTTTCCACTTTTGACAATTATTATTTGTTGCATTTTTATCCTGTAAGCAGATAAAAAATATTGAAACATATTGTAATAATAGATAGTTGTTGTTTGATTGAAAAAAATATCACTATCTTTAGTTCACTAGTTACAATTGAATCACCTCACAATGTATGATAGCTATCATTAAACTGGATGAATATTACTTTGGGATCCAATTTATTGCACCCTGTGAATCGCCAAGAAATACAAAGGAAAATATTGGAAGTGAATAGGCTGGTTCTGAAACAGTATCAAATACAGAACAAGATGGTTGGAAGCTGTCAAACTGTCATTTTTGCCCCAGGAATCAAAAGGTTATGGGACCTGATGACTATGATGTTAAATGTGACCATTTCACAGCACTTCTGACCCAACCTGGGTCCCGTTTCACAAAATATGTTCTCAATGACAAGTTACGATAGTTGTTTAAAGCTACAGAAATCATTGAATTTGACTGGCTAAGAACAAATTTGTCATATATCTGCAGCAGTTTTTATTGATAATAAGTTTTTTGAAATGGGGCCCTAGCCAGAAGGTTTCTATGTCAGTCCTCAGTTGGACTAAGATGGAAATGTCTCATATCGTCTGTTTGGAGCTAGAAGGGCGTTAAGTCTATACATAAACACAGAGTTATCGCCCTTCTGGCTCCAAACAAACGATATGTTAAATTATGTGTCGCATGACCATTTCTCACCAAATCAATGCTTGCAATTCATGCAGGGTGCAACTGTCCAGTGTGGGGGTGGTAAGCACAGTCCTTCTGACCCGACCTGTCAGGGAGGCTACTACGTCAGTCCCACTGTCCTGAGTGTGGATGATAAAATGACCGTTGCTCGGGAGGAAGTCTTTGGCCCAGTCGTCTGTGTCATGCCCTTTGATACAGAGGAAGAAGCCATTAAGCGTGCCAATGATACTGAATATGGCCTGGCCAGTGGTGTCTTTACAAGGTAAGTTGAGATCCTGAACCTTACTCTTTAACCCCTACCATGCCATGATATTCCTGCCTGGGTGTTATCCTTTGCAGCTGGCCATGAGTGGCATTTGCTGCCCAAAAAGGTTTTCGCCCAAAATAGTAAAATTTTAAATTATTATTTAGGTTGCAAAAATGAATTACAGTTGATGAATTCATTAGAATGATATATGAGAGAATGCATTTCATTTAATGTTAACTTGTATATGATAAAGAGAAAGTATGATAAAATGGGGCAAAACATGCATATGATTTCAAGGATTTTGTTGTTTATGGATGACTAGCCAGGGGGGGAAAAGTTTCAGAATGGGTGGTGTGGTAGGGGTTAAGGATCAATCACCAAACAATTATGCTCTCGATGTTTTGAGTTACAAGCTGGTATGAAGCTATTCAATATACCAATGATACAGACTATGGCCTGGCCAGTGATGTCTTTACAAGGTAAGTTAATATTCTTAGGTAGCTTATCGAAACGTCGTGGCCCGTAAAAACGCGGGAAAGACGCATATGACAAAATCTCAAAATTTTATTTCATAGAGGCGGAACCAAAATATTAGGATGTAGAATGAGTATTTACCTCTTTGAACACCTTTAAGCAAAATGATATGGAAACTTTTATTCAGATATGTGTGATTTCTAATTTTGGAAGCACAGACAAAACTAGCAATTTTCCTCTTTGCGTCTTTCCCGCGTCTTTATGTGCCATTGCGTTTGGCTAAGCTACTTTGTGATGTTTTCAGGGATTCAAGTATTCAGACTTTTGTTTGATTTCGGGCCCTTCTCTGTTTGGGGATTTTTCAAGCTTTATATTATACAGAATATCATGGGCTCTAGCATGTCGTGAACTCTATTCAGGCTCATTCGGTAAAACTGACTGGTGTCCCTTTATTCTTGAAGGGGACCAATCACTCAGTTAAAAAAATGTGTGTTTGGGGTTCCATACTGATATGAAGCCATTAAATTTGCCAGTAATACTGATTATGGCTTAGCCAGTGGTGTCTTGACACCACAGTCACACTGCCAAACCGACCCCACACCGACTCTAAACCGACTGATCATGAACTATTGGTGGCAATATAGTTTTTGTTCAGTCTGTTGGTCTGGCGTTGGCCTTGTTTACAAGGTAACATTATATTCCCAAGCCATGCTCTTTTTCTTTCACTTCTAAGGACATCTATAAGGGATTCTTTGTGATCTTGTGATCTTATGTCTAAAACTAAAAAGACCAGTCCAGCAAAATTTATTCCCTTATGAACAGTGTTTCGCATTGAAACACGTACTAAAGTAGATTAAAATGCCATCTGCCTCAAAAGACCACTTTTACTCCCTTTTAGCAGTATTTATATAATTGTATCCCCCGGCAGTATGCCGAGGATACTTTGGATTCAGCAGCGTTTCGCCGCCGCCGCCGCCGCCGCCGCATCACATTCTTGTGTGCGCTCTAGCGGTCTCATTTCTCGACGAATTTCTTTCAGACTTCCTATGGACGTGTATCTTGGTAAAATCTGGACCCCTATAGTTTCTGGTGATGCTGCCCCCAGTGTTCCGTCTTTTATAGGGTAAAAGGCCATATTTTTGGGGAAAGTTTGTGTGCGCTCTAGCGGTCACATTTCTCAACGGATTTTGTTCAAATTTTGTATGAAGGTGTCTCTTGGTAAAATCTGGAACCCTATAGATTTTGGTGATGCTGCCCCCAGTGTTCCGTCTTTTATAGGGTCAAAGGTCATATTTTGATAGATGTCTTGTGTGTACTTTTGTGTGCGCTCTGGCGGTCACATTTCTCAACGGATTTTGTTCAAATTTTACATGAAGGTGTCTCTTGGTGTAATTTAAAAACCTATAGTGTTTGGTGATGCTGCCCCCAGTGTCCCGTCTTTTATAGGGTCAAAGGTCATACTTCAGGACATGTCGTGAGTGCACTCTGCAGGCCACATTTCTCAATGGATTTTGTTCAAATTTTGTATGGAGATGTATCTTGGTATAATCTACACATGTTTAATTTTTGGTGATGCTGCCCTCATTGTTCCGTCCTTTATAGGGTCAAAGGTCATTTTTCCATTTCTTGCACTCTTACTTCTGCATTTCTTGACGGATTTCGTTCAAATTTTGCATGAAGGTGTCCCTTGGTGGAATCTAAAAACCTGTAGTTTTTGGTGATGCTGCCACCAGTGTCCCGTCTTTTATAGGGTCAAAGGTCATACTTCAAGGGATGGCGTGAGTTCACTCTGCAGGCCACATTTCTTGATGGATTTCTTTCAAATTTTGTATGGAGATGTATCTTGGTATAATCTACACATCTTTACTGTTTGGTGATGCTGCCCTCATTGTTCCGTCCTTTATAGGGTCAAAGCTCATTTGTCCCTTTTGTGCACTCTTACTTCTGCATTTCTTGACGGATTTCATTCAAATTTTGTATGGAGATGTATCTTGGTATAATCTACACATATTTAATTTTTGGTGATGCTGCCCTCATTGTTCCGTCCTTTATAGGGTCAAAGGTCATTTTTCCATTTCTTGCACTCTTACTTCTGCATTTCTTGACGGATTGCGTTCAAATTTTGCATGAAGGTGTCCCTTGGTGTAATCTAAAAACCTGTAGTTTTTGGTGATGCTGCCACCAGTGTCCCGTCTTTTATAGGTCAAAGGTCATACTTCAAGGGATGGCGTGAGTTCACTCTGCAGGCCACATTTCTTGATGGATTTCTTTCAAATTTTGTATGGAGATGTATCTTGGTATAATCTACACATCTTTACTGTTTGGTGATGCTGCCCTCATTGTTCCGTCCTTTATAGGGTCAAAGCTCATTTGTCCCTTTTGTGCACTCTTACTTCTGCATTTCTTGACGGATTTCATTCAAATTTTGTATGTAGGTCCATTATAGATTACACCTCTACAGTTTTTGGTGATGCTGCCTCTAGTGTTCCGTCTTTCATAGGATCAAAGGTCATATTTTAGTGGATGTCTAATGTGCGCTCTGAGGTCATATTTCTTCCGAATTTTCTATAAAAATGCATTATACTCTAATCTACACAAATCGTTTTGGTAATGCTGCTCCTGGTGTTGACAATATTCCGGGCCACTGGCGGCAATTTCTACACCATCCTTTTGTTTGAGGGAGGGGATGGGGGAGGGTCTTTGTCCCTCCTTCAAATCGCTGCCAGCGCCGGGGGATACATTTCGCATTGCGCGGCACGAGGAATGCACATTTCTAGTTCAAGTTTGACTTACCTGCTTTGCCTCTCTCTCCCTCCTCCTTCCCCCCCCCCCCCCCACACCTGACCCTCTTCCCTCTCCTCTCTCCTCTCTCCTCTCTCCTCTCTCTCCTCCTCTCTCCTCTCTCCTCTCTCCTCCACTCCTCCCCTTCCCACTCTTCCCCCACTCTTCCCCCACTCCTCCCCCACTCCTCCCCCACTCCTCCCCCACTCCTCCCCCACTCCTCCCCCACTCCTCCCCCACTCCTCCCCCACTCCTTCTCCACTCCTTCTCTCCTTCCCACTCCTCCCCTCCTTCCCACTCCTCTCTCCAGTGACATCAAGCGCGCTCACCGTGTGGCATCCAAGCTCCAGGCCGGCTTTTGCTGGGTGAATAACTACAACATCAACCCCTTTGGCCTTCCCTTTGGTGGCTACAAGCAGTCTGGTCTTGGTCGTGAGAATGCCTTGGATACCATCAACCATTTCACTCAGGTTAAGAGTGTGTATGTGGAGATGGGTGAAATTGATTGCCCTTACTAAGTTACTTTGTTCCTAATGAATTATATTCCAAAGTATGATTTTTTAAAGGTATGTTTATTTGATCTTATTACGACTGTCCTGACTGTTCGTATGAATGTGTATGTGGAGACGGTTGAAACTGACTGCCCTTTTGAATATTGATTATACCTTTTGAACCATATTAATAACCATAATGCTTCAAGAAGTTTGAATTCAAAGAAATCAATAGAATCTCAGGATAGTTGTTCTTGACTGTTCATAAGAGAGTGCATGTCTAGATGGGCAACATGGGTAACTGCCCTTGCTAATTTACATGTACTGTAAACTTTGTGAATTATATCAATAAACATTGTGAACTCTAATGAGAATATGTTTTACAAACAGTTACAATGTTTTATGCTCACTCTTGCTCTAAATCATTTTAGGAATCAAATTCAGTGTGTATCCTAATAATTATTGTGATGTTAAAAAAAATTGATAAAAAATGTTGTTTTTCAAGTGTGTCTGGCAGCACATGATTTTGTTTTTATTGTACACAAAGATGTTACAATGAATCATTACTTGTGATTAAAATGTAGCTATACATGCTCCCAGTTACAGGTTGTCAACAATTTCAATTGTTTTTTTAATTATCTCATCTTACATGTATGTCTTGCTTTTGAATATACAGTCAAACTTGCTTTAGCGACCACCTGTCTATAAAGACCACAATTTTCGTTTCCTTTGAACAATGTTTCTCATTGAAACGTGTATTAAAGGAACCTGTCCATAAAGACCACCTGCTCATAAAGACCGCTTTTCTTGTCTCCCTTGAGTGGTCTTTATAGACGGGTTTCACTGTACTTGTCTATACGTTTTGTATTTGTTTCTGCCTTTAAGCTTTAAGCTTGATCATGAATGTGATAATATGAAATATGTATCACTGATCATAAATTTTTAATTGTCTTGTAATATCTGAAATTTTATATACAAAATGAAAGGAGGTGAACAACATATATATTTTTGCTTTATGAATATTTGGTTATAATGAAGAAAAAAAAAGTTTTTGTCATGATATATGTTTGAGATTATTTTTAATACTATATTTGCATGGATATATCAATATTCGGCTGTACAATCAAAGAATTTTCTATTTAGGTATGAATGAGATGTTGTATTTTACAATTGTTTAACAGTTCCAAATACTATAATTGACATTTAATCTTTTTAATATGAAATTCTCAGATGCATTATTAAGCTCTTTTCTTCATTTGCCCTTGTTACAGTGCAAACATATATATATATATATATATATATCATTTAAAGGGAGTAATTTTCATGATTTGCGATAGAAAAAGTGAAATTCATGGTATTATTTTCTGTATTTGTTTTTTTATCAGAGCTCTTCAGTGTTCCTGATTATTCATTTTTGCATGGAGCATGAAAATGCATAGTAAAGTACTAAGATTATGTTATTTTTTATCTTCCAAATTATAATAAAGGGATTTTATATTCAACTGTAACTTTCTGTTTCATATATGTTTATTTTTAGCCCTGTCATTGGCAAGACAGATAATTTTCCATCGTAATGGGCTCAATGCCGTCTGTAGTAAGGTTTTTGCTAATACCACCACCCACCACCACCAACACCACCAATGCCACCACCACCACCACCACCACTACTACCACCACCTCCACTCCACCCACCACCTCCACTCCACCACCACCACCTCCACTACACCCACCACCTCCACTCCACCCACCACCTCCACTCCACCACCACCACCACCACCACTACTACCACCACCTCCACTCCACCCACCACCTCCACTCCACCACCACCACTACTACCACCACCTCCACTCCACCACCACCACCACCACCACCACCACTACTACCACCACCTCCACTCCACCACCACCACCACCACCACCACCACCACTACCACCACCACCTCCACTCCACCACCACTAGACAACCCAAATCTTGCAATCCAGTGGAATTTTATACTTGTATGTATTTGTGAAAATATTTGTGAAATGACAAGAATCCAAAAACTTTCCTGATCAAAATTTCATAAATAAAGTTTTTAATAATGCCCCAACATTACATTTTTAAGGGATAAAAAGTGTAGCAAAGCTTTAGGGAAAAACTAGCAATAAACAATTAGTTCATCGGGGACATTTTTTTCTTCAGAAATGGTAAAGTTAATTGGCTTTAATCAAGTAGATCCTCCTATTGACTGAGCTACTATCTTTCGGGCAAAACCCTCTTGATTTTCCAAGGCTATCAATTTTTTTTTTTTAGAGGGGGGGGGGGGTAAACCCTCAATTTCACTGTTTGTCAGTTGTATTTGGGTACATCACAGATTTTATACTCCTTTGGATATCACACTAAAGTCCATGGTGTCAATATTCCTCCTTTTCCTTTGTACAAGTTTATCCAATGCATGTGCAGTGACATCAGTGGTCAATGTGGCTTCCCGGTCCAAACAGTTTTTTCGAATGTACCGTTGTATTTGTCAAGACCCACTGTAGGCAGAAATTAGAATGATAATTACAGTTAACAACAAAATTATTCATACCCCTTGGAAAATTCTAGTTTTTTTAATTTTTCCTAAAATGAATGGTTAACTGAATTTAATTACACATCACTTGAATACATTTAGTTATCATCTGCAAATGAATGCTGTTTCCGGTTTCACCTCATTTGCATAACAATAGAAAAGGTGAATTATCCAAACTGGGTGATGTTCAACATTATTCATACCCTTGGTGATCTATTGACTTTGTCAATCAGTATGAATCCAGTCCTTGTGATTAATGCTCGTAACACTTTCTTTACACTGTCACAATGCTTCTGGAGGTCTCTACTGAGATATCAGGCCAATACCTGGTCTCCAAAGGCCCAATCTCCTTGAGGATGTTGTCCACACATGCCATCACCTGGTCTTCAGTGGATTTGGTGGATTTAAAGCAGATTTTGTGTTTGCAGGTGGTGTAGTTTTAGACGTCATGAGGATAGAACTATGATATTGATATTTCGTTAATATTCCTTACATTTTAATGACAATTCTGTATTTCTAAGTTGAAACAAAGCACTCTTCCTGGAGGGACTTCCCTAGAGGCCTTCACTGTTGCACTGTCAAGGGAAGGTATTTCCTGATACTTTTGTTCCATTATTATTAAGAATGTTTAGGGAGGCCATGGTAGTTGTCTAAAGGTTGGATGGTGCCAATTTTATCAGTTTATTCAGTTACACTGATTGACACATTTCTGATATGGACACCTGCAAGTGGGTACTCTAGTGAAGCTTAAAATACTGATCTTTATGTTCCAGTGCACTGTCAAAGTGGTAGCATTTTGTGCACTGCAGCTGGTAACATGGAGGGCATATGGTATAAATTTGGTTTACATTCATTTTGATATCAAGGATTGTAGCTTTCATACCAAAGATACAAAGAATATACCATATGAAGAATGATATACAGTAACAGTCAATGTGGGATGTGTATGGTACTCAAAGGTTACATACTGTTATTCATGGTGACCTGACGTTAGAGTCATGCAATGACTTTAACATCACCAACATGGCCTTCCTGAGCACTCTGATTAAGAATGGGGCCAATGAATAAAGGTGAACCCTCCCACAGGCAGTGCAAAATGGAAGGGCTCTTCAGGAATGGTGCTTTGCTTCATAAGTAGATACAGAATTTTCATTAAAATGCATGGAATAAATGACCGAAAATTTCAATATCATAGTCCTCTCATCATGAAGTCGATAACTGCATCACCTGTAGGACACGAAATCTAATGAACTCCCTGAAGGTCAGGTGAAGGCATGTGTGGACAACATCCTCAAGGAGATTGAGCCATTTGAGAACAGGTACTGGCCTGATATCCCAGCAGTTTGGATAACTCACCTTTTCTATTGTTATGCAAATGAGGTGAAACCGGAAACGGCATTCATTTGCAGATGATAACTAAATGTATTCAAGTGAAGTACAAGTAACTTCATTTAACCATTCATTTTTAGGAAAAATGCAAAAAACTAGAATTTTCCAAGGGGTATGAATAATTTTGTTAACTGTACATGTAGTATACATATACAATATCTACAAAAATATGAAACTTCAAAATTTCGAACTCGATGGCTTACAACACAACCATAACCTCATAATTCCAAAATGAATTTATTTTTTACAACCTAACAATTTAATGTTACAAAAAGCTTTTGGCGTTCAATGAAATAAAAACTGAAACAGTGCTCCAATGTATTTACAGCACAATTAATGAAAGGGATATTTGTTGACTATTAGATATTGCGATTCTCAATCCGTACCATGCAAACAATTTGTAAACGGGCGCTTAATATGGTATATCCTGAAAGCTGTCCCGATTAAATGTGCTCAAAACTTGACCACCTGCCCCCCCCCACCCCATTTTTCACAGTCTCCAAAACCGTATCCGGACAACTATCCCCTGGACAATTGTCCCCGGACAACTGCCCCCCCCCCGGATTATGGGGTAGTTGGCCGGGGGGGGGGGGGGGGGGGGGGGTAATTGTCCAGGGGTAATTGTCCTGGGGGAGGGGGTATTCGTCATTTTATGCGGGAATTTTTCCTGGGGGGTAATTTTCCTGGGGGTAGTTGTCCTGGGGGGTAATTGTCTTGGGGGTATTTGTCCTGGGGGTAATTGTCCTAGCGGTATTTGTCCTGGGGGTAATTGTCCTAGGGGTATTTGTCCAGGAGGTAGTTGTCCGGGGGTAGTTGTCCTAGAATCGCCCAAAACATGAATAAAAGTAAGAAAAGTAAAGGTATACCTCATTTAATAGCAAGTCACCCTGTTTACAGGTAGTAAGATGCAATAAGACAGAGGTAAGAATTCGGTGCCCCAATCACTTCGGTCCACAGAAAACTAAATCTCTCCCTGAACCGTGTCCTCCGGGCCTCCCCTCGCGGCACCGTCGAGCTCTCGGGATGGTACACGGGGAACATGGAATCACGTGGTGTTCCTGCGACGGGATCGTAGCCGCAGTAATCCCAGAGAACTCCGTCATAGTTGCGTTCACCCTCTGGTTCGTCTGTGAAATAGGCGAAAATTAAAAACTGAATACTTATCGAATGCATTTGATACAATTTTGTCGTTCTGTCGTTTTAAGTTTGTCACTAAGTATACCAGAATTCAAGCATAACAACTCGGCTGCCCGAATATGATAAGACGGTTGCCTTAATATTGATATTTTCAAAATTTTATAAAGGGGGGCGGGGGTCAGCCAACCCCTGCCTCGTATTATGTTCATACATCGTTCTTCATTTGTGTGTATGCGCATTTTTGCTTCATAGTCACCTTTTTACTTTCATTTTTCTAATGTCATTTTGTCTAATATCATCTTCTGCTGATTCATTACAACTGCCACCATAATATTCACAATAACAACAAAAATGACAATGATGAGCATACTAATTATAATGATAATATGGTTGTCCCGGTCGCCGGTCAAGTTCATCAAAACAGTAGCCAAACTGATGCACAGTCAGCTCTATTTTATTTGAATTTGAATGCTCATCAATCAACATTCACTTGCCTAAAATGAGCACTTAGTTCCATTTTTAGGGCAAGCGATCGCATACTTCCCAGGGACCGCGGAACCGGGGGGATGGAGGGGGGGGGGGGCTGCAGCCCCCGCTTTTTTCAGTAAACACGTGCAAACGTATGGCAGTGCAAAAATGTGGTTATACACGCAGCCCACCCCCATTAAGCCCCTCCACTTTCCAAGACGTTCCGCGGCCCCTGCTTCCATCATGCATTTTGAGCATTCAAATTAGAATTTTACTCAATGAGCATTCAAATTCACGGGAAGTTCGGATGGCGAACAATTTTGGAATTTGAATTCATTAACAGACATGCATCATCGCGATTTAAGCAACGGATTTAACAATGTACCCCCTTTTTTCATGATATAGATTTAGAAACAATTATGTAAAGTCGTGTTCTTGATGTCATATATCAGGAACAGATAATAATGTTGAACAAAGTAACAAAGCAAAATTGATCGATAAAGTAACGCAAGCGTCGCGGAACTATTTTTGGCTATGATTCTGAAGTGGGTTGCTCGAGCCCGTGAAAAGCCCCTTCTATATTTGGGGACCCTGTGATAATCAAATACAAAAAGAAGACATTACAAAGACAGACAATATGGTGTGAAAGGCTACTTTGAATACGCTATGCACATTTGAAAAAGTATACACAATTTAAGGGTAGTCTAGTAATTAGTTTTTCAAGCCATATAATTAGAAGACTACATCATTTTGCAACAACAGATTACATTTGAAAACATTAATGACGAAAAAATTGAAGAGGTTAGATTCATAAAGAAGGCAAAAACCCGGCTATTTTCTGTACTTCTTGTACCTGTTTGAAAATAAGTGAACATATTGCTTATTTGACTGCCTATTAATGAAAAGAAAAATAAACTCGAGCAAAATTCGCAGCCAAGTTGTCAGAAATGAATTTGAATTACGCTTTGGCCTCTTTAAATTGAACGACGGTAGGTCAATTTGGATATTTGAAGCATATTTTTGGACGATGGAAAATGAATTTGAACGACATCACCGAGAAACCTATTGTAGTAGTAATAATGAAAATATGAATAGGTCTGACAATAATAATCATGATCATCATGATCATCATCGTAATATTATTATTATCATCATTATTCTCATAACTACTACTACTACTATCAAGTATCATTATCATCTTTATCATTATGATGATGATCATGATTATTATTATTATTGTGTTATTTATTATCAATTTTCTTATATCATCATCATCATCATATTAAAAAATTCATTTGAAAAAAAAATATTGTTTTTGATTTTACCTGGCGGTGTTTGGAGCCATATCCCTATTCCAACGATAAAAATTAGCAAAATGAGATGTTTAAAAAGCGTCCAGTCTACGCAAGTTCTAGTTGTCTTTTTCTCTTCCTGATTGTTCTTTTTTGTAGCACTGTGATTTTCGCTCATCAGAGCCATTGTTTCAGTTTGATGAAATTCCATATTTATTGCTCTTATCCTCGATTAATTTAATTCAGCGACTTTGAAATTCTAGATTGTTGGTATAGAGTACATAAAATGATTTATATCTACCGGTACTTGTTTACCATTCGTCCAGCAGCACCTCGACGGCGTGACAACGATGGTAGTTTGTGTACGCGCATCCACTGCTCAAACATTATTACGTCACAATGCAAATATCACTAACTCTACGTCATCATTCTTGCAATAATAATTTGTCATTGTTATAATTGTAATTTTACATTATTTCTATATTTTATCCCATCCTTTTCATCTGGCGCACTCGCTCTGTCTCTGTCTCCTCTCACTCTCTCTCTCTCTCCGCCTCTGTATTTCTTTATCTATCTATCTTTCTTTTTCTCTCTCTCTACTTTTTCTTCAGGTGTAAATATGAATGTATAGTTTAATTATGTTTTAAGTTTGTATATAATTGTAATTCAGCTCTTGAGCTGCGATATGGTTTTCAATGGGTGCCTTCTCAATTCAATTCAATAATATTCAGTTCAATTCAAATCAATAGTAAATGGATACCTGACAGGAATTCATTGCTTAAATTTGTTATAAAAAGCAGATGTTTTAGAGACGTGTAATAATACTGGAGTCTGCGTGACAGACTAATTGATTATTATAAAGAACCCAATATTAATATCATGAAAGGAAAAGGACTTTGATTTCCTTGCTTCTTTATTAGTAGGATGGGGGGGGGGGTGCATTTCCGGACACTTAACAAAAATTAGCCTGTCAATTTTGCCGTCAGATTTTACGAAAACATGCATCAAGTAACAATAAAACCAGTGAATATTTACAATTCACATGATTATCAACCTATATATCCTGTGAAAGATTTGTGACAATTTGAATGAAAAGTTGTTCGATTTACTGTTTAAAAAATTAATGACCTGTCCGGATTAACAAAGTGTCCGGAATTACAACGTCTGGGTATCATGTATACCAGTATGCCTAAGTATTTTGTAGCAATTACAAACAAGTCTGTTTGCCTGTCAGTCCCTCTGGTTTCAGGTTATTTATACAGGTAATCTGGGCCAAGCAATTGTGACGTAAATAAATAAGCTGTACTATGTCAGAACATTAACAGTCGTGTAACCAGAAAGCGATAAACATAGGAAATACTGGTATACATAATTGCTACAAAATAGGCATACTGGTATACATGATAGGTAATAATGATAATATTGACTGGCTCTACTTTTGGGGAATATCGAAAATATTGCTCTTAAAAGAACCACATTGCCCTCGTCTTCGACTCGGGGCAATATGATTCTGTTGCGGACAATACATTCTGATATTCCCCTGAAGGCCAGTCGATATTTTTTTTTCAGTAATCTTTTATTGATTCCATATGATATAAAAAACAGTACATAACCATCAACCATCAACTGTCCAGCTCATGTAGCCTTTAGAGTTATATATATATATATATATATACATACATATACATAAATTAACAGAAAACGGCAGTAAGTCATTAATAAAATCAAGTATATGTTATGCTTCAAATCTACTATAACTTCTAAAAAAAGAAAGAAACAAGAAAGAAAACAAGCATAACATACTGTATTCTTTCAAAAACCAGTGGTTCAAAACCTTCTTTCTTGATGAGTTGTAAATATATTTGTTTTGATTTTCAGTTAGAGATATTAGTTATTGTCCCACCCAATATGAAATCAGTTTCAGAGTTATTATTTTTTTCCAAGTTATTATTTTTTCCATTCTAAAATATTATATAATTATATCGAACTTTGCCATGACATTCAAAGTGTTTATTGTAACTGGATATTGATTCCTCCTCGGATTAGCTAACAAAAAGCCTAATAAGTAGAGCATCGCACGCAAGGCAAGTGCAGAGCTAATAATTGATATTATAAATAGAAAATATGGTCAGAGCTGTGAAGGTAAAAGTTAATGTGCAGTTCAATCAATTTTTACCAAACAATACTGATAGAATCCCGGTATCAATGACTATCATGATTCGGGGCATTATACGGCCAATTATTATGATGGAATACATGCCATACAAGGCAAGTGCAAGGTTTATAATCATGATAATTCATAATGACAGAAAATATGGGTCAGAGCTATCTGAGTCATTCTCATTGTCATTTCCAGTTTTTAAATCCCATTCTCCCCCCCCCCCTCTTTCTCGCTCTCTCTCTCTCTCTCTCTCTCTCTCTCTCTCTCTCTCTCTCTCTCTCTCTCCAGGACTGATGTACATATATTTTTAATGTACATGCAAAGCGGACTCCAAAATTGACCCTGCAAATTACAGGGGAATATTTCTATCAAGCTGTATGGGAAAGCTATTTTGCAGTGTTTTGAACATGAGGTTAGTCTAATATCTCAATGAAAACAACAATATTTGTAACCAAATCGTTTTAAAGAGAGTAATAAAACAAACTGATAACATCTTTGTGCGAAAGAGCATAATTGATAGGTATGTAAAAGAAAAAGAAAAAGAAGAAAGTGGACAAATTTATCTGTGTTTTGTAGATCTGAAAAAGCATTCGGCAATGTTTGGCGGGAAGGTATTTTTTATAAGCTACTGAATAATGGAATATAGGGGGAAATTTTTACGATATTGTTACTGATTTTTGGAACCTGTTCACCTGCAGTGGCTCAGATATGCTCTTGGTGTAAATAAGGAAAGTGATAATAATTATAGCCATTTTTGCTGAGCTTGGAGAATACCCATTATTAATTGAGTTCTTGTGTAGCTAATTATTGGTCACGGATGAAAGATATTCATTGTAATTCTCTGTTACACCATGCGTATGAAATGAATAGAGTAATGACAAGAAAAAAAACACTGCATGCTGATTAAAGAATATACATACGTTATTGAAAGCTTATCTTGATGAAAACAATGAATGTATTGATGCTGTAGACTTAACTGACGGTGAACGGGTTGTCGGTAATATGTAGGGAATAGTGGGGAGGGTAACAAACTGAGAACATAAAGGAAATTTAAGTCAGATATTAAGCAGGAACAGTATCTTCATGTTATCGAAAGTTTTCGACTCCCGGACCGAAGAAATATATGCCGCTTCATAATAAGCTGTCATAATTTAGCAATAGAAACAGGAAGGCACAGAAGGCCTGAGAACACACCAATACATCTTAGAATATGCATCGACTGTGAGGAAGGGGAGATTGATGACGAAATACACACTGATATTTTGCCCTAAATTCAATGAACTATAGGAAAAAACACTTTTAGATGCTTTATCATTAAAATACCCTAATTTCTCTTTTCTTAGAGCAGAAGAAAAGAAATTAGATAATGAATATGTCATACTCAGTCTAGAATATTACATAAAGGATATCATACCATTAACGGGTGAATTCTAAAATGAGTTATATCATATTAATCTGTGTACATGTATATACGAATCAAATATTAACCTACTTTGATATGTTTACATATTTTGTTATTTGAAATGTACATAAGTTATTATCTTTTCTGTCTCGTTTTCTTGTTGAAACCTAATATGTTTAATAAAGTCAATTCATGCATGTATATCTACATTGTATTCAATTCAATTCGAGTCAGTTCAACTCAATTCAGTAAAATTCTGTTCATGGATTTCTGACAGGAATTTATTCCTTAAAATTGCTATAAAGCGTAGTAAAAGCCGTGTAATATAGAGTGCCCTGCAGGAGTCCCAAGCGTGACATACAAAATTGCTATGAAAAAAAGAAATATTATCATCATAAAAGAGAGTATTAGTACATTTCGCAAATTCCCCGTGATTATTGCTTTCTGGATACGCGACTGCTAACGCTCTGACGCTCTAACGCTCTGACGAAATTGGAGTAAAAGAACTATCAAAAAACATTTTCAAGGCCATTTTTCTTTCTAACTTTATCCTCACTTCAAAGAGGTCCACCTTCCATTATAATAGGATGATCGATATGAACTCGTATGTCCCTCTACATTGATTGAAGAATATAATTTCAATTATATCTAACTTTGCCATGACATTCATAGTATATCCTGTAACTGGATATAAACTTGATACCTACTTGGATTAGCTAACAAAGAGCCTAATAAATAGTGCATCGCACGCAAGGCAAGTGCAGAGTTTATAATTGATATTAATATAAATAGAAAATATGGGTCAGAACCATACGAATGTAAAAGTTAATACACAGTTTAATCACAGTTTAATTTTTACCAAACAGTGCTGACATAATCCCGGTATCAATGACTATCATGATTCGGGGCATTATACGGTCAATTACTATGATGGAATTCATGCCATACATAGGCTTCGATTTGATTTCGAACTGTGGATGTTGGGAATTCATTTGAATCGAATCTCGTCCTCATGAGAGGTTGTCTATTCAAGTTTTTTCAGCTGGATTCTGGTCGCTCAGTTGCAAGACAGGTCGAGGTACGTGCTGTCAGTTTTGTTTATTTGATTTTCGTTATTTATAATTTAATTCAATTAATTTTTTTAAAATAATTTTTGTTAAATCTATTTATTTATTTATTTTTATTTTTTACTTTTTTATTTATTTTTTTATTTTTTTTAATTTTTTTTTTATTTTATCACTTATTATTTTTATTTTATTATATATATATATATATATATTTTTTTTTTTTTTTTTTGGGGGGGGGAGGGCATAGGCAGCTTTATATGATATTAAATTTTATTCATGAAATACTTCATAACTATAAGAACCAATAATTTATGTTCATCTTACGTTTTGCGTGCTTTAGAACACACACTCAATCCATAACAATTAGGAATATCAAGATATTTCTTTAACACTGGGAGTAATGCCTAAAAATTTGTTTACAACGTCAAGTTTATCTGTTCGATTCCGTGTATGAAGAATGGACTTAAACGAAGCTACTATAACGGTATGCACTAACGAAAGTTTCGTTTGGGTCAACCTTATAGTAATTTAACACTATCATTTTCAACAATGGTCACTTAAAGTGGCCTCACTCTCTCGGTGAAATAAATGGAAATATGGCTTATGTCGTACGAAACATCTCTACGTCCTATATAATTATGACAGAATATTATACCTAAATTCTATTTATTTCAACCCAAAATGAAAACTCACTACATATGAAAACTGACTTATCTGCATTATTATATGTTATAAATGATCAATTATCTGGTTGCTTTGCAGATGGAAACTTCCTTCGTCATTTTAATCATCATGTTGAACCCACACTTTACAACTAATGCTAATCAAGGTAAGCAGTTTACAAGTGCCCCCCCCCCCCCCCGAAAAAAGGGGATTTCCGGTGCATAGAGGGCATAGTAATGATCATTGTTAATTAATTTGTACTCACTATATACTGCATTGGGTTCTGCCGGGGGGTGGGAGTGGCACATGCCCGCCCCCTCATTCATAGTAAATTTATCTTTTATATTTCTGCAGCTGCTAATTATTCCTTATCCGCTTCATTAAAAATCACTTGTCAAATCATTCTTTTAAAAGATTTTAAAATATTATGAAATAATGCCTTTAAAGAAAAAAAAATCAACGTTCCAAAATACATGCTCATCCAATTTATACAAGAAAGAATCATCAACAATCAACTATAACTCTTTCGTTATGAAAGATTTATATTGAAAAATAAAGTAGAATTGAACTTGAACTTGAACTTGAACTGGAAATGTATTTATCCAATAACAAGAACAAACACATAACGAAAGATACACAAAGTTAGATACAACAACGTTAAGGGATAAAATGAAAATCAAGAAAATAGCATAAATGCTAATCGAGTCTGATACCTTTGAACATTGGAAACATTGTTTGGTTAAAGAGAATAAACAAACAAATATTGTAGATCTACATATGGAATGAAATCAGTGAATTATAAGCAAAAAGATAAAAGGTCAGTATCAAATACTTAGCTGTTTAAACTGATACTCAATATCTTGAAGGTTACTATCAGTCATTAATTTAAAAGTTACTCTCCTACCCTAAGTGTCTTTCTAACGCACGATGTGGATGGCTTTCCATACTGAACATATGGAAATGAAAATTTTCTGACCTTGTGTATGTACAAGTTATTTTTTTCCTTCTGCCTTGTCCGATAACTATATGGTCAATGAAAGACCAATATTGGATGAGTGAATGAGGTAACATTCTACAAATACTACTACAACTACAAAGAAGTTTGTGCAGTTGGTATACATTCAAAATCGTTAACTTTTTAAGTAATGGTTTTGAATGTGCCATGATCGAATGTGATAGCGCGCAGAGCCATTTATTTACTTTATAGTATTAACTTCATCCATATCAATATCAAAGGTTTGTGGGTCTCAAAATAACTCTGTGTAGTATTAATTTTTGCATTTTGAAAAGTAGGCAAAACATTTCGATATCTCTTATATTTGTATACATGTACTCCATCGTGGTTAGACTTTATCACCTTACAAATAACTTTGATCCTTCCGTATGGCATTAGCTATCCATGTTTTGGTTTGGGTTTTATTGTTCTTAATTTTTCCTGTTACTGTAGACTTCAACAAAGTAGGCATGCCCATCACATATAATCTTTACAAACATATCATATGCCATTTGAACATCCTGACAACTAAATACTCTGTCCCATGCTACTGATTGAAGTCTTTGGCAAAATTTTCTTTGATAAAACGCTTATAATTTCTGTATATGATGATCTCTTGTACAAAATGATAGAGGGTCACTTGATCTGTTCTTATAAAGACGGCAAATGTTGGAAAGTGATATGATACATGGGTAATAATGGTTCCCACATTGAAACGACTTGAAGTAATATTTGTATAAATAAATTATGACTAATCACTGAGGCTGAATGGCTAGTTATTCTAGTAAAACCTTGTGTCATTGCTGTAATCACAAACATGTTTGTATCATTACAAGAATTGCGAATAGCCTACCATATTGAAGTCCCCCCATTAGGACACATGCTTCTTTGTCAGCTTGAAATTGCTCTAAAGTATATATGTCCTGAAATTCAGCCATATCTGTATTTTGTTTTAGATATACGATACCAATAACTGTACCCTGTTTATTAAGAAAGATTTCCAGCCATATAGATTCTGCACCTATGCCATCGCAGTGTAAAGTTTCATAATTGATTGATAAATGAATGTAAGCCCAATGCCACCACCCCTGCTTAATCAGTTGGCTGCAGCTGTCAACTGATAAAATATCACCCTTATAACAAACAATATTCGAATGATGCAAAATTTTCGAGGATTTCTTCAAAGCAGGGAGGTAGAAGTTGAATCAACTTACCAACCTCTCATTATCTCTCTCTCTCTCTTTCTATCTCCCTCTCACACACAAACACACACATACGCACACATACTGTTTCTTCCCCCTCTCTCTCTCTCTTTCTATCTCTTTCTCTCACACACACAGGTCAGGTCAGCTATAACTGAACATAAATTTAAAAGGTATAGGAACAAAGTGAATACATTACTAAGAAAGGCAAAGAAACATTACTTTTATTTACAATTTGGAAATGTAAAAAATGATATCAGAGGGACCTGGAAAACGATTGATTTATTGATTTTATTTCTGCGTTCACCAGCATGATACAGAATACATGTATTACAGATGAAAAAAATATATATAAACATATTGTCAGACATTAACAATTTACTTCCTGAATACAAAGAAAATATGTATACAATATGGGAAATTAACATTTGACAATTAACAGGATTTGTGAATGCAGGAGACCGTCATCATGAGCGATTTGCTTGATGTCGATGGCGGCCTCAAAGTAAAAAAGCGACATAGAACTTAAAAAAAAAAAGAAATTGTGAAAAGAGGTCATGAGGAGGTGCAGAGCAAGTGAAAGTGCAGTGCGGTGCAAGTGCATTAGCAGTGTGGTCAAGATGTATTCATGAGTTGTTGTATTGATCAATAATCAGTAAAATACTATAATTTTACATAGATGGTCAATGTGGTCGATTTGAATATAAGGATATTAGATTACGCTTCATAGTCGCTTTAAAAGAGTAAATTGTGGAGCACATTTTAAAGGCCAAGTCCACCCTAACAAAAAATTGATTTGAATAAATAGAGAAAAATCCAACAAGCATAACACTGAAAAATTCATCAAAATAGGATGTAAAATAAGAAAGTTATGGTATTTTAAAGTTTCGCAAAACTGTTGTATGCACATCCTGCTCAGTATGCAAATGAGGGAACCAGTGACGTCACCCACTCACTATTTCTTTTGTATTTTATTACATGAAATACGAAATATCTTAATTTTTCCTTGTTATAATGTGAAATAAGGTTTGATTCCTCGCTGAACGTGTGTAATTGCCATTGTTGAAACCTATACACAATTCAATGAGAGCTTCCTAAATGTGAAATCTGCAGAAATTAAAATATTCTATACGTCACATAATAAAATACAAAAGAAATAGTGAGTGGGTGACGTCACTGGTTCCCTCATTTCCATACTGAGCAGGATGTGCATATAACTGTTTTGCGAAATTAAGCGAAACTTTAAAATACCGTAACTTTCTTATTTTACATCATATTTTGATGAAATTTTCAGTGTTATGCTTGTTGGATTTTTCTCTATTTAATCAAATCAAGTTTTTGTTAGGTTGGACTTGGCCTTTAACTGTTGTGGGTACAGTATTCCAAAAGTCAGGGCCATGGTGTCTTATTGATTTATGCGTTATTAATAATTTTGGGTTTGTTAGATGAAAGTTTTCTGAAAAACGGGTAGGGTATGTGTGAATTGTACTGTTTAGATTAAATAAATTTTGAAATGAGGAAGGAAGATGGTTATTTTTATATTTAAACATAAAAACTGCAACTTGAAAAATATTTAAATCAGTGACCTTCAGCGTTTTAAGCTGAAAAAATAGTGGATCAGAATGAGAAAAACAAGACGGTCCTATACAAATACGAAGTGCCCGCTTTTGTAGGGAAAGAATGGGATTGAGTTTGGTAATACCACAGTTAGCCCAAACAATATTACAATATGTTATATAAGGAAGTATCAATGTGTTATACAATAAAAACACATGGCAACATAAATTTTAACTTATAAATAATTCCCACACCTCGGGAAATGCATAATATAATATGATTAATGTGATCGTTCCATGTTAAATTTTCATCAATTATAACGCCTAGGAACTTAGAACTCTTTTTTTGTTCGACGGAAATGTTATCAATCTTAATATTAATAGGAGTATTAGCTACATGGATATTATTGTGTTTAAAATGCATAAATTGAGTTTTTTTTAATATTGAGAGAAAGCTTATTGCACTTAAACCATTTTGAATCATTTAAAGTATTTTCCAATGATTTTAGGTTCTTATGAGAATAAAAAATGTTAGTGTCGTCTGCAAATAAGATAAAGGATAATAATGATGACGTATTAATTATATCGTTGACATACACTAAAAACAAAATTAATAACCTTCTGAATAAGTCGAAACATTCATTGCCCTCGTATTTAATGAAATATGGTGAAATCGTTGAAAATGAACAAAATATTGCTAATGAATTCAATTCATACTTTATGTCCTGTTGTACCAGTTTTTGTTTAAATAATGCAGGTCATAATAATGTTATTTCTCATGTACACTATTTGACTAGTCCCAACCCTGTTTCATTATATTTTAAACCTATTACCGAAAGTGGAATAATTCAAGTTTGTAAAATGCTGAAAAATACAAACTCATGTGAATATGATAACATTGGATGTAATGTACTTACGCAGATTATTCATGCCATTGTCAAACCTTTGGTGTATATTTTCAACATGTCACTGCCAACTGGTACTTTTCCAAGTAAACTTAAAATTGCTAAGATTATAACAATTTATAAAAAAGACGATTGTCATTTATTTCAAAATTATCGTCCAATATCTTGGCTACCTTGTATATCGAAATTTGTAGAGAAATGTGTTTATAATCGCTTGTATGATTTCCTTTCCAAAAATAATATACTTTCTGATTGTCAATTTGGATTCCGGCGTAATCATTCTACAATTCATGCTTTAATTGATTTACAGGATAAAGTCACATTAGCAATAGAGAATTCGAAATTGGAATATTTATGGATCTGTCAAAAGCATTCGATATAGTAAATAAAAATTATATTATTACGGGATACGTGGAATTCCTTTCCAATTATAAAAAAAACTATTTAAATGACCGTCGTCAATTTACTCTGTTTAATAATTATGGTTCTGGTTTTGCTAATATTACAAATGAAGTTCCTCAAGGATCTATCCTCACTCCGTTACTTTTTCTAGCTTATATTAATGATTTAACTCAGTCCTCTAGCAAACTGCAATATATTATGTATGCAGATGATACAACTCTTATTTACTCACAGTCTGGTTTAGATAATGTTGAACATAAAATTAACAAAGAATTAAACAATGTGTCAAAGTGGTTTAAGGCTAATAGACTAATACTTAATATTTCTAAAACGAATTTGTGTATATTCCGAAATAGAAATCATCTTAGTATTTCTAGCTTTCTTTATGGGATATCTTTAACTATAGACTCCACATCCATATCCAAGTTAAATGTTATTAATTTTCTTGGAGTATTAGTAGATAGCAATCTTCGTTGGGATACCCACATTGATGACATTGTACACAAAGTTTCTAAATGTATTGGTGTTGTGTATAAACTTTAATGTACCATTGCCTATATTATTTACATTATTTAACTCCCTTATATTACCTTATCTGACATATTGTATTGTTGTTTGGGGAAATTCATCACAAGGAAAGCTAGATACTTTGTTCAAATTGCAAAAAAGACCTTACGTATTTGTACGAGAAGTGATTATCATGCCCATTCCGCTCCTTTATTTTTCTGCTTAAAAACTTTGAATATTTTTGATCTAATATCATATTGCAGTGATTGGTTTTCAGTATTTTCAAGTCTTGCCTCCTCATAACATATCAGCATTGTTTTCAATCAATAATCAAACTCATACCCATGAAAACTAGGCTTCGTAATTTATTTCACTTATGGAAAGTAAAAACTTCATTCTCTAAGAAATCTGTTAGGAATACATTGCCGAACATTTGGAATACTATACCACAGGTCATACGTTTATACAAAAATAATTCAACATTCAAAAAACAATTTAAACTGAATTTGTATTCTAAGTACAACTGAAATATCCACCCTACCCTTTTATCTTCTGAAGCCCTTTAATCTATAATATAGGTTTTTGCGGTCAATTTCCTAAGTCCATCAGTCAAATTCATACTACGTGCATTCAATTTAGAAGAATTTGGCCGTGTACAAGCATTTAAGCATTCAAATTAATATTTCATGCATTCGTATTAGTACTATAGGTTTTCCCGGTCAATTTCGCAGATTTGTCATTCAATTTGATAAGGGAGTCATTCAAATTCGCGAAAAAGATCTGTGCCATGACATTTATCATTCAAATTCATTTGCTGGTGAACGCAGAAATAAAATCAATACCGTTATTCCAGCATTCAAATTCATTTCAGAGCATTCTTTTTCGCACATTGAGCATTCGAATTCGTAATTTACGTCGAACACATTTTATTTGGTTGTTATTCTTTATTAATTTTGATATATTGGTTTCGAATTGCATATGAGCTTTTATGTATTCTTTTATTCATATAAGCTTCTTTTAATGAATTCATGTTTATCTCATCTAGGCCTACATATATAACAAGTTTACACAATAATTATTGTTCATATTTTCAAGTGAAGATCTATTTCATAATGTTATATTGTTAAATGTATGTAAGTGGGTGTAATAACTAATAAAGTTATTTAGGAGAATTATTTCTTTCATAAAAGTATCTGTGTTTTTCATTGGGGAGGGTTGGGGTATTGAGTTTAAGTTTGTTTGTTTGTTTGTTTGAATTTATTTTCTTCTGCAATCATATAAGAGCATACAATAACAGGGGAAATATAACAATGCATTCACATAAAATGAAAAGAACATAACGTGATCAAAATATACATATTTTACGTGTTGTGGATCAGTGGATAAGTCCCCGGACTGTGAACCACGAGGTCCGGGGTTCGAATCCCACCACAGCACTAGCGTCCTTTGGCAAGACGTTAATCTACATTTGCCACTCTCCACCCAGGTGTTAAATGGGTACCCGGTAGGATGGCGAAAGGTAATGTCCTTTGCTTAGCATGTGTGCGCTTAACAGGCGACTGGCTGGAATGCTCCCCAGGGAGTGGAGAATGTGCATACACTGTGTGCGGGCGTGCTAGAATCCAATGACCGGGGTAATAATATAAAGCGCTCTGAGTAGTTTGTAACTAGATATAGCGCTATATAAGAAATTACTTATTATTATTATTATATTGATAATAATATAATTACATTTCAGTTTATAAATTATAAATTATTCAACGCATTGAAATTAAGAGAGCAGAAGACGGACTGCCATTATAAACTTAAGTTTGAAAACATGACAGCCCAACTAAATCAGTGTAATATACGTAGAAGCAGAATGGAGGTCAAATAAATAAGGGAATTATTCAGACGAAATATACGCATATCTAGATTTTTGTATAGTGTGTACATGAATGAAAGTGATAAAATGACGATGAAAATGAAAAAATGAAAATGATGTCTGTTGATGAATAATGAGTTGATGAAATGTATCAGTCAGGACTTCGGTGAATTTGGTAACTAAAGATCATTTGATTTATCAGAACATGGACTATTGATTTAAAGTGTGGTTTAACCTTTGTAACTAATTTGAACTATTATACTCTATTAGCAAACTTGTTTTAACTTGAGCTTTAAATGCAAAAAGATTTTGACAAGATTTTATAGAGTTTGGAAGTGAATTCCACAAATCTGGGCCATGGTGTCGAATTGTCTTATGTGCAATAAATAGCCTAGGATTTACCAAATGATAATTTAGGGAGTTAAGTACATGATTATGAAAGCTATAAGGCCTGTGGAATGGAACTGCGTAATGAAAAGGAAGCCTAACCACGCATTACAAAACAATTTATTTTAAAGTAAATTAATTAAAAGTCCAAATACCTTAAACATGCTAAATTGAATGGGCTTATTACGAAGTCGAATGCGCGCGTGCGAATTTGAATGCTGGCAGGGACGCTTTCCGGCGTGGTGGCGAATTTGAATGCTCCCAACCGACTTTTTATTTTGAATGAAAAAGTGTTAAATTGTTTGATCTAAGTTCGAATTTGAATGACCGAAATACCAAGTTGAATGATGAATTTTATGGTGCAGATTTTTTTCGCTAATTTGAATGACTCTTATATCAAATTGAATGAAAAAAGTGCGAAATTTACCGCAAAAACCTATATTATAGTTTACCCTTACATTGTATATGTTATTATTCTTTGTTGTGTATAATCTATGCTCCATTATATTAATTACATATATGTTTTGTGGGAACTTTGCCTTTACAAAGCCACCACTGGCTTTTTAAAAAAGTTCTCCTATTTAATTTTATATATATATTGTAAAGTGAAACATTCTTTATATTATACATTGCGAATGATGTTAGCTACTTTATATTAATTCATTATTTTGCTGTATGATTATATGTTTATTTGCTTTGATTGTATTTTATGAAAATGAAATGAATAAACGAATGAATAAAAGGAATGAACACACAAACACACACCCACTCTTTCTCCTCTCTCTCTCTCTCTCTCTTTCTATCTCTCTCCCCCATCACGTGCGCCCCCCACTCATTTTCTCATTCTTGCAGCTTGTGATTCTGGTCAAAGCGAGCATGACGAGTCATGTTACTACTTCTCACAGAGTAAATCTAGCTTCGTGTCATCCAAATCATCCTGTGAGGACCTTGGAATGCATCTTGTCTACATAGGATCTCAGGAAGAACAAAACTTCTTGCAGAATAGCCTGTCTGGTAATAATGAGAAGCACTGGATAGGTCTATCCAGAATGACCTGGTTAGACGGTTCAAGACTAACTTACAACAACTTCCCGGATAGCAATCTTGTTTTCAATGATGGAGGAATTTGCTTCCGAATGTATCGAGGCAATTTCTGGTATGACGGTGGCTGTTCTGACACGTTCTATTACATTTGTGAAAAAGAAAACAGTAATAGTGGCGGTGAGTATGGAGAATTTGTACTAATTATTCATTGATTTTCTTCCGATTGACAGTCTGATTCCTTTAAAAGGCAACGTGTACTTTTGTCTGCCATAATCAAACGTTTAACTGATTTATTAATAATCAATCATAATCATAGGAAGACGGGTACAATAATTACGGGGCCGTATCTCACCCATAGATAAACTTTCTAATTCTTTACTGATTTTCACATCTATTTTTTAAAAATAATGTCAATGTAAATTTGTCATCTAATTGGGTTATAAAAGTACGAATGAAAACCTCGCTGCCTGAATATGAGGTGCCCAAGTTCGATCATCTTCATGATTTGCTATTATTCCACTCTTGTATAGCGCATATAAAATTTTAAAAGAAAATGCAAAAATGTTGATTACTCCACTTATTTGGTCGATATACTCCTTTTCACCCCCCCCCCCCCCTCTCTCTCTCTCTCTTTCTCTTGCAGTTTGTTATTTTGATCGAAAGCAATACGCTATTTGGAGGATTTCATCACAGTGTGTACTTTTTATACGCTCTGCAGATCAACTTACCAACCTCTCATTCTCTCGCTCTCTCTCCCTCTTGCTTGCAGCTTGTAATTCTGGTCAAAGCGAGCATGATGAGTCCTGTTATTACTTTTCACAAAGTGGGTCCGATTTCTACTCGTCTAAATCATCATGTGAGGCCTTTGGAATGCACCTTGTCTACATCGGATCTGAAGAAGAACAAGACTTCCTGGTCGACAACATACCTGATGACCATGACGACAACGACTACTGGATAGGATTATCTAGCGTTACGTGGTTGGACGGTTCAAGTCTGACTTACCCTAACTTCGCATTTCATTCGAAGACTTTCGACGAAGGAGGGCTTTGTTTCGTAATAGAACCATCGAAGTCATACCAATGGTTAGATGATAAATTTGTTGATGATCACGAGCATCATTACATTTGTGAGAAGGAAGAGCGTAAGTACCGAAGATCGATAGCCATACTTCTAACAATATTAATCTATTTTTATATCAATTTTCACTGCTGCAGGTAGGTACTCACATTCTGGGATATCACAGAAGACGGACAGTCCACGAGACCAACACTGACGGTCTGTTGAACCCTCAAAAAGTTATTAGAAGTTGGTTATCGGTATAGTGGTCTGCCGTACTCGCGGGCTGTTGCCCTTACAGGCCCGTAGCCAGGGTCGTTTTTGGCAAAAGTGGACCTTTTTGTCATAATCAATACTTGCTAGGGGGGTCCGGGGGCATGCTCCCCCCGGAAAATTTTAAAATCTAGATGCTTTCTGCTGCAATTTAAGGACTCCCGAGGGGAAATTTAGGGGTTGTGAATGATGATTTTGAACACACATTTTTGAAGTCGCAGAAACAAGATATTTATTAGAGTGTGTGTTACTACACCAGCTTTGATGCTGTACAACTGACAGCGTGTGGGTACCGGGTAATTCTGGTAAAATAGATTAAAGGTGTGTGTGTGTCTTTTTTTCATGAAAAAGCGGACGTCAGCCCAAGAAGGGCGACCCCTCCGACCCCCCTCTGGCTACGGGCCTGCCTTACATTCACTTTTTTTTCTTCACCTTTTTGGGGTTTTTTGAGAAATTTCTTTTCTGACTTCGCAAATGATTACTGATAACATCTATTTTGATGACATGTATTTTCCAAGTGAAAAAACAACAACAAATATATTCTGCCTCTTATCTCCTTCCTTCATTTTGAGATCTGGGATCCTTTCTTTTCATTTTACTCCTTGCTATCTATCATAAACTACTTACTATCTATTACAACGCCACTAGCAATCCAGACAAGTTCTGTACAGCAAACAACACCAGCGGCTACCACGCCTTCATATGGTACTACCCAAACGACGTCAAATCAAGTTACGCCGTCTAAAACCAGTTCTACAACTGAGGCTGATGAGATTGCTTCAACTAGTGGCTCCACGCAACCTTCGTCAACAGCCAGTGGTGTGATCCGTGAGACAACAAGCAACCTAGCGTCAACAAGACCAACATCCCAAGAAACCTCAACATCTACCATCACCACAGGGCAAGGATCAACCGATGTTGCTTCATCTACTGCTGAACAGGCAACCGAGACCGCTCCTGCAACAACGGCCAAACACACAACCCACACGATGTCTACGACTACATGCTCCTCTCCTCGGAACCGAGGTGATGATGATTTGATCATGATGATTTTTTTTAAAGCTGACTGCTAAGAAAGCAAGTACATGCTTGAAGGTAAACCGACGGCTTTTAGTCATCTCCGAGGGACTTAATAACAAGGATTAATGCCTTACCAACGGGCACTAGCGCATCGACTTGGTTTCGCACCCGAGACCTCCGGGTTACGAGACCACTGCTCTACCAGTGAGCTATCGCGCCTCCACAAAAAAAATCATGTTACACAAATCTTCCTTTTATATTTGTTCGTAATTGCTTATTCAGTTAAGTGAGTTGGGTTGAATTAAGTTCCATAGAGCTAACACTAACGTAAGCGACAAAAAAAAAAAAAAAAATGGCCAGACCTCCAAAATTTGCTACGTTGGGGGGGGGGAGTATGGGGTTCAGTTTCCCTCCATAATTTTCTGACAAGCAAACAAACAAACAAGAAAAAAAAAAGTTTTTCGTTATAAAAGGGGGCACAATCCAAAAAAATGGGGCACAATCCAAAAAGGGGGCACAATTCATATTTTTCTTCCGGCCCGTGTCCACCCCCCCCCCCTGGATCCGCCACTGGATTATGTAGAGACATAATTAAGAAAGATGTGTATGTACCGACGAACTCTAACATAAAATATACCGACAATCTTATCAAACAATACAAAGCTGGAAGGCAGCGCCCCCTGCTACTGGAGAGTCATTTGAAGGATAACTACTGGAATTTAGACAGAATTATTGTGATTCGTGCCCATATCGATTTTCTCTTTTCTTGAATTTTCAACTGTCTAATTGTTACACCCGTAACAGCAATGTTGCACATTCGGCAACTTCTAAGTCATCGTACCATTGATGATGAAATTAATTTGTCTTAAGTGGATCATTTTTGAAGAGAGCATCTTTACATTTACATATATATTATTACTCCTCATATAATTTGATTCAAGCTGAACTTATCTGTGTGGTTTTATCTCAACTTTATTACCCGATCAACAGGTAACGGTGGCTTCAAAAACTTCAGACTTCTGGCCGATAATACCGCCCTCATCGATAAATACATGCGGTCATCACACGCGGTGATGTCCCTCATTGAATGCAGTCAATGGTGCCTCGGTGACGCTCTTTGCTCATGTTTTACTTTCATCGCATGTGAAGGGTTGTGCTTACTCGGCGAGGAATGTCCGGTGACGTCTACCTACCTTTATGAAAGACGTCCTGGAGCTAAAATCTATTCGACAGCTCATGAAGATCGAGATTGTTTTTAGAAAGAACATACCAATGAACAAGATTTGCTGACAAGTTAGATCAAATTTTCTAAAAACAACAAAAAGAAAAATAAACACAACAGCAACAAAAACAACAACAAATGCAACAACAATAAAAAGAACAAAAACAAAACAAAAAAGAAAGGCTTACAAGTTTTCTTATTTGCAGATGGGGCTGAAGATAATCAAAATTGCTGAGACAGGTCCCAATCTTTTTTCCAGCAACCAACAACAACAATCGTATTTTATGTGGTTTACCGGTAAGGCTCAAAAGACATACAATTCTGCCCACCTAAGAAGCCATCTTTAAAGTCATTTATCTTGATGATAAGAGTCACAGTAGGGAAATATAATATGAACATGTATATCTCTTGGATAAACGTATCTTTGTAATCTACGACATAACCGAAATGACGCCTCTTGTGAGCCGGCCTTTAGACATATCATAGTAATGACTAATGCCAGTTGCACACGAGCAGTCATTTCGCTTGCCTTATTACCGCCAGTAATCCAGCGCAATAATTGCACTATTCATTTTAGATTCACGTTTTGCACGATGTCACTGTCACATGACGTAAGAAAGACCGTCTATGACGTAGATGACCGCTCGTGTGCAACGGGCATTAAGCCCGGCTCACACGAGGCATTTCTTAGCACGCTGAGTAATTTCACAATTGAAAACTTAGAAATGTTGCCGGCAAAATGTTTCAGTTTCAGTAGGTGGCGAGTCTAATTCACCATGATAGAGATAAGAAGCACAGATGTCAATAGCTTCTTTCAGTGGCACGTTGGTAAATAGGCTAGAGATATCAAATGAACACATAACACAATTCCTATTATCAAGGGGCAGATCACGGACGAGTTTAGCAAACGTAAACGAATCTCTAACAGTATGAACAGACAAACAATCTAAGACTGGCTGAAGTTGCTCGCTTAGCCATTTTGCCAGTTCATGCTGCGCTGACCCAACCATCGATAGAATAGGACGAAGCGGAACGTTGGTTTTGTGGGTTTTGGGGAGGCCGTACATGCGGGGTCTTAGCGAGCCATGTGGTCGAATTCTATCATAAACTGGCTTAGACAAATCTCGACGTTCTCGTGGAGAGAAGTGATGGGAAATTTATCACTTCCGTCTACCGCAAGCCCACATTCACCGGGCAATACACGAGATGGGACTCATTAGAAACTTAGTGTGCCGCGCCCTTAGGATTTGCTCTGCGTGCAAATTAGCTCCCGAAATCGCGAAAATCAAAACTATCCTCCTTGACAATGGTTACCCTGAGCATGTTATATCTCGCACCATAACACGGACGCTGGAGGCACAATCTGCTAAATGCCCCGTGTATCTCAAACTACCCTGGAGGGGTAAGTTATCTGACAAATACGCCAGTCAGATCAAACACGCAGTGTCACGTTGCTATTACGCAGTTTCTACACGCATTGTGTTTTCTACACACGGGATGCTACCGTCAACTAGCAAGGATGTACTACCCACCCCCCATTTGAGTAATGTTATTTACCAATTTCAGTGCCGGTGCGATGCCAGGTACGTGGGCCGTACTTCTCAGCGGTTGGCTGATCGCATTAAACAACACGTCCCCTCGACTATTCGGAACCGTACAACCAATCAGCGCACGCAGCCCGTCCGTGCCTGCAAATCTGAAATGCCCGCTAACAGACCAAAGATAGCCAAATGCGATTCAGCGATTGGTCTCCACTTGCTGAACAATCCAGCTTGCGCACAAAGCTATGCCGACGATCAATTCTCAATTATGTCCCGGGCCAGAAGCGCAGCGCATTTACGCTTTCTGGAAGCCGCCTACATTCAATCGCACGAACCCCTTCTGTGCAGACAAAAGGAGTTCGTCCAAGCTTTGCGATTGTTCTGAAATTACAACGTCTTGGTTGCGTCCGGGTTCATCAAGTATAATATAGTTTATTTCAAGTAATTTGTTATATATCTGCGTGATAACCTGATGAGTGCAGGTCGAAAAGCTTCGTTATCATGTCTCTTTTTCGTGCCATAAAGAGAAATATACAATTCACATATATCATTAAATCAACAAAGTAGGATACACGCAATACAAAATATAAATATAACAAAATTGTAGATTAGATAAGATGTATCACGCTATTGCAGTATGAAAAATAATTTTATCAATGTTTGGTTGGAAATGGAGAGGTCCACTGTTTTACTGCTTGTAAATTGTGGACCCCTCAGGTGAAAGTATTCAATAATAGTAATTTACATAACAAAAAAAAAAGAGAATAATGGCCAACAGAGAGGGGAAAGCATAAACATATCATACACATGTGTGAAAGTAACGAGGGAAAAGTAAAAGAAAGGACAGAAAGATGAGAGAAATTGACTGGATGTGGGACTGAGGAATGACGAATGAAAGATTAATAGATGTAACTAATCAAAACAAAGGTAGCGCGCAACATCGATTCGTGTGAAAAGGGAAATAGTTATGAGGATGTTCCTGGTTGACGAGTGGTGACGAGTTCTTTGGATAATAATAAAAAATAATAATCATTTAACAATAATAATAATAATAATAATAATAATAATGATGCATATATACATTGACACACGCATACACATTTAAATGCTGCATATATAGAGGTAATCTAAATGCAACAAACAACTGACAAAGGGAGTTATAGGTTTTGTAAGGAGCCAATATAAATTTCTTTAGATTTCTCTTAAAGATTGTGAGTGAAGAGGATTTTTTAAAATCATGGTGAAAAGTATTCCAAAGTTTAGGACCTTCAAAAATAAATGTGTTTTGTTCAGAAAATGTTCTCAAAAATGGTAAATGAAATTCATCCGACTGTCTGGTGGGATATTTCTGAATTGTACCATAGTTTACTGTCAACCATAGTTTACTGTCAACCAAAACACCTAAAAATTTGGTTTGAGAGACTTGCTCAAGAGGGATATTGTCAAAAACAATATCAGTAGGTAATGATGTTAAGGAGTTACTAAACAATATATAATTCGTCTTCAGAACATTCAATGATAATTTATTAGCCTTTATCCATTCTAATATGTTACGCAGCTCTCTGTTGATTACATCGACAAGAACATTTGGATCACTGTGAGAAAAAAATAAATTGGTGTCATCTGCAAATAAGATGAATGACAGGGAATCGGATGATTTATGAAAATCATTTATATAATTATAGAGTATAAACAATAATGAGCCTAACAGGCTTCCTTGAGGGACACCACAAAAAATATCTTTAAAATCTGATGCTTGCTCGTTTAAGAAAACAAATTGTTTTCTGTTAAAAAGGTAGCTCCTGAACCACTCCAAGGCCCTTCCACGGACACCAATATGAGCAAGTTTATAAAGTAAAATATCATGATTTATCGTATCAAAGGCCTTGGAGAAGTCCAGGAATATACCAACTGTGCGAGAAGACAAGTCAATTGAATGGGCAACTTTCTCAACAAAATACATCAAAGCATGAACAGTACTATGTTTCTCCCTAAAACCAAACTGGAAATTAGAGAGGATATCATATTTTTTAAGGAAAGAAATCATTCGAGTAAACACTATCTTTTCCAAAATTTTGGAAAAAGAAGATAGTAACGAGATTGGCCGATAATTACCTACTTCAAGTTTCTCACCTTTTTTTAATAAGGGAATAATTTTTGCTAGTTTCATGGAATTCGGGAATTTACAATGCATCAGTGATAAATTTAAAATATGGACCAAAGGATCTACAATAAAAGGAATAATGACTTTCAACATTACATTATTAATTCCATCAAAACCGGGACTTTTTTTATTCTGTAAGTTGGATACAATATTAATGACTTCTTGCCTATTCGTAGGAAAGAGAAAAATAGGATTTGGATAAGCAGGGCCTAAAAAATCACTATAATTTCTGTTTGATGGGGGAATATTTTTAGAGAGATTGTTGCCGATTGAAGAAAAGTAAGTATTAAAGATATTCGCTATATCTTTGGAATCTTCAATAATTTCATGGTTATACATGATTTTGTTTATTTCAGGTCCTTTATCTGTCATATTCATCGCTTGTTTAATAATTCTCCAGGTATTTTGCATATCGTGTTTGAACATTTCCAAACGATTTACGAAGTATTTTCTTTTTTCAAGGCGAATGATTTGAGTCGATGTGTTTCTATAGGATGTATACTTTTCCTTTGATTTTTCAGTACCTTTTATTTTATATTTATAAAAGAGATTATTCTTCCGATTAATTGAGCGTAGTATGGATTTAGAAATCCATTGGAGCTTAGGTGTTTTCTTAAAGTTGATTTTGATTTTTTTGTTTCGGCATATTAATATCCAATTGATTGGTCATTATTAAGGAAAAAGTTTCATATGTTATGTCAATGCGCTGTTACATTATGTCCCTCAAACTAAATCAGACTTACATGTATATGGGTGACCAATTTGTTCATTTCCTGACTTCAGTGTGTTTCTAACGGCCCTATTCGTTTCTATTCCTATTCATTTTTATATATTTTGGTGCCATATGAAAGAATAAGTGCAGGGCTTTCAGTAAATATATAATTATTCATATGTTTGATATGGAGTAGGTCACAGGTTTAATTGAAACATGGCCAAAAAGGAGAACGTCCTTTAGCATATCTTTATGATTTCTGAAAAGAATTCTACTATAAGAGATACGACATGACCAATGGCAAATCAAAGACTATAATACAAATAACATTTGTAGAAAAAAATCAGGATATAACGTGCATTATTAAAGAAATGACAACAATTTACGTAATATTATACTGGGTTCCCCTCACGGAAGTCCAATATACTTTTTGGGGTGAAAGAGCCCGTTATAGTTCAGACAGTGGTTTTTGGTGGTAATTAAAATATGTATCTCTAACAGAAAATTTGATTTTTTATGGGTTCAGAACAGTTTTTCCATTAGGAAAACGAACTTCCGTGAGGTATACGATTCTACGGTGAATTTTTAGCTGCTGGGTGTTGCTCGCAGGTCAAAATGCGCTTTCATCACAGAGCTCAGAGCAACAGGTACGTAGTCCTACTCGTTGAAGTTACACACGAGCCACGTGGGTGTGCTGATTTGCAACAGAAACAACAAAAGTTTTGCAAAAATTTGGTTCCACAGGAGATAATCTAGATACCGTCGGGGATCCAATTTTTGTGTTATTTTGGTAGGAATGGACTTCCAAGGAAGTCTGAACGTCCTGGAGTAATGTTCTCAATTATTATTCGCTTATACTTGGCTATGAAAGCGTGTGCTCCTAAACACAGAACGTCCGTGATGGTTTCAACGAACCTCCGAGAAAAAAATCAATACGTTTTGAAATGGCTCTTTTCTTGGGAAGTTCCTTTTGCATGATTGATTTTCAGAGCTATTTGATGACTACATAATTTATGCTACTGAAATATCATAGTCGGCATACAATTTGACTTATTTTTAAGATACTATTTCCTATGTAAAATCTATTTTATGATTTTTTGTTTCAAATTAAAGTTTAAATGCTAATATTGCCTATATACAATGTAGATATGATTAATTATTATGAATGATAGTTAGAATTAAGTGAGCTCTGCTTACTATAATTTTGTTAAAATATTATTTTAATTGGTCGAGTTTCAAGATTTTTATTGCATGAGAAACTTTAAATCAGTTTTCCTCACGGAGGTTCGGTAAGAAAACTCAAATTTTATTTATTTTCCTTGTTATACTTGTAATGTGTGTGATACCACTTGCAGTTATTAGTATAATGTCTAATCACTAATATAAGGTATTATAAACTAGCTTCTAATTTCCCTATAATATAATTTGATTTGTCTTTTTGCTCTCGGAGGTTCGTTCTTGAAAGATTGTTATGAATTCCACCAAAGGAGATGGATAATTTCCTCCATACTTTTACCATACAATTATCCCCTTACATTTCGATAATTTGAATTTATATATCAACATTTCATTTTTCGTTGTCATAACGGACGTTCACTTCATACACAGTCACTTTATTTTGTAGAGTTTCACTGATCATGCCAGCCACGTCCAAGAAAATTTATTAAAAAGTATCGTCAACGGAAGAAAGATGAGCTCACAGAAACAGCCAAGAGGCAAAGAGAAAAAAGAAAAGTTATAGAAAAAACATGGAAACAATTAGATGAAGATGAAAAGGAGAGAAGATGGATATAAGCTCCAACGCATTAGGGCAAAAGCGCATGGTCGTATATCGAAGCTGACATGGGAAGGGATGTAGTAGGGGCGGCTGCAAAGCTCAAAGCTGACCTTAAATAAACCTCTCGGCCTGTCAAACAAACCTGACGGTGACCCATCTTTGACCATCGGGGCATCTCGTTTTTCCGAAGGTTCATAATTCCGAAACACTAATTTTCATGCTTGGGGGGTTCATAATTCCGAAAATGAAAAAGGATTCATAATTCCGAAACACTAATTTCCCATGCCTGGGGGTACATAATTCCGAAAACAAAAAGGGTTCATAATTCCGAGCATTTGTGCATTATTCCGAAGGTTCGCTTATCTGAAAGTAAAATGAAAAAGGGTTCATAACTTCGAAAATAGAATATGGTTCATAATTCTGAAAAAAGATATAGGGTTCATGTTTCCAAAGATTCGTAATTCCGAAAATGAAATAGAGTTCATAATTCTGAAGGTTCTTATTTCCGAAAATGAAAAAAGGTTCGTATTTCCGAAAAAAGAAATAGGGATCATAATTCCCAAAATGAAATATGGTTTGTATTTCAGAAAAAGAAATATGGTTCATAATTCGGAAAATGAAAATAGTGTTCGTATTTCCGAAAATTAAAAAAGGGCTCATAATTCCGAAAGTTCGTAATTCCAAAAAGTTGAGTAGGGCTTTATTGTAGAGGTGTTGTGGATCAGTGGATAAGTGGATAAGTCCCAGGACTGTGAACCAAGAGGTCCGGGGTTCGAATCCCACCGCAGCACTAGCGTCCTTTGGCAAGACGTTAATCTACATTTGCCACTCTCCACCCAGGTGTTAAATGGGTACCCGGTAGGATGCGAAAGTTAATGTCGTTTGTTTAGCAATTTGAGCGTCACTGTACTGCCCATTGCTAGAATACTCCCCAAGGAGCGGAGAATGTGCATACATTGTGTGCGGGCATGCCAGTATCCGATCACCGGGGTAATAATATCTCCTTTGTAAAGCGCATTGATATAACCTTCGGTTATGAAATGCGCTGTATAAAAACTACCTATTATTATTATTATTTATTGTTTTTTTTTAAATTATGAACGCTTTTTCATTTTTGGAAATACGAACCCTATTTCATTTTTGGAAATACGAACTCTATTTCATTTTTCGAATTATGAACCCTATTCCATTTTCAGAAATACGAGCCCCATTTCATTTTCGGAATTATGAACCCAATTTCATTTTCGGAAATACAAACCCTTTTTCTTTTTCGGAAATACGAACTCTTTTTCATTTTCGGAAATACGAACCTTCGGAATTATGAACCATTTTTCATTTTCGGAAATAGGAACATTATTTCATTTTCGGAAAGACGAATCTTCGAAAATACGAACCTTCAGAGTAACGAACTTTCGGAAATATGAACCTTCGGCATTATGAACCATTTTTTATTTTCGGAAATAGGAACATTATTTCATTTTCAGAAAGACGAATCTTCGAAAATACGAACCTTCAAAAAGGAACCTTCAGAGTAACGAACCTTCGGAATTATGAACCTTCGGAAAAACGAACCTTATACGGACCTTCGGAAAAACGACATGTAACCGGTCAGATGCACTGGTCTTACTTTCATGATAGCTCTAGTTAACTCTAATTAATAGTTATATTGAGCTAATGATAACTTGTATGAACGTTCAGTGAGAGATTTCTTGATCTCATTACATGGAGTTACCTTATAATTATATCGCCATGGTTATATTCAGGTTATATTACGAACTTCCGTGAATATCTTGCAAACGTCCGGGAGATTAACAATATCTACCGAAACGGGAAAGATATTTGACCGAATTCACTAAACAATTAAATTCAATTCAAATCAATTTTATTCTTGAACATCAAAATAAAACATCAGATGTACATTCATATTTTAAAAAAAATGTATGTTTTTTATTTGTTGTCTATATAATTTTCGCAATATTTTTAGGGAACTATGCTTGTACAAGGCCCCAGGGCTTTATTTATGTAGTTCCCCATTTCATTTTCTAATTTCGTTTATGACATATTTTGTATTTGTTTTGAATGTACTTTTTAATTGAAAATGAAATAAATGAGAATTGAATTAAAAATAATCATATTTGAACAGGAAAAGGAGGGCAACAAAAAATATACACTTGAAATAAGAAACCTCCAAAATATGACGTTACATGTACATATCAGATGATACACATTACATTCAAATTAAAAATATATTAATTCATCATACACACACACACACACATACAAGAAAGGAAAGAGAAAGAGAGAAGTGTGGAATAATTTACAGTCATAAACTATCATAAAATGAATTTGGTATATTAAGCATAGGTATCAATAATAATCTTTTTAAGTTTAGCTTTGAACGAAGAAATAGTTGTACATGAAACAAGAGTAAAATTAAGATCATTCCAGATTCGTGGCCCAGTATTTGTGAAAGAATTCAGAATTAAATTGGAAGTTGCCTTGGGGTAATGGAATCTATTTGATGAGCGAGTATTGTACTGATGGAATTCATAGTTGTATTGAAAAAGACTTACTATATTAGGAGGAGCATATCTATTTTTAACTGCATGCATAAGTGTAGTAATTTTAAATTGATGAATATCGTAAACTGTCATTGTTTTCAATTTGAAGAATAAAGGTCGTGAGGGCGCTAGATAGAGAGAATTGGTGCAAATACGCAGTGCTTTTTTCTGTAGTTTGTGAATTGGATCTAATTTTGTTATTCCAACACTAGCCCATGTTATGTTACAGTATTGAATAAAAGGAAGAATCAAGGAATTATATAGCATAACTAAAAATTTTTCAGGTAAAATGGATCTTAATTTACACAATATTCCAACATTTTTAGATATTTTGCTACTTATATGCAGACGATGGTTAGTAAAAGTAAACGCTGAAAATACTTATATATATCATGTCATCAGGAATATTTGTGATTGCTCTAAAATGTTTTTTAAGTGAAATTAGCTCACTGAATTTTGTTCTGTCTCCGAATTTTGGGAGACGGATGATATTTCTGACAAGTATATAGAAGATGTATGTTATGTTTGAGTTTGTGATCTGATGCATTTTGGTGTTCTGTAAATGTGTTATCGAGATTTTAACCAATTATGTTGAATACCAAATAAAAATTGTTGTGCTATCTTCAAAGAAAATGGCCATATATCTCATTTAGAACGTCCGTGGGGGATATGAGAACTTCCGTGATGAAACGTGTGTTAGGTTTGAATACCTGTAAGAGCTCACACATGTCAGAGGGAATGAAGTAAAATGTTTTTTCTTTAAGTGCATAATCTGTACTACTAATTTCAGTTACATAAGTAAAAATATAACGTTTTTCTTTTTCATGTGAGAAAAATAAAAAAACATTACGACTGCAGGACTGTGCAAAATTTTGAAAGTATTAGAAAAGTACTTGATATTGATATCACCAGCAAACCAAATGTGGTCATTAGACTGGGTAAGAACTGTCCGCATTTGAAACTTCAATTTCAAGCACTATTTGTGCTAATGATTTAATAAACATTTACAAGAAAATCTTACACTTTCGTTTATACCAATTATAGGGTGCTTATATTAAACACGGACGTTCACGTTTCTGAGGTGGTTAACTTGAATGGTTAATAAAAACCTGTCCCATGGGAAATATCCCAGTATAATCGGGTTTTTGTAATGCTTCAATTTGTATTCTTCAACAATAAACATGCCATTTTTACTCTTTTTTCTAAAAATTTGTTTTTTGAGCCTCCTTTGACAGATTGGTACATTTTTCAAAATTCTCACCTATATACATGAAACTATCAGGAACCTAATCCGAAACAGGCTTTTCTTTTGATTTAGGCTTCTCACATATTTTCATTTCGCATGTCATAGCTATAACCTGCAAAACTTAGTGTTTATTTATTTATTTATTTATTTATTTCTGATATTTATACAGGGTGAATCATTATCACCAATACTGGTGGTCTTCCATGAGGCCCTGATAGCAATAGTAAGTAACAATAATAGCCAACAAAATCATGAAAATAAACTCATAACAAAAAATAAATAAGAACATACATAAATATTTATATACATGTATATACAAAGAATATGGTATCCTCGTAATCAACATTGGTTTTTACGAAAATGTTGAAATTGTTGCACATTCCTATCATCTTAATTCATAATGTATAGACGGTGATATTTTCTAAAATCTGTTGAAAAATAACCATTTATATATGAGTTATTTTGAAATGGCATTGTATAGTTTTGAAAGTACATACAAGAAGTATAAAGACTACTTTAGCTCAGTATAGAAACAAAAATGTTATATACATATTTACAAAACATATAGGGTAGTATACTTATTCAAAGATTACACAATGATTGCATGTAATATAGTATAGCAATCGAATGTACAGTGTCTCTTATGAAACAATAAAATACAAATTATCTATTATTGATTATAAATGATATGAAATCATTCATACATTTTGAAAAGCATTATGTCATCGTACATTTTTGGGCAAAGAAACAAACCATCAAACATATTTTGCAAATCAGGGCAACAAAAAATGACATATTTCTGATGAAGACAAATATAAAATAGCATCAAGTGAAATTTTCTAGCAATAAGAATGAATATGACTCATTTACCATGCTGTTATGTAAACGAATCAAACCAATCGTTTGTTTTCACAAGAGAATGCGTAGAAATGCGATAAGGAATGAGAGTAAAACTTCAGCTAAGAAACTAAATAAAATTCCTCTTGCCATTCTTGTTGTGAACAGATATTGCAAGATCTTTGGAACATATATTTAAATGTATTCACAGAGCTTGCCATTTTTAGTGATCTGTCCAACTGATTCCATGCTATAATTGAAGATACGAGGGGCTATGTTTAAAGCATTCTGTTTTATACTTTGGCACAGAAAGTAAACCTTCATCTGCCTGCCTCGTATGATACTGATGAATGTCACTTACTTTAACTAAACTTCCTTGTAAATAGGATGGTGCCAAATTGTGTGTACACTTGAACATCATAGTAACACGCTGAAATTCAAATCGTTTCTCAATTGGCATCCATTTCAGATTGCTAATTAATTCACTTGGTGGAGTCTCAAAACTTTTGTTTGAAATTATTCTAGCAGCTCGTTTTTCATTTACTGTACATTGTAATTGATTCATTATATTTGTGTTGTAACCCATTTATCGACTGGTAAGAATTATAATCATCTTTGATGTAAATTTGGAACAAATAAACTTCAAACTTCAAATCTTACATTTTGGATTGATATTTTGTCTTAGTGCAAGAGTCATGAGTAGTTCCTTTGCTATGTTAATTAACAAAAAATCAAATATCACGTGAAATTTAATAGTCCTTTTCTTTTGTACAAGTTTATCAAATGAATCTTCGGTAATATCAGCAGTCATTGTGACGTCACGATCCATACAATTCTTCATGATGTGCCGTAGTGTGAACCACTGTAGACAAGAATGAGAAATTGATATCAGGTCATCGTATGTACCAGTGGCGGATCCGGCCCGTGCCCCCATTTTTTTGTTCAAGGTGATGACCTTCCTTTTTCTTTTTGTTTGTGCTTGTCGGATAATTTTGGAGTTACTGTAAGAAGACAACCAAACGATCCGATCAATTTTTTTTTTTTTTGCTTATTAGGAATTTTCTGACTGTTGTGGCCCCTCTTTTACAAAATCCTGGATCCGCCCTTGGTATGTTAATGTTGTTCAAATAGAGACAATGTCGAACAGAATTCATCTAAATTGAAGAAAAAAAATCTTACTCCGTAGCTTAAAACATAACCGTTCCTCAATATTCCAAAATAAACTGTTTCACTGGTTACAAAACATATAACAATGAAGGAAATAAAAATTGCTCTTGGCTTTCAATGGAATAGAAATGCAACAATACTGAAACGTATTTTCAGCACAATTTGTGAAATGGATATTTGTTGACTATAGAATACCATCATTGCGAATCTCAATCCGTACCATGCAAAACAGTTACAAAAGGGCGCATAATACTATCCTGTCCCGATCAAAATAATGTGCTCAAAACTCGTCACCCCCACCCCCTCCCTTCTCCATAGAAACATAGAAAGGGATTAAAGTAAGAAAAGTAAAGGTATAACTCATTTAATAGCAAGTAACCCTTGTTTACAGATAGTAAGATGCAATAATCTGAGAAAAGTGTTGTGTGCCCCAATCACTTCGGTCCACAGAAAACTAAACCTCTCCCTGAACCGTGTCCTACCAAGGAGTTATCACAGAACTACGGAGTGTTCTTGCGACGGGATCGTAGCCGCAGAAATTCCAGAGAACTCCGTCATATTTGAAATATGCGAAAATTAAAAAGGGAATACTTGCCCTGATATTGGTATAGTTTCTGTACCAAGAGTATGCGTGACAGACATGATTCTTATAAAGGGAAAGACACCTTTCTTTATATCAGTGCTTCTTTATTGGTAATTTCCCGATTTCCTATGTCTATCGCTTTCTGGATACGCGACTGCTAACGATTAAGAGACGAAATCGGAGTAAAAATAAAAATAAATAACGACAAACTTACAGCACTTCATCCTCACATCTCAAAGTGGTATCATCGAATTATTAATAGGAAATCATACCCCTCTCTATACATTGACTGAAGAATATAATCCTAATTATATCGACATTTTCCATGACATTATTTCAAAGTGTATATTGTAACTGGATATAAAATTGATACATACTTAGATGATCAAACAAACAGCTTTAGTGCATCGCATGCAAGACAAGTGCAAGACGAGTTTATAATAATATTGATATGATAGAAAATATGGTTCAGATCTATGAAGGTAAAAGTTAATGCGCAGTTCAGTGAATTTTTACCAAACAATACTGACAGAATCCCGGTATCAATGACATTGAATATTTGGGGTATTATCATTATGGTCAATTACTATGATGGAATAATTATATGCCATACAAGGCGAGTGCAAGATTTATAATCATGATAATTGATAATGACAGAAAATATGGGTCAGAGCTATGAGAGTCATTCTCATTGTCATTGCGATTTTTTTTAAATCCCATCCTCTCTCCCTCTCCCCCCCCCCTCTCTCTCTCTCTTTATTTCTCTCACTCTCTCTGTCTCTGTCTCTGTCTCTTTGTCTCTCTGTTTCTCTCTTTAATCAACTATCTCCCTCTCTCCCTCCCTCTCTCTCTCTCTCTCTCTCCCTCTCCAGGACTGGTGTACATATTTTATGAATGTACATGCATGTATGTCTAATGATTGTATTTTTCAGTTTGTCTTAGGTAATTCAGCTCTTGAGCTGCGATGTGGTTAGTAAATAATGCCTTTTCAATTCGGTTCAAATCAAATCAATTCAATTCAATTCAATTCGAGTCAGTTCAACTCAATTCAGTAAAATTCTGTTCATGGTTTTCTGACAGGAATTTATTCCTTAAAATGGCTATACATAAAGCGTGTAATAATATCGGAGTGCCCTGCAGGAGTCCCATGCGCGAAAGACATAATTGCTATGAAAACCCTAAATATTATCATCATAAAAGACAGTATTGGTACATTTCCCTCTTGATTATCGCTTTCTGGAGACGCGACTGCTAAATAAATGTTCAGACATAATTATAATACGTCCCGTGACTATTAAAAACAATTTCAAGGCCATTTTGCTTTTCACATAATCCTCAATTTCAAAAGCTCCACGGCACCTTCCATTGCCATTGAATGATTAATATAGAAACTAACTTCCCCTTCTAAATTAAATGAAGAATATAATTACAATATAATTATATCGAAATTTGCTACAACATGGAAAGTGTATGCTGTAACTGGATATAACATTGATACCTACTCGGATTATAGCTAACAAAAGCCTAACAGAGTTTATAAATATTATTTTCACTTAATCAATTTATCAATTAATCAATTTTTACCAAACAAACCTGACAGAATCCCGGTATCAATGACTGTCATGTTTCGGGGTATTATGGTCAATTAATATAATGGAATACATGCCATATATAGGCTTCGATTTGATATCAAAACATTGATGTTATAGGTTAAAGCGAATCTCGTCCTCATGGGAGGTTGTATATTCATGTTATTCAGCTGGATTCTGGTCGCTCAGTTGCAAGACAGGTCGAGGTACGTTCTATCAGTTTTGTTTGTTTGATTTTGATTTTGATTTTTTGATTTTTGATTTTTTTTTTTTTTGGGGGGGGGGAGGGGGTGGGTAGGTAGGTAGCTTTATAATTATACGAACCAATTGATAGGTTCAACAGACATTTTGCTTTCGAGAACACACACTCAATTAAGAACAGCAAAATAACTAAGAAAACAAACACCAAGTGAAATGTTTTTATTTTTAAATAATATATAATTTATCTGAGGATCACAGAGGCATTGTTGATATTGTTGTAGTTGTTGCTGTGGTTGTTATTGTTTTATACATGCGTTTGCCGACCAGGACGGAGAGATGACATGTTTTGTTTATCGCACGTGAAACATTGTGATTTATTGCTTGGAACAATGTGTGGTTTTCTTAGTACGATCCTTTCAGATTTTGAAAAATAAGAAACTAAGAGCACGGAATCTAGCTAGTCTTGAGGTTTGGTCAGGTGCGGACTGGCCACTGGGAGTTTGGGGAGTTTTCCCTAAGGCCGCTCATTGTTTGGTCTGAGGACTGTTTGATATTTTTCTTAGTTTAATGGGCCGGTTTCGTCGAAATTTTAGTCCCAGTCTGGGTTTGGTATTGAAAATGAAACGGAATCAGATTTGGCAATAAGGTGTTATACAGCGTTCAATATAAATGAATGCGCTGAATATTTCGTGTCACCACAATGGAAAATTGTAAGCTTATACCAACGATATGAATAACACCAACGAAAGTTTCGTTTAGGGCAATCATAAAGTACTGCAAGAGTACCAAATAATCAATGGTCATTTTAAGTGGCCTAACTGTTCAGGTGAAATAAATGGAAATATAACATATATCTTACGAGACATCTCTACATCCTGTATAGGACAAATGCCTAAATTCCATTTTTTTCAATCCAAAATGAAAAGTCACTGACAAATAATGAATTCTTATTTGGTTGCTATGCAGATGGAAACTTCCTTCTTCATTTTAATCATCATGTTGAACCAAAACATTGCAGTTAATGCTAATCAAGGTAATCATTTTCCCTCCTAAAACAGGGGTTTCGGGTGCATTAGGGGGCATATTTTCTTTGGTAATTAATTTGTACTCAGTATAAGCCAGATTAGATAAGAAAGCGATGACAGCACTGGATTATCTCTGAAAAAAAGCTCAACAAAGCCGTTGAGAGCATTTTGGGGGGCGGGGGCTGCATATTGAAACAATAATATATTTATATTGCGCACATATCCATCCCAGGGTATGCAAAGGAGTATTATTATCCTGGCTTTAGCCCAGCTGCCGTAAGGCGCTGAAAGCATTCAAGGAATAAATTCCTGCCAAGTACCCATTTATAGGTTTTCCCGCCCAATTTCATCAGAGTTGCATTCAAATTCATGAATAGGCGTTCAATTTCGAACGATTTTCGTCAACTTTCTGCTCTCATGGTTCATTTTCATTCTTTGAGCATTCAATTTCGTTTTATATCATTCCTTTTAAATTTTATTTCATTCAATTTAACGACGCGAAGTTGTCATTCAATTTCGCGCCAGCTGGATAGACGTTCAATTTCGTCCCAAATACCTATTTCAATTTCATTTATAGGCACACACCTTCGCACTGTGAACGTTCGAATTCAATTAAGATAAACAAGTTCTGTAGTTCTATGTAATTCTTACCTCATTTTTTAAAGTCATATGCACCCCTTTTCACTGTTTTTTATTATATAATTTCCTTCTCATTGTCAAACTTTCTTTTTCAAAGTTTATTTTAGTCATATTTCATGTTTAGTGTCGGCTAGTTCTAGGGAGTCATAGTTCTAGATATTCATGCACTCCCCTCTAGCCGCCGCCATAGTCGTGTATAAATGAATTGTATGCAGGTCCCTAGGAGCCGGGGGTGCTGGGGGTTGTGCAGCACCCCAGCATTTTTTGAGGGGGTGCACAGCACCCCTATAGGAGGCTGAGGATGCGGTGGTGCTGTAGGGGGTGCTGTAGCCAGCAAAATACTGATGACTTTTTTTTGCCTGTCAGAGTATTTTGGAGTTAACAGAGACTCCAGAACGCTGAGGCCTTTTTTCTTGGCTTGTGAGAAAATTTTGTGAACATCACAAAATCCTTGATCCGCCGCTGGCTGTAGCACCCCTATTTTTCTACAAGGGACACTTGCCATTGCACTTAAACCAACTTAATCATTTGCCCCGGGCGCCATTCATAAGCAACTGCATACAAAAAAAATAAACGATTCGCTCACAGCACCCCCAGTAACAAAATCGTTCCCTTATTGTATGTATACAGGGTTGGAAAAAAGTTTGGAATATTTTTATTCCAAGAATTATTTCTTGTCTTAAACATATCCCTCGTCATTTTAAGTTCTTCTTTGAGGTTCAAATAAAAGATATGTGTCCCTTTTTAACTTTAAAAGCACAACATTAAAAATCAGGCTTATCACACAGTGCAGAGGTCCACTTGGAATTCGGAAGCGTATATTTGCTGTTTTTGCAAATGTCTAACGAAAAAGTTAAATAATCAGATACAGTTTAATTGCTATACCGAAGTCCTCAAAATGACTGCAAACTGCACGTAGCTTTTTCAAAATTCCACGTGAAGTACAGAAATGTATAACAAGATGTTCAAACACAAATAGAGCAAATCTGACAACATGTGGTTCATTGGTCAGCCATTGTAACATGTTTAACAATATTACGTAATCTTTGGTACAAGATGGAACAGTAGACTTCATTCAACACAGTTAATCCGATTTGGATGAATTATTCATCACAATATAGTAGAAACTAGCATTTAAAATCAGACATACTCATCGCCAAAAAAATATTCCAAACTTTTTTCCAACCCTGTATGAAAGTGGAGTAACAGTTAACAACAAAATTATTCATACCCCTTGGAAAATTCTAGTTTTTTGCATTTTTCCTAAAAATGAATGGTTAAATGAAGTTACTTGCACATCACTTGAATACATTTAGTTATCATCTGCAAATGAATGCCGTTCACCTCATTTGCATAACAATAGAAAAGTTGAGTTATCCAAACTGGGCGATGTTCAAAATTATTCATACCCTTGGTGATTTATTGACTTTGTCAATCAGTATGAATCCAATCCTTGTGATTAATGCTTGTAATTCACTTTATTATAATACACCGTCACAAGGCTTCCGGAGGGGTCTCTACTGGGATATCAGGCCAGTACCTGTTCTCCAATGGCTCAATCTCCTTGAGGATGTGTCCACACATGCCTTCACCTGACATTCAGGGAGTTCATTAGATTTTGTGTCCTACAGGTGATGCAGTTATCGACTTCATGATGACAGGACTATGATATTGAAATTTTCGGTCATTTATTCCATGCATTTTAATGAAAATTATGTATCTACTTATGAAGCAAAGCACCATTCCTGAAGAGCCCTTCCCTTTTGCACTGCCTGTGGGAGGGTTCACCTTTATTCATTGGCCCCATTCTTCATCAGAGTGCTCAGGAAGGCCATGTTAGTGATATTAAAGTCATTTCATGACTCTAACGTCAGGTCACCATGAATAACAGTATGTAACCTTTGAGTACCATACACATCCCACATTGACTGTTACTGTATATCAATCTTCATATTGTATATTCTTTGTATCTTTGGTATGAAAGCTACAATCCTTGATATCAAAATGAATGTAAACCAAATTTATACCATATGCCCTCCATGTTACCAGCTGCAGTGCACAAAATGCTACCAGTTTGACAGTGCACTGGAACATAAAGATCAGTATTTTAAGCTTCACTAGAGTACCAACTTGTAGGTGTCCATATCAAAAATGTGTCAATCAGTGTAGCTGAATAAACTGATAAAATTGGCACCATCCAACCTTTAGACAACTACCATGGCCTCCCTAAACATAATGGAACAGAAGTATCAGGAAATACCTTCCCTTAACAGTGCAACAGTGAATGCCTCTAGGGAAGTCTCTCCAGGAAGAGTGCTTTGTTTCAACTTAGATACAGAATTGTCATTAAAATGTAAGGAATATTAACGAAAGTATCAATATCATGTTCCTATCCTCATGACGTCTAAAACTACACCACCTGCAAACACAAAATCTGCTTAAAATCCATCGAATCCTGAAGACCAGGTGATGGCATGTGTGGACAACATCCTCAAGGAGATTGGGCCATTGGAGACCAGGTATTGGCCTGATATCTCAGTAGAGACCTCCAGAAGCATTGTGACAGTGTGAAAAAAGTGTTACGAGCATTATACTGATTGACAAAGTCAATAGATCACCAAGGGTATGAATAATTTTGAACATCACCCAGTTTGGATAATTCACCTTTTCTATTGTTAGGCAAATGAGGTGAAACCAGAAACAGCATTCATTTGCAGATGATAACTAAATGTATTCATGTGATGTGCAATTAAATTCAGTTAACCTTTCATTTTTAGGGAAAATGCAAAAAAACAGAATTTTCCAAGGGGTATGAATAATTTTGTTGTTAACTGTATATGAGATGTTGCTTCGATGACGGTTTGTCAGAGGAATGAGATAGTTCAATATAAGGCAGAATCCATTTCAAGGTACATAAGTTTACATAAGTTATTCAAACAGACTCAGATTACAAAGAACATAAGCATTAACGAAAAACACTGCCCAAATGCTGAAAATGCTTGCCTATTCGTGAATTTGAATTCCTTAACGTTCATCAGGTCAGTGCTGGTGCGAATTTGAATGCACTTTACGTACATTTTTAATTTGAACGCGCTTTTTACACGTTTATGTGAGAAAATCATGAAATCGCATGCTAATAAAATTAAATTGAATAAACTAGTTAGCTTTTTGAATGTTGATCTCGGTGATCAGTCAAATTCCCCTCGAAATTGAATGATCGCATCGTTAAATCGGATGCAATTTTGACGAAATTGGGTGGGAAAACCTATACTACACCTGGGTGGAGAGTGACAAATGTAGATGAATGTCTTGCCACAGGACAAAAGTGTCTCGAACCACGAACCACGTGATCCACAGTCTGGTGACTCGGTTTCGAGCAATAAAGAGCATGTATAGTCATACTAGTATTTTAAAGAATTCCTCTTCCACATGCGTTTATATTTAGTTTGATTCTAACCGTCAACTTCATCGTGTACTATATCATAGCCATAATATATTACAGCATTATAATATTTCAGGAACCTAATCCTCTACAAGCTTTACCTTCTATTTAGGCTCCTCGCATATTGCACTTTTATTTCGCATGCCATATATCCTGCAAAACTTAGTCTATTTTACATTTTTATTGATTCAATACACGTACATGTATATACTATGTTTTGTAACCAGTTAATCAGCTTGTAAGAATCATATTCATGTTTTTATGTAAATATGGAACAAATGAACTTTAAACTTCAAGTCTCGAACATTTATGGATATTAACATGTTTGATCAAAAGTATGTCATGGTTATCGTTATCGGATTCGGCTCGATCCGGCTTCGGTCGTCACATGATGATGATGATGACGATGATGGTGGTGGTCATGGTGGTAATGATGATGATGATGATGATGATGGAAATTCACTCTCCCCACAAATTCACCTTCCCCGAGGAAGGTGAATTTGTGGGGAGAGTGAATCAGTGAACTTCGCACCGTTCTACGCTGGGTTCACACACACGGAGTTTGTATATAGCTTCATGGTTTTACGGACAAAATAATTAAAAACGTCCAGAACTAGACTACATTAAAATTGGATTCAGATCAATATATTCCCAACAACAATGAAAAAAAATATTCATAGCATTGTACGAATATCATCATCATTAAAATTGGATTCAGGTCAATACATTCATAACAATCATGAAATGGCCTAACCAATCGAAATATACGTCTGTCGGGGTTTTGCAAATGACATGACGAATATTCCACACAGCCCCTTTTAATGCCTTGGTGGTAAATGCTAAATGGTATCCACCGCGAGGATCTAAAGGCCACCAAATGGCGATGCTTTTTATCCAACATCATTTTTTTTATTAGTGGGACCAAGTAGAATACATTTATGGTGAAGTTGGCGAAATTTTGTAAGGAAATTGTTAAATATTTCAATAAATGGAATATCATATAAACTAGAGCCGTATTAGTTATCATTCATTTTGTACATATGATCATTAAAACTCGTACAGTGGAAACTCTTTAAAACAAGGTCCATGGCATATGGTACCAGGAAGTCTTTGTTTGTTGTATTAGTAGTTAATGGATGATACAAAACAAAGAAAACTATTTAATTGGGACTGGAGAGGGTGGTTTGTTGTGGCTGGTATTTTGTTGTGTCAGTCCTCTATATATTGATATTCCACTGTATTAGCCCTTGTATTTTATGACTGTTAATATTTTAGTGCTCAGACAAAATGTAGGCGGTGCCTGTAACCTATACCTGTATGTTTGTGTTGTTCCCTATGATACATGTACGTACTGAGCTTTACTGTTACTTACCAAACTGTTTTGTGAAAATTGTCTTTGTTAGATTTTGTCAAATTGATCTTGCCAATGCCGTTTTGTACATATTAAGTTGTTTCATATATAATTATGTTTTTTATTTTGTACTCGCATACCCCAATGGGGTGATTGAGTTACTAAACTAAAGTGGTTGCCCAAATTAACATGAACTGCAATCGAAACTACACATGTCGCTCTACTATGGAAATTGGATTCAGATCAATATATTCCCAACAACTGTCAAAGTGGTAATTTTAGCATGGAACGCATGCTGTGTTTCCTGGTTTATTAGAATTTGCGTCATTAATATCAGGGGAGCGTTTCATCAAGCGTTTTGGCAGTGATTTTTACTGACAAATTTGCTCTCAGCCAATCAGATGCAAGGATTTCAATAGCTTATAACAGTTGTCGGTAAAAATCACTGACAAAATGCTTAATGAAACGCTCCCCAGGACGTTCATGGACTATCACCCCTGACGAATACGATCGGTTAAACTGCCACAAGGACAGTTTAGTACCCTGGATAATTTTTCACTGCCAACAATAAGACAAGAATCAAGATTCAAGATTTATTGTTTGTAGATATAATACAAAGAATTGTGTTCCAATCGATGTTAGGTTCAATGTAAAACATAAAACCGGAGAGCCAGAAGACCCCGAGGGGGAGGGGGAGGGGGGTGTCTCATTGAGACCTGTACATCATCCGCGTAAATCACTTTCTGAAAAGCACCCTAAACGGGGATTGCAGTAGGAGTAGTTTTGATACCCTAAACAGGGAAACCCGTCTAACATCTCTGAATTTATTACCCTTAAAGGCGATTTTATATATTGCGTGGTATTTTACATCCTATTTGAGAATTACATCATTATCATAGACCTTTTTTTAGCCAAAACGGAACCGTAAAAGAAAATTAACATAATTTGGAACACGTTACCGAACTATATCCCCCTTTTTTCCACAGATCTTCTTCTTATCACCTCTGAATTTGATACTCTTTTTCTTGATGTTTGCTGTTTTTGATACCGTGCTACCCGTCTAATACTGAAAAGTACCCATTTATTCCTTTTGGTGTACGCGGATGATGTACAGGCCTCAATGAGACATGCCCCCCCCCCCCCCTCATAAACACCCCCTCCTTCTCTCAGCAGAGAGTACATAACACAATATAGATAACAAAGCAATATGAATAGGATTCTGAGTCACATAATGAATGCATTCAGATATTAAGTGGTAATAAAGTGGACAGCTATCCACTGCAGGACAACTGTCGTAAAACATCTTGCAGAGAGCTTGCATAGATACATACTCAATTAATTCACTTTTAATTATCCAAGTTATCCATGTGTTAAGACGCTTGCCAACTTGTAACAATTTTCCCTTTCCTTACAAAGCTGGACCACTTCCTGCTTTTTAAAGCATCTTTTGTCAGCGTGGGCGACCTAATTAGTTCGTATTTTCCCTGGTAAAAGGGACGCCATAATGTCATAAGTTGAAAAATCACCCAAAAAGCGACACGACCAATCCGGTAGTTTAACGAATCAGGAGAACGACGTGGACAAACTGGGGACAATTTTTATGATTCAGAGCTTAACCTTACTGACTTTTTCAAAAGGAGGACTTTGCAAACAGTTTACTAGATCATCATCTTTCTTAAATTAATTTGTATTAACAACGAATCAAGAGTAAAACACCCAACATAACAATTTCGAATGCAGCCCCATGTTTATAACGAGCTACATCAGCTACTATTTTAAGGAGAGTATTTTGAGTATCTGGAACACCAAATTTAATATCTAATAACTGTTTCAACTTGTCAATCCTATTGATGTACAGACGAAAGAAAGGGCCCTGCTTACAAGATTAGACAATAATTTCAGAAATGGTGAGTACGATTACATGAAATGTTTTGTACGAATGTACATCTTAAATCCATGCATGGACATGTCCAGGAGGGCTAAGCCAATGGCGGATCCAGGGGATTTTTTAAGGTAAAAAAGGGGCCCCAAAATGCCGAGGACTTTATTCACTTTTTTTTTTTTTGCTCGTCAGAAAATTTTGTGAATATTGAGCCCCCTCCCTCAAGAAATCCTGGATCCGCCACTGGGCTTAGCCCCACGCCCCCTAAATCTTGATCTTGATCGTGATGCTATACAAGGCAACATAGTGAAGAACTCATTGACGCCGTGGGGTGCAGACATTTAATTTGGATTTTGATTAATTTGAAAAGTGTCTTTGAAACTCCTTAGAGAAGGTTGGGATGTTACTGAAAGTGGTAGTTTATTCCAATCTTGGAAATAACGAATTTAGATATTTTGTAGTTCTAGGTTCAATTTGCTTGTATGCATGAACAGTAAAATGGCGACTACAGTAGTATAGTTCGAGTTCCTCTGCTCTAATCTTGTGGATGACGCCGGAGAAATTCCTTTGTGGATCAAGTAGAACTTTTTTTTCTCTTTCTCTCTCCCTACAATATGTCATATGTAACCTATTGGACAGAGGTTCGTCTCCCTTTTCTTGTCAGCTGTTGTCAGTTAGATAAAATCAACAAAGTTAACCTCTTTTAAAAGCTTTCGATCAGGGTTCTTTCTCACTGATTTATTATTTGGTTTATATGCAGATGGGAATATTTTTCTTCATTATCATCGTTGTATTATACCAACACATCTTAGTAACCATGGTGACTGCTAATAAAGGTAAACGGCTTGCTTCCTTCTTATCATATCATAATTATGATTTCATGAATGAATATCCTTTCTTTCATCCATCATTTCTGTAGCGGCATAAAGCAAAATATGAAATAAAGAACGGTCTAAGATAAAGACTATCAGATCCAATCTGCATCACTCATGAATTTAGTTCGACAAAAGTAGAATTAATGTTTATTGGTCAGAAGATACATTGTCTACCCTAGTAACACAATTTGTTTATTATAGGTCAAACTCTGGTTGGTCAGTCACACCCTAGCCAGCCCAGAGGTACATAGTGACAAAGACCCATTGGTTGAGGCTTGGGACATATATGCAAATTACTTTCCAAGTAAGATAATTCTAAGAAGTATAATGAGGTGCCAAGCACCACTCCTTGTTGCATCAGAAGAAAGAAAGTTTCGCTGTCAAAAAGGTGTTCATACCATTTGGATCGAAAAGTTACTGAAAATTGTCGAAATCTGGAGGTCAAACAATCGGTGAGTTAAAATGTGTTTTATATATATATATGTATAAATTTTATCCTCAAGTTTGTAATATAAAGTTGCCAAAGTTGCATATCTATGTATTCAGTGGTCAGTGTACTCTGTGAGTGCACAGAAGTTTAATGCCATCTATATTCAGTTAGAAAGTCACAAACATTGTAGTGATATTGCTATTTTATCAAAGCCATTTCCTAGTTATTGTTGAGAATCATGAAGTAGTTATTCTTGAATATGTATTACATTGTATATTGTTGGTTTATCGTTATTTAAAATAGCATTAAACTGGCAAAATTTGAACAGCGCCACCTTACAGTAACTGCTAAATTGAGATTATAATTTGAAAATTAATTGCATTTTATTTTGAATTTTGACTAGCAGCTGTTTGGAAAATAGGCACATTTTATATTTCAAACTATTTTTTTTACGTTGCACATGTGGAAAATTGCCTACAGATACATTCTAAGCTTCTACAAACTACAATGGGGCACGATGGGAAAATTAGAGGCACAGACACTTTTCAAATCCTGTTGAAAGATGGCGCCATTAGGAGCTTCAATTTACTGTCACTTTAAAGTGTACAGGAATAGTTTGAAAAGAAGTAGGAATTTGTAACTTTGAGCGAGAGTGTGCTAAATAGTGTATAGCCAAAGTACATACAAAACGAATACATACACATATTAGAGTCATTGTCATAGAGTCACTGGATTCAGTTGCAAAATGGATTAAGGCTAACAAGTTATCACTAAATCTAGAAAAAAACAAATTACATGTTATTTAGTAATACTTTTAACGAACTTCCTCATCCAATTCTCATAGATAATATACAAATACAGAAGGTGATTGAAACAAAATTTCTAGGCACTATAATAGATAATAAGCTATCATGGAAGCATCATATTGATAATGTATGTAAATTGATAGCCAGAAACATAGGTATGATTAACAAACTCAAATGGTCTTTTCCGCCAAACATACTTCTATCACTATACTCCACACTAGTTTTACCATATCTTAACTATGGAATATTAGCCTGGGGAAACAGTGCGGCATGCCTGTTAGATAGAGCTTTTTTTATTACAGAAAAAAGCTATGCGAATTATACGTAATGTTAATTATCGCTACCACACTGATGGTCTTTTTCACTCTAATAATGTACTAAAAATTTATGATATTTACCGCCTCAATCTTGCTGTACTTATGTTTCAGTATCGTAATCATGAATTGCCAACTGTCTTCAATAATATATTTACAGCAAATAATGAGATCCATCATTACCCCACCAGACAAATTAATCTATATCACTTGCCAAGAACTCGTAGAGCATTAACCCAGAATACTTTTTCATATACAGCTCCTAAATTTTGGAATTCACTCCCTTTAAATATACGAGACAGTATAAGTTTAAGTACACTCAAACGTAAATTGAGAAAATCACTTATTGCTTTTTATGAACGTTGATCCCTCAATGGTGATTCTTGTTTACCTGTGTAGCAAACCCTATGAAACCTTCCAGATCCTGCCCCTCCACCTCCCCCCCCCCCCCCTTCCTCGCCCCCTGTCACTTTGTCACTCTTTTGTTTGTTTTTTTAAATTTACTCCTTTCCATTGTTACTATTCCCAGCTTTATTATTTCTCAATGCTTTCTCTTCGATGGAAAGTGTGTTATGCTTATGATTTTGTTTGCTTTCCATGGCCATGTATCTGTCTTCTTCTTTTTCCCTTTTATTGGGCATTTTGTGCATGGTTGCCCAGACTAGTTTTTTATGTGCTGTATTCATGATTTATCTTTTGCCAAGGACCAGCGCTTCTACAAGCTATGCTTCTATGTTGGTCTCTGTTTTCATTATCATTTTCATAAAATTAATCTAATGTAGTCTTCATTACTGTTGCTTTTTTCTTACAACTCAAACTTTAATGCACATTATTTTGCTTGTAATGATCAAAAACGTTGTTTTGTCAATATTGTTGATTGCATAGTACAAATTGTTATATACATGTACTTTGAAAAATGAAAGTGTAATGAAATAAAAATCTGAATCTGAATCTGAATCATTGTTTAGAATTTGGGAGCACTGGACTGAGTCGTCTCAGAAGCAAGGTTAATGTCATCTCAGAATGGATGCCGTTGCTATGGGCACGAACTTCTTATAATAGAGGCGTGTTCACAATGTAGTTTAGTGTAGTTGTAACTGGATTAAAGTTATTACCGATTTAACTGTAGCTTCGGTTAAGATTAAGTATTTATTATTTATTTTATTTTTATTTTTATTTATTTATTTATTTATTTGTGCATGCTTCAGGAATCATATTTACAATCACATAATAATACAAAGTATTACACAGTAATATTGTTTCATATTGAAACACACAGAGGTTTGGCAAAATAAGCTATAAGCTTGAGAGGTATTGCCACACCTGCTTACTTAAAACAAACAATATAAACGGGTAAAACCATTATAATAAAATAAACATAAATCAAAACGAACCTTAAAATGGTAAACGAGATAATAAGAAGAAAAAAAAAAAAAAAAAAAAGAATAACACGTGAAAAGAATATGGAAATATACAAAAGAAAAGAACCCCTATATAGTTAGTAAGTTATAAAGATATAGATTTACATGAACACCCAGAGAAATTCACAACGCCTGTAAGAATCTATATAAAGTGAGAATATACCCAGAACTGATGGATACAGAAACAGCACTAGTTACATATGTGAGATAAGCATGCATTTAACACTGCTTTTGAAGGAGTGTATGGTCAATAAGTTACGAGTTTCATTTGGTAATGAGTTCCAAACATCTGGGCCATAATGCCGTACAGATTTATGTGCTAACACTGTGCGGGGGTTGGATAAATGAATGTTTGCTGATTGTCTAGTCCGATAAGAATGAATTTCGTCATTTCTTTGGAACATTGAACAAAAGGTCGCAGGCAAGAGCTTGTTGTTATAACGATACATAAATGTTGACATTTGAAGGAAATTAATGTCACAGACTGGCAGAGTTTTCAGTTTAATAAACAGGGGATGTGTGTGGTCAAGGTAACCAGCACCAGCACATATTCGAATTGCTTTCTTTTGTAGCATGAGAATATTATCGGTTGTACCCTTGGATGTAGCCCATAGGATATTACAATAGGAAATATATGGTAGAATAAGAGTGTTATATAAAGTAAATAATGTTCTGAAGGGTACAATATACCTAACCCTATATAAAATACCAATGCCACGAGAAATCGCTGTCCTTATGTGCTGCAAGTGATCTCCCCAGTTGAGTTTCTCATTTATCAGAACACCAAGGAACTTCGTACATGTTTTCTGCTCTAATAGGACATCATCGAGTTTGATGGAAAGATTTTGTTGAGTTATTATATCGTATTAAATGTTAAGCATTTACATGTTTAGTACCTAGACAATAGTTAATTACTGGAAAAGACAAGAAGATTAATATCGATGCTTAATTAGTTAATTAGTCTATTTCTGTTGTATTAAAGCACACTCAACGTTACGCTATAGTTCATTCACTCAACTTTACGCTTGTTCATTCACTCAACTTGGCGTTCATTCAATCACTGATCTTATGATTTTTCTGCGTTCACTCGTCTTTATATGTTTGTTCCCAAACACGATTTACGAATTTCTAAATTAACCAGCTTACGGATGTAAATAAACAGAAGATTTGAATATTTATATGCCAGTGTGAATGGAAATGTATTACTTAATGCGTACAGATGCTGACTGTATTAAACCTCCGTAGCTTAACCGTGCAAGAAGCTACAATTTATATCCTGTTCATATCGTATTTGATTTCTTATCGTGATTTGCCACTATATATTTTCTCCCCAATTATGTTCATTCCAGAAAAGGCTTATTAAACACATATATACCGTCATGAGAGAGGGTCTGGTTGGAAATAAGGTCCCCGAATAACGTGAACCAAGACATTTTCATGAGGGCGCGGCCCCGAAGGAAAATGGTCGTCTCCACGTCACCAAGGGTACCATATTTTAACCAGAGACTCGAATGTAGGCAGTATATATTTGGTTTATATGCGTCATCTTTGAACTAAAGCCTAAATCTACTCATCTATGTATGATCATCTGCACCGTAGGCCTATGGTAGACGGCACACTTACGTACACAAACATATTTGAAGAAGGGATGAATTTGCGCAGATATAAAACGCGTAATGATGACATTATCACGTGCCGGTGCCTAAAACAATAGATACGCGCAAATGAATGTCGTCACAATGTAGTAAGGACTTTTCGTGTGTGATGTCATACGCCGTAAATAGTATCCGTGAATAGTACTGCTATTGAATAGTACTACTATTCACAGGTCGTAACCTCAGATGTTACCCTCCATCATGGCAATTTGCTCATTTGCATGAGGCTAGTGGGAATTGTAGTTTGCACATGACGCGCATGCGACCAATCAATTGCGCAGATTCTTTTCATGACGGATATAAAGAATAATATACCAACATGAACTAGTAATTACTTAGCACTGGTGGTGGTAAAGAGTAGTAGATTTAGTAAAAGCAGTAGAAGTAGTAGTAGTAGTATTAGTAGTAGTAGCGTAGTCGTCGTAGTAGTAATAGTAGTAGTAGAAGTAGAAGTAGTAGTAGCAGTAGTAGTAGTAGTAGTAGTAGTAGTAGTAGTGGTAGTAGTAGTAGTAGTAGTAGAAGTAGTAGTAGTAGTAGTATAGTAGTAGTATATTCTACTACTAATACTACTATAGTAGGTGAGCAGCAGAATCATAGTCATACTTAAATTACTTATTATAGATTGAATTCATTCATCACTCCAAATTCGAGCTCTAAAGGGAAGCTTGAGTTCTGGGAAATTCAAAAATTATTGGGAGTTTTTTCCTTTTTTTAATGTCAGATTGGAAGAACATCATAGTAGGAATTTTCCCTGAAAAGTATTGCTCTTTGAATGCCCTCATATTCGAAATATGACCAGAAAAATCACAAGTGTTCGTGCCGAACATTCATGCATATTTTTTGTACAGTCCCATACATCCATTCCTGTGTGTATAGTGCATGCGTTCTGCAGCAGGATTGTGTAAATTTCTTATCAGTTTGATGATTCCAAAACCTCTCAGTATACACCAACTATTATGTAGACATGCTCAACCTTTCCAAATTGCTTTGAGACAGTTTCTTTCACAATGTAATGGCATGACCAGAACTCAACTTTATCTTTAAATAGAGAACAGGGCATATTACAAACAGTAAAATAAGCTTACAAGAACTTCCTCAGAAATGACTATTTGGCTTTTATGTATGATTCATGATGATTTTTGATAATCCGATGAAATGAAATGAGAGTTCTATATATGGGGTAACCTCGCTATTCATAAGGACCGCCATTCATAAGGACCGCCATTCATAAGGACCACTATTCATATCTAATCATAAGGACCACTATTCATAACGCTTGTAAATGAATAGCAGAGTTTTCTATGAATAGCGGTCCTTATGAATAGCGAGCGGACCCCTATATATATATATATGGCATGAAATGTGGTCAAAATATCGATATTAATCAAATACCTGTTCATTCTCTCTCTCCCTCTCTCACTCACCCACTCTCTCTTTCTCTCTCTCTCTCCCTCTCTATGCTTATAACATGATCCCTTGATATCTTCCCCTCTTTTTCTGCCCTCTTTCTATCTCTCTTCCTTTCATTCTCCTCTAGTTTTCTCCCTGTCTCTCTTTGTTTGCCAGCTTGTGATTCTGGTCAAAGCGAGTATGACGGGTCCTGTTATTACTTCTCCCAAAGTGAATCTAGCTTCGATTCATCTATATCATCCTGTGAGGACCTTGGAATGCATCTTGTCTACATAGGATCTCAGGAAGAACAAAACTTCTTGCAGAATAACATATCTGGTAATAATGAGAAGCACTGGATAGGTCTATCGAGAATGACCTGGTTAGACGGATCAAGCTTAACCTTCAACAACTTCCCGAATGATATTAACCATGCTTTCAATGAAGGAGGAATTTGTTTCCAAATGTATCGAATTGATCGCAAATGGCATGATTGCAACTGTTCCTATATTTTCTACTACATTTGTGAAAGAGAAAGAGAAAACAATAATAGTGGCGGTGAGTACTAAAAATGGGGTAAAATTGATTATCGTACGAACCATGATCATAACCAACTTGTCTAGCGGTAAGGTCTATCAATTATCAATTATAAAGTGTTTCATGACTTTTCTCTATTTCTAAAAATATACAAAAAAATACAGTTTTCAAAACACTGACAGCGTGTGTCTATTTATGTGAATATAATCGGGAAACACAACATCGTATATGACAAATAGACCATCTCGCTGCCATTATGGGATGACGGTAGATCGAATACCTGCAAATTTAGGTATACGATTATCGTGAACAGTTGTGAAAAATATGAAGCGTCACATTGGCCGGCTAATTATTGTCCAAAGTTCGACAACCACTTTAATTTTGTTTGTAACTTATTAAATAACAACAATAATTTATTCTAGATTAACATATGCCACATAATTATAAATGTCTGCAAATATCGTAGTAATAGTGTACTTATTTTGTAGAAATGTACACTTTCTTTTCTTTCTTTTGATTTTCTCTCTCTCTCTCTCTCTTTCCCCTCAAAACCATCCTCTCTTTTTTCGTCTGTCTATATCAATCTATCTATCTATTTATCTCCCTGTCTTGCAGCTTGTTATGCCGATCAAAGCGAGTATGACGGGTCCTGCTATCTCTTTTCTCAAAGTGGGTCCGATTTTTACTCGTCCAAATCATCATGTGAGGCCCAAGGAATGCACCTGGTCTACATAGGATTTGAAGAAGAACGAGATTTTCTGACCGGTAACCTACCCGATGACGACGAGGACTACTGGATAGGATTATCTAGTGTGACTTGGTTGGACGGCTCACTTCTGACCTATGCCAACTTCGCGAATGATTCAAAGACTTTCGATGAAGGAGTAACATGCTTCGTAATAGAACCATCTAAGTCATACAAATGGTTAGATGATAACTGTACTGATAATCACGTGCACCGTTACATATGCGAGAAAGAAAGAGGTGAGTACTGGCAGTAACCCTATTAATTGATTTTATTCAAGTTTTCAAAAATAACGATGATGATGATGATGATAATAATATTAATAGTAATAACAAAAATAATAATAATAATAATAATGATAATAATAATAATAATAATTGTAATTAACGATTGATAATGATAATAATAATGATAAATAACAATAATAATTAATAATCAATAATTAATACAAAATAGCGCATCATATACCTTTGAAAATGGTTTCAATGCGCTTACTGTGCCCCTCTTACAAAACCATGGATACGCCCCTGCGTAAAGGTATTAAATTGCATATGGAATTTTATGGAACTGTACGGGAATGACAATTATCAATGTAATTATGTTATATTGTTCGAAAAATAACTTTTCTCACTTGCCATGCGACATCTCGCTTCGTAAATATCAGGGATCATTCAAGAAGAAGTAAGATGGAAAAACATAATCTGCTTCATCGCTATTTTGTCTTGCGGATTTATTCGCTAATGGTATCAATACAGTGAGGTTAACATTGTTCATGAGTACGTAATTGAGACGGTAGTACATTTTGGTGTTTGTTTTATTTTAAAATGTGTTCAGTTGTATTGAATTTTGTAATATTTATTTTGTTTCCCTTCTTTAGAAGAAACTGTTGATTACTGAAATTACTTATTATTATTGCAGGGTTATTTTTATGTGAACAAAATTGTTCTGTCTCTTAACAATACTCTCATTTTCATTATAACCAACATTATATACTATTATTTTAAACATCAACAGAAATCCAGTCAAGCTCTGTACAACAAACAACTACGGGTAGTACGACGTCTCCAGACATCGCAACTCAAACCACCTCAGGGCAAGGAACGTTGTCTGAGACTTCGATATATACAAGTGTTCCTACAACTCCGGCGAGTACCTCCACACAAAGTTCGACAATAAACGATGGTCTGATCAGTGAGACAACAAGCAGTCTAACGTCAACCATAACGACATCACGGACAACCTCAACATCCACTACCACATCAGGACAAGGATCAACAACTGTTGCTTTATCTAGTTCTGATCAGGCAAACTCAACATCTAGTACCACATCAGGACATGGGTCATCCGATGTTGCTTCATCTACTTCTGAACAGGCAACCTCAACATCTACTACCAAAACAGTTCAAGGGTCAACAGATGTTGCTTTATCTAGTTCTGATCAGGCAAACTCAACATCTACTACCATTTCAGAACAAGGGTCAACAGATGTTGCTTCATGTACTTCTGAACAGGCATCCTCAACATCCCCTACCACAACAGTTCAAGAACCAACCGATTTTGCTTTATCAACATATGAACAGGAAACCTCAACATCCACAACCAAATCAGGACAAGCGTCAACCAATGATGCTTTATCTACTTCTGAACATGCAACCGCAACATCAACTGGAACTTCAGGAAAAGGGTCAACCGATGTTGCTTTATCTACATCTAAACAGGCAACCTCAACATCCACTGCTACTTCAGGACAAGGGTCAACCGATGTAGCTTCATCTACGTCAGAACAGGCATCCTCAACATCCACTATCTCATCAGTTCAAGGGTCAACTGATGTTCCTTTATCTATGTCTGAACTGGCAATCTCAACATCCACAACCAATTCAGGACAAGCGTCAACCGATGTTGCTTCATCTACTTCTGAACAGGCAACCTCAACATCCACTACCACATCAGCTCAAGAGTCAAGAGATGATGCTTCATCTACTTCTGAACAGGCATCCCCAACATCCACTACCACAACAGTTCAAGGGTCAACCGATTTTGCTTTATCTACGTCTAAACAGGCGACCTCAACATCAACTGCTACTTCAGGACAAGGGTCAACCGATGTAGCTTCATCTGCGTCAGAACAGGCAACCTCAACATCCACTACCACATCAGGACAAGGATCAACAGATGTAGCTTTATCTAGTTCTGATCAGGCAAACTCAACATCCACTACCAAATTAGGACAAGCGTCAACCGATGTTGCTTCATCTACTTCTGAACAGGCAACCTCAACATCTACCACCACATCAGCTCAAGGGTCGATCGATGTTGCATCATCTACTTCTAAACAGGCATCCTCAACATCCACTACCACAACAGTTCAAGGGTCAACAGATGTTGCTTTATCTACGTCTAAACAGGCAACTTCAACATCCACTACCATATCAGCACAAGGATCAACCACTGTTGGTTTATCGACGTCCGAAGAGGTAACCTCAACATCTACTACCATTTCAGAACAAGGGTCAACATATGTAGATTCATCTTCGTCAGAACATGCAACCTCGACATCTACTACCATTTCAGAACAAGGGTCAACAGATGTTGCTTCATCTACTTCTGAACAGTCATCCTCAACATCCCCTACCACAACAGTTCAAGGGTCAATCGATGTTGCTTCATCTACGTCAGAACATGCATCCTCAACATCCCCTACCACAACAGTTCAAGGGTCAGTCGATGTTGCTTCATCTACGTCAGAACATGCATCCTCAACATCCCCTACCACAACAGTTCAAGGGTCAGTCGATGTTGCTTTATCTACGTCAGAACATGCATCCTCGACATCCGCTACCAAATCAGGACTAGTGTCAACCGATGTTGCTTCATCTACTCCTGAACAGGCATCCTCAACATCCACTACCATGTCAGTTCAAGGGTCAATCGATGTTGCTTCATCTATTTCTAAACAGGCATCCTCAACATCCATTACCACATCAGGACAAGGATCAACCACTGTTGCTTTATCTACGTCTGAAAAGACAACCTCAACATCCACTACCAAATCAGGACAAGTGTCAACCGATGTTGCTTCATCTACTTCTGAACAAGAATCCTCAACATCCACTACCACAACAGTTCAAGGGTCAATCGATGTTGCTTCATCTACGCCTGAACAGGAATCCTCAACATCCACTACCACAACAGTTCAAGGGTCAAGAAATGTTGCTTCATTTACTTCTGAACAGGCATTCTCAACATCCACTACCATAACAGTTCAAGGGTCAACCGATGTTGCTTTATCTACGTCTAAACAGGCAACCTCAACATCCACTACCACATCAGGACAAGAGTCAACCGATGTAGCTTCATCTACGTATGAACAGGCAACCTCAACATCCACTACCAAATCAGGACAAGTGTCAACCGATGTTGCTTTATCAACGTCTGAACAGGAATCCTCAATATCCACTACCACAACAGTTCAAGGGTCAAGAAATGTTGCTTCATCTACGTCAGAACAGGCAACCTCGACATCTACTACCATTTCAGAACAAGGGTCAACAGATGTTGCTTCATGTACTTCTGAACAGGCATCCTCAACATCCACAACCAAATCAGGAGAAGCGTCAACAGATGTTGCTTTATCTACGTCTAAACAGGCATCCTCAACATCCACTACCTCTTCACGACAAGGGTCAACCGATATTGCTTCATCTACTTCTGAACAGGAGTCCTCAACATCCACTACCACAACAGTTCAAGGGTCAATCGATGTTGCTTCATCTACGCCTGAACAGGAATCCTCAACATCCACTACCACAACAGTTCAAGGGTCAAGAAATGTTGCTTCATCTACTTCTGAACAGGCATCCTCAACATCCACTACCATAACAGTTCAAGGGTCAACCGATGTTGCTTTATCTACGTCTAAACAGGCAACCTCAACATCCACTACCACATCAGGACAAGAGTCAACCGATGTAGCTTCATCTACGTATGAACAGGCAACCTCAACATCCACTACCAAATCAGGACAAGTGTCAACCGATGTTGCCTTATCAACGTCTGAACAGACAACCTCAACATCCACTACCAAATCAGGACAAGCGTCAACAGGTGTAGCTTCATCTACGTCAGAACAGGCAACCTCGACATCTACTACCATTTCAGAACAAGGGTCAACAGATGTTGCTTCATGTACTTCTGAACAGGCATCCTCAACATCCACAACCAAATCAGGAGAAGGGTCAACCGATGTTGCTTCAGTTACTTCTCAACAGGCAGTCTTAACCACAACCACTTCAGGACAAGGATCAACCGATGTTTCTTCATCTACGTCTGAACAGGCAACCTCAACATCGAATACCACATCAAGACAAGGATCAACCACTTTTGCTTCATCTCCGTCGAAACAGGCCACCTCAACATCCACTACCACTTCAGGACAAGGTTCAACTGATCTTGCTTCATCTACGTCTGAACCAGCAACTTCAACATCCCCTACCACTTCAGGACAAATGTCAATCGATGTTGCTTCATCTACGTCTGAACAGGCAACCTCAACATCCACTACCACATCAGGACAAGGATCAACCACTGTTGCTTCATCTACGTCTGATCAGGCAATCTTAACATCCACTACCACTTCAGGACAAATGTCAATCGATGTTGCGTCATCCACGTCTGAACAGGCTACCTCAAAATCCACTACCAGTACAGGGGAAGGGTCAACCGATGTTGCTTCAGTTACTTCTCAACAGGCAGTCTTAACCACAACCACTTCAGGACAAGGATCAACCGATGTTTCTTCATCTACGTCTGAACAGGCAACCTCAACATCGAATACCACATCAAGACAAGGATCAACCACTTTTGCTTCATCTCCGTCGAAACAGGCCACCTCAACATCAACTACCACTTCAGGACAAAGGTCAACTGATGTTGCCTCACCTACGTATGAACAGGCAAACTCAACATCCACTGGAACTTCAGGGGAAGGGTCAACCACTGTTCCTTCATCTACGTCTGAACAGGCAACATCAACATCCACTACAAGTTCAGGACAGGGATCAACTGATATTGCTTCGTTTACGTCTGAACAGGCAACCTTAACATCCACTACCACGACAGGAAAAGGATCAACCACTGTTGCTTCATTTACGTCTGAACATGCGACATCAACATCCACTACCAGTTCAGGACTGGGATCAACCGATATTGCTTCATCTTCTTCTGAACAGGCAACATCAATATCCACTTCCACTTCAGGACAAGGGTCAACTGATATTGCTTCATCTACTTATGAACAGGCAATCTCAACACCCACCACCACATCAGTTCAAGGGTCAACCGATGTTGCTACATCTACGGCTGAACAGGCAACCTCAGCATCCACTACTTCATCAGGGCAAGGGTCAACCGATATCACTCCTGCAACAACGGCAAAACAGACATCCCAAACGATGACTGCATCATCCTCTCTTCGAGACCGAGGTAAATAAGTTTCAAAGATTTCATGTATGTGGAACAGATTTCAGGTCAAAATCAAGATCACTGGTAAGTTGGGATCAATTATACTCAGTAATGTTGCAAAAAGTTAACCTTAAGTTGTTCTTTAGTTAAAATTTCTCTCATGCCTAAAATATTACCTGGAGGTCATTACACTTTGGCATAAGCGTCATGGAGTATTTCAGATGAAAGGTCATATTAACTGGCAAGATCAAGCTAGAAGGACGATAACTTTACATAATATGAACTATCCCCCTCTTGCCGCTCACGAGACAATTTATATTAAAGGTCAACCAAGGGCAACTGAATCAGATTTAGCTTAGGAGAAATTAGCTTAAAGTCTTTAGAATTACAGTTGTATTCTTAGTGCTATGGTCACAACTGATCGTACGTGTTTTTGCACGTGCGTATCTGCAGCTGCGGTAGGCTGCGGTCTTGCACCTCCTCATAAATATACCCCCTCTTACCAGAAAGAACTCTTTGAGACAAACGTACAGCCCACGTACAGGTACCGTGCAACTGACGCGCGATTTGCCACGGGATTCGTCATACCTTCTCAAGTAGCCCGTGCAAGAAGAACGATGGCTGCCCGTGACACCTGCGTTCATCAGAACACGTAACACGCAGAGATTGTTGGACCTGTCTAACAGCCTCCTTGCGTGTCTTGCATGCTCCTACGTGCTTGGAAAGACCGTGCAAGTTTTTAAGTGGCCTAGGGGTGGAAAGCATAGAAGAGTACATGTCAAAACATACACACACAAAAAAAAAAGATGCGTGTACGCATGTATACACTGGCGTAGCCAGACTTGTTGAACAGGTGTAGGGGTAAGTTTCGTGGATGATCGGGGGAGGGGCATTGGCCCTTTTGTCCTTCCTGCATGGGTACGCCCTTTTGTCCTTCCTGCATGGGTACGCCTATGAACGTACAGAAAATTTGACATCTCTAGCGACCACCTTTAAAAATGGCTCTGACAACTTCATAAAAAGGCACATTTGGATGGATATCACCCTCTTGTCTACGTTCATGCTGCTGAAGGACGGTCTTCTCCCTTCTTTAAATAAAAACGAGAGGAATTTCGACATAAGTTGTAATGATTTTAATCTTTCATTATAGCCTTTCATACTTAAATTGATTATTATACCTAAATTATTACTTTTTTATTGTTTTGACGGAGACTTATGAGTCATCATAGTCACGTTCATAGACAAATAATTTATCTAAAGTGGATCCGTTTTGAAATGGCAGCTGTACATCTATATTACCCTTTCAATCACTGTGTTTCAAGCTTAAATCATCTGTGTGGTTTCTTGTCTCTGTAACTCTACAAACAGTCCACTCCGTCTCGTTAACATCAGGGCTCTTGAGCTCTTTTTATTTGTTTTGTTTTTGTTTTTTCTCTTGTGCTCATTAAAAAACCCAGAAATCCAACACACAACACCGCGAGCTTCGACGAAGTCTCAAGTCGGCTTAGCCCAGAAGACATTCAAACTTTTGGCTGATAACACCGCTCTCGTCGATTCCTACGTTCTTTCATCACACACGGTGTTCTCTCTCATCGGATGTAGTCAACGGTGCTTCGCTGACACCCTCTGCTCGTGTTTTACTTACATCGCATGTGAGGAGTTGTGCTTACTCGGCAAGGAATGTCCAGCGACGTCTACCTACCTATACGAAAGACGCACTGGAGCTAAAATATATTCGCCATCTTAGCTCCGCAATATATGCAGATTGATATTGCTTCTAAAAGCCACACTCTTTGTGTTAATCTTGTACAAAATTATTCTTAGGTAGACTTGTGAAGTATATTTTGAATGAAAGTAAGATGATATGGTTACTGACAATGGTATAGAGTTTCTTGGTAATTACAATTTCATATTTTTCTAGCTTTGAGAACCACTGATGATATCTGCAATTTTAGCATCCTTATTGCATAATTTCACTTACTAAAATGATGAACCTTTTTGAAAGTAACATTTTTAGGGATGTTGCGGCTAACATTCTAAGCCAAATGATCAAACTAATTTCACGACCATGTTAATTGCTTAATATAGGTTTTCCCGGCCAATTTCGCACTTTTGACTGTTAATTTAATAAAACGGTCATTCCATTTTAGCAAAAGCATCGTTTACCGCGGCTTTTATCATTCCAAAGTGTAAATAAGTCCTCAATTTAGTGTTTCGAGCATGGGATTTTGCTTTTGTATAATTCAAATTCATTTCCGTGCATTCAAATTAACACGTATGTAAGAATCATTCAAATTCATCGGCAACTGCCGGAAGGACACCTCGGGCATTCAAATAGACCGCTTCTGTAATGTATACAAATTTATGCACATATATTCGCTGAGGACCTAGTGACTAGCTATTCCATTAACCTGCTTTTTATAAATGAGCCTCAATGCTTGGCATCCACTTTGCATACATTATTTGTTGCTATGTCCAACAACCTTTCAGGTTGTCAAGAACAACTTTTGTTTGAAAGGTATGTATAAAATTTGCATACATTACCAAAGCGGTCTATTTGCAAATGGGCAGTCAAATTCGGAACATAATCATTCAATTTAACAGTGAGGCAAGATAACAACACTCCTGTTTTGTTCATAATTCCTCCTAATACGGCTGATTTCGAATTTAATTCCCTTCTTGATTCCATAATATGTAGGTTTTCCCAGCCAATTTCGCACTTTTGTCAGTCAATTTAATAAAATACGCTTATTCAATTTAGCAAAAACATCGTTTACAGCATCTTCTGTCATTCAAAAGTGTATTTGAATCCTTCTTGAGTCCATAACAGTTGACCTTATTGTCCTGTAGGCTACTTGTAAATTTGTAACGATGGATTGTATTCTGTACATTTCCCAAAGCCACGGAAGTTGAGGAATATACCCAAAGGTTTAATTTGAAAATATAGGCCTATACTATGAACGACAAATTTCATGCACCTAAGCATAGGCGACAATCTCCCCCAAACAAGGAGTATAGACAACGCAATATCAGAAAACCAGCATTCCCTTGTTTTTTCTCATTGAACTATAGATAATTATAGGGTAACTTTTAAAACCCTTCTTTAGAATATGAGTTACGTTTTCTTTATCATCTCCTGAATGAAATAGCGGTATAGGAGCTTTCATCTGTCTTCTTGTCTTCTAATTTTAGTGTGTCCTCAATAACAAAGAAATAATTCTAAATTTGTAAATTCTCTCTCGCGACCAACAGTTGTTTTATGGTTTTTATATCTACATCCACGACCATGCGACAAAAAATTAATAAAACTTTTTTCGCTTAAACGATAGGATCTTCATAATTCGCCATAACCAAAAACATGTATGTCCTATCTTGAATGGCAAATATCATGTCAAATACATTATACAAGACAATAGGATCATATCATAAATAATGTTGCGGAAAGATTTTAAAATTGAATGCTCAACACGCTAAATTGGATGCACCAATATGAGTTCGATTGCAGGAACGGGTTTGTTGCGTGATCACGTGACCATGCGATGCTCAATTGAATGGAGGCGTGACCTATGAACTTGAATGAAAAGAGTGTTAATTTGACTGCCTGAAATGTGAATTTGAATGCTTCCTAGATGAATTCGAATGCACAGATTATTAATTTGAACTGCCGAATAGCACGGCGTGGCGAAAATCGTTTAACATTGAATGCTCGTGAAATGACTGACAAAGTTACGAAATTGGCCGGGAAAACCTGTAGTATACCTTATTGTCCTGTAGGCTATTTGGAAAATTTAAATGATGGATTGTATTCTGTAGATTTCCCAAAGCCACGCAAGTTGGGGAAATTCATTCACCTAACCATAGGCGACAATCTCCCCCGAGGAAGGAGTAGACAACTTACAACTTTTTATTACGTTTAAGTCGGGTCAAGCTCAGCAAATGTCACGAAGACTGGAAGACTGCCTTCAAGCCATACGTTGCTGGATGACTGAAAACTTTCTTCTTCTGAATGACAATAAGATGGAAGTGTTGCACCTATTTTCTCATCGTAGAAGTGTCATTGAACTCCAACCAATTCTTGTTAGCAATGGCTTTATAAATCCTTCAAAATCAGTTGTTAATCTAGGAGTTATTTTTGATCAAAATCTTTCAATGCGCCCTCATGTCAATAATATTTGTCGTAAAGCATCATTTGCCCTCAGAAAAATTGGTAAAATTCGTAAATTCCTATCTAAGCCGTCCACTGAGATTTTTGTACATGCATTTGTTAGTTCCCTCCTTGATAGTTGTAACAGCCTGATCCAGGGAATTCCTGATAAAGATATGGCCAAACTGCAAAGAATTCAAAATTCTGCAGCACGCCTGGTATCACTCAATAAAAAGCATGACCATTGTCATATAAGAATTATGGTCGTAACTATGTTGCCTATGTTGCTCTGACTGAAGTCAGATTTTGTTTTCCTATTTGATATTGAGGTACACCTTAGAAAACGGTGAATAAACTCTCTTCGAGCCAAGACCTAAAATAGCAAGTACAATTGTCGTTTTTCCGTGACAATTTTATGGCGACCCTGCCAGGACGAAAGTTTTAGGTCTTGTATGAAATACCACAATTTGTAGTTTTTATCTCAATGCTACCATGTGTGTATGTTTTAGGTTGAAAGAGAGACGGATGTTTGCAAAAAGAGTGATTTTGCGGTTCGGTGTGGTAGGTCTCTCGCCACGGTTTCAGTAGTGCGTGTACCGTATTGTACAGGGATCGGTATGCGGGGTTCTGTGTAGAATGCTATTCAGGTTTCAGGTATTCGTGTTACGTGCATGGGATGTCCGTTGGCATTGTGAATTACAGCGGTGTGTACAGGTTTTTGTACGAGGGCTGTGATGGGTTTTTTCGCCGGAATTGGACATGGTATTGGATTTAGCTGTGTGTGAGTTAATCCACTTTGTATGCAAGCATACTTACTTTGAGACTAGTTTTGGTATTGCATGTCTAGATTTATAAAGACAAGTGGTGGGTAGAAATTCCCATGAGTTTGTTTTGTCTTGGGATATAAACTAGACAGATACAACAAGAGTCTTGATAAGATAGTTGGTTAGAATAGATTCTACAGGGATTATTCTAAACTTGTTAGTGCAAGTAGAATATTAAGTGGCTCATTAACATAAAGTTAGTGTAAACTGTAATCTATACCCAGCACTAGATTGTTTTGTGATAGGGTCTATATTGATTTAGAACACGGATCATAATATTTCACAATGGCCAGTTTAGATCAGATAAAAGAATTTTCAGCCCTAGGTCGAGAGATGAACTTGGCGGGCAGTGAGCTTAACAAGTTTGTTTCTGAGCGCTGTGCTGAGGTGTTAAGGGCAAAAGAGTTAGAACTAGAAAGCCAGCGCGATCGCGAAGAGCGCGAAAAAGAAGTGAAGCTAGCTCAGCTTCGGGTCGAGGAGAAAAAGACCGGCAGTGTAGATACTGGCGGATTGAAGTTGAAAGTTGGGAAGTTTGATGACTCAAATGATAAATTTGATGCATACGTTACCAAATTTGAATTACTCATGGATAGTCAGAAGGTACCTCGCAGCATAAGAGCCTTACATCTTATTTCTAATCTGACAGGACAGGCTTTAGAGGTTGTGAATAGAATGTCAAGTGAAGATCGCAATGATTATGAGGCAGTAAAGCGGGAGCTGATGGAGTTCTATCATTTAACTGCTGATGGTTATAGGAGAAAATTCCGTACAGCTAAGCCAGAAAAGCATGAACAGCCTAGACAATTCAGTGTTAGATTAAAAGGCTACTTACAGAAGTGGATTGAATTATCAGATATTGATGAAGACTATGAATCCCTTTTGGATTTGATTCTAAGAGAACAATTTGTGTATTGTTGCCCAAAGGGAATTGAAGTGTTTGTTAGAGAGGGGCAATGTAGTAGCATTGAAAAGGTTGTTGATAGGGCTATGGTTTATGTAGGGGCTCATGGGTTACATACTTTTTGTACACCGCGTAAACCAAGTGGATTCAAACCTACAGCTACAAGTACACAAGGTGGTGTTAGTTCCACTCGGCCAGGTGTCCCCAAGGGTAACTTTAGCGCTAAGGGTCCTGATTCGCGTACACCGAGTAGTGTAGGTGGAAGGGCGCATGATGCAGGCAAGCGTTCTGTTAGAGGTTGTTATACATGTGGCAGCCAGGGGCATTTTAAGAAGGAATGTCCATTGCGAAAGCAGATGCATTCAGTGCAAGGAATAATAACTGTAGATGGGACAGATTTACCCACCCAAAGAGAAGAGGGTGATATCACTACTAGGTTAGTTGCAAATGATGGTAAGGACACGGGATATAGTATTGGTTCATTGAGGTCCAATGATAATTCACCTACTGTTCATTCAGTGCAACTTGGACTGGCTGGTATTTGTTTACTACAGGTAGAAACAAATGGATTGAATTCATTAGAACAGGCAAGACAAAGCATAGTGAATAAGTTAGGCATGGCTTATGATCTGTTGGGGGCTATGATGAAACATATGCCCATAGTTTCAGGTAGACTGGTAAAAGGAAGCAAAGCGGTGTCAGTTTTGAGAGATTCCGGGTGCACTACTTGTGTAGTTAAATCAGAATTGGTCGATGAAGATCAGCTGACAGGTTTCAAGCAGTTAGTGTTGCTCATTGATGGTACAATAAGGGAGTTCTTAGTTGCAAAGCTGACAGTTGATTCTCCATACTACGTGGGTGAGATAGAGGCTTTGTGTATGCCTCATTCACTGTGTGATCTCGTTATTGGCAATATAACTGGTGCACGTGAGCCCAGTAATCCAGATTTGAAATGGGTGCCTAAAGGAGGTAAAATAGTAAGTGTTGGTGAGAATGCCATTGGTGATGACAAGGAAGTCATTGATGTGCATGTTAATGATGAAATCGATGATGCAGACCAGGTGGATAGTGATGGTGAGAATGACATTGGTGATGACAAGGAGGCCATTGATGTGCATGTTGTTGATGGAGTTGAGCAGGTTGTTGCAAGTATCTCTGGTGTGAAAGAGGGTAGTCCACAGGTGATGGCAGTTGAAACTCGATCTCAAAAGGAGGTAAAGGTCAAACCGCTCAAGGGTTTGAAAACTGGGAGTCCCATTTCCTGTGTAGAGCCTGCTGATTTTGTTCGCGAACAGAAGGAAGATCCGACCTTGCGTTCACTATGGAACAAAGTAGGTAGGGATGAAAAGTCGAAGTACATGTTTGTGTCAGAAGGACAGTATTTGTACAGGCAGAGAAGAGATGGAAACAATCCTAAGCTTGGTGTTGGACATAAGTGCGTAGTTCTCCCTAGGTCACAAAGAGAGAAAGTCATGAAAGTGGCACATGAGTCCTTGATGGGAGGTCATATAGGCATAAACAATACAATGGCCAAAATCAAAAGTCAGTTTTTCTGGCCAGGAATGTCGGTGGATGTAGCAAACTTTTGTCGATCCTGCGACATCTGTCAGAAGACGGTCAGTAAGGGTAGAGTGTCAAAGGCAACATTAGGTCGAATGCCGATCATAGGTGTACCCTTTCAGAGAATAGCTATAGATTTAGCAGGACCATTCACTAGGTCAGCTAGAGGTCATACGCATATACTAACGGTTGTAGATTATGCAACCAGGTATGTAGAAGCCATACCTTTAAAGACAATAACAACTGTGGAAGTGGCCGAAGCACTTCTCAGTGTGTATAGCAGGGTAGGAATACCAAATGAAGTCATGTCAGACTTGGGACCACAGTTTGTTTCAAGTTTAATGCGGGAAGTGTCGAGACTGTTGTCTATTCAACAGGTCACTAGCTCTAGGTATCATCCTATTTGTAATGGGTTAGTAGAGAGGTACAATGGGTTGGTGAAAACTGCGCTGCGACGGTTGTGCGCGGATGAACCACGCGAGTGGGACAGGTATTTGCCTGCACTTCTCTTTGCATTGCGCGAGACTCCAAGCTCTAGTCTTGGATATTCTCCTTTTGAGCTGTTGTATGGGAGAAATGTTCGTGGTCCCATGGATGTGTTAAGGGAATTGTGGACGAATGATGATGTAACTCCAGAATTGAAAGATGAGTACGAGTATGTCATAGAGCTTCGTGAGAGGTTGGTGAAGTCGTGGGAATTAGCCCAGGAAGCCTTAAAATGTGCTGCGGGAAAATACAAGAAGTATTATGACAGAAATGCTAGGAACAGGAAGTTGAATATCGGAGATCAGGTGTTGATTTTGCTTCCAACGGATCAGAACAAGTTGTTGCTGAAATGGATGGGTCCTTTCCCTGTTGTTGGTGCAAAGTATGACTATGACTACATTGTAGATGTAGATGGTGTTCCTAAGACATATCACATTAATCTTCTCAAGAAATATTTCCCCAGGGAGGAGGTTAACTTGTCTATGACAGGCTGCTTTGATTTGTGTTCAGAGAGTAAGAAAGTGTGTGAGGGAGATATCGAGGTTGAGATTAGTGATGTCGATGGCGCCGACGTCACAGTGATGCCATCCATGCATCAGAAGGAATTTGTAGAACATGTCAAGGTGAATGAGTCCTTGGAGGAGATTCGTAAGAAAGAGATATCTCAGTTATTGGGAGAGTATCAGGATGTCTTTTCTGATGTGCCGAAGAAGACGACTGCTGCAGAATGCAAATTGTATTTGACGAGTGATGAACCAGTACGTTCACCTCCATACAAGATTCCACAGGCAATGAAAGAAACTGTAGAAAAGGAAATAGATACAATGTTGCGGATGGGAATTATTGAACCGGCAGATTCCCCTTATGGACATCCGATAGTAATGGTGAAGAAGCCAGATGGTTCTAATAGATTCTGTATAGATTTCCGCCGTTTGAATAATATCACTGTGTTCAATCCAGAACCAATACCAGACCCTAAGGATTTGTTTGCTACATTGTCACAAAGCAAGTTCTTCAGTAAACTAGATATGACAAAGGGATACTGGCAGATCCCTATGCGAGACAGTGACAAAAACAAAACTGCATTTCTAACTCCAAGTGGGCAGTATAGGTTTAGATACATGCCATTTGGTTTGGTTACGGCAGGTGCACAGTTTACCAAGATGATGCGTAATGTGTTACAGGGTATTCCCAACGTAGTTCATTATATCGATGATGTTCTCATTCATACACAGAGTTGGGAAGAGCATGTAGAGACGCTCAGAAAGGTGTTGCAAAGATTGCGCGAGGTTAACTTAGCTGCACGTCCTACCAAATGCGCTTTGGGATTCAACACGATCGAGTTTTTAGGACATAGTCTTAGAGATGGTACTATCCAAACTAGTAGTAGACTGACTAAGAAAGTCATTGAGTCATCTAGGCCAAAAACCAAGAAGCAGGTGCGATCGTTCTTAGGTCTTACAGGTTACTATAGGGACTACATCCCTAACTATGCTGAGATCGCACTGCCTTTGACAGACTTAACGCTTAAAGGTAAACCAAACGAGGTAAAGTGGGGAGAAGATGAGGAAAGGTCGTTCAGAAAGTTGAAGGAATGTCTAGTTACTCGTCCAATCCTTCATCTCCCTTGTTTTGATCAGTTGTTTGTATTGAAGGTAGACGCATCTGACAGGGGTGTGGGTGCTGTGCTTATGCAGGAGCATTCAGGGGAAGAATTCCCAATTGCTTATGCTAGTAAAAAGCTGTTACCAAGGGAAGAGAATTACTCGACAATAGAGAAAGAGTGCTTAGCAATAGTATGGGCGATCAAGAAGTTCGACTACTATTTGTATGGACGTGAGTTTGAAGTGCACACAGACCACAAACCATTGGTCTACATTCAAGGGAAGAAGTTTGAGAACAAGAGAATCATGCGATGGAGCATGATGCTCCAAGATTACAGGTTTAGGCTTGTATCAGTGAAGGGGCAGGATAACACTGCAGCAGATTTTATGAGCAGAATATGAAATGCATTTCACATGTATTTTCTCATCTGTCTACTAATGTAAATTGATGGATACATACGTACTATTGATCATTTAAAACGTTTTGTTAATGTTTGTTGGCTATACAGTACATTTACCAGGGTAATGTAATGTTTATTTTCAAATGATTTTGTGAACCACCCTTCAAACTATCTATGATAATACATACACTTTTTATCCTAAAGCATGTTTTATTAGAAATGCATGAAATGCATTACTGGAATTTGAGTTGAAGAAAAAAAATGTATATATTGCAGCAGTATATTATACATTGTACCTTATGCTAATACATGAATATTGATATTACTGTTTTTTATACCATGCCTATGTATATTGATACTCATTATGAACTTACATGCTGGAGTTTGCGATAATGGACGCTAAAACAAATTTAAATGGGAGCTTTGCCAAAGTTTAGATTTGGACTTTTGCTTGTGGTCATCTTTGAAGTCTTCAATGATCACAAACGTCGAGACTCGAACAACAAATCGTGATAATGTCGACTGAGATGATGAACTTTCCATATTAAGAGCGATACGCCTTGTTACCACAGAGACTATGTTTTCAACATACATTTTAAGCCGCATCTTGAACTGATATTTTGGATCGCATCAAGAGACTGATGATAATTGTACAGCCGCACCTTATGAACTTAAGTATATCAGAGAGGACTGATTGATGCTCAATATATTGGACTGTGATCTCTAATGCCCAGGCTTGGATTATTTTGTTTCATTTTAGTCAAAGACATTCTCTTTAAGTGATGAAGTGAACATTCAACACACTGCGTTTTTTTTTCCTTAAAAGAAGTTTTGCACAGACTCTAATATGAACTGTAATCTGGATATTAATATATAGCTGTGTTATAGTAACTCGAATTTATGCAGAATATGTCATACATGTTTACACATGCATTTTTTTTTTGTGTACTAATTATCCAATAGCATGAAGTTACTGTGCTTTGATGGCATTGTATTGAACAAAGCTTATTCAAAAGTTGTTTGTAGAATTACATATATAACTATGACCAAGCTTTTGTGCGTTATTAGCGTTTGAGGTACAAGTGCTGTATAATATCACGTTTTATTGTATTAAACAAAAAATATGTCTTAGTAATTGCACACAGAATTGCATGTGCAGATTTAAATCCATAAAAATGGAATTATAATGAATGTACTTTTGGTTGTCCTTGTTTTAATTAGTGTACATTCTAAACATAATACTTTATGGATATAGTTACTTTGACTACGATTTAATTTCAGTCATATGAGCTATATTGTGTTGTTACCTATTGGTAGTACCATACTGTGCTTGATGGAATACAAATGTTATTTTGCCTTTGAAAAATCTTTGATAATAATTATGAGAGGTAAAAAGGGAAACAGTTTCCTTTCAAACATTCAGGAGATATGTAATGCCCAGTGACTGTTCTATATGTCAGAAGTATGAATTATGCTCTGAAAGGTTACATCTTGGACTGTATTCTTATATTGTAATGACTTAAAAGGAAATATAGTTTATTGACATGCATATGAAACTGAAATGTATGTTTTTTGTACGTGCAGTAAACAAAGGAAAATATGTTATGATTGTTTATTTATCTGCCTTGCTGACTTATTCAGCTTTGACTTGTTTTATATTAATGTGAATACTAGAAGAAGTCATTTTGTTAGGAACATGACCAAATATAAAGTTAGATGGTTAAGAAAATGGTTGTAAATGTACCATTATGACTGATATGGGTCAAGGTCAAGATGAATTGGTTTTGTTTATGATTATACATGCGACAGTGGCCATGAATGTAATTTACAAAGACAGATGTTAGTGACTTTGTAACTTTATTTTAGTCAGGTACTGGATTTTGGATTATTGTAATTGTCCTATAATTCTCTGGTTTTGAAGAAAATTTATGGGAGTAAATTATTCTTAAAATGGGGGGCTAATTGTCATATAAGAATTATGGTCGTAACTATGTTGCCTATGTTGCTCTGACTGAAGTCAGATTTTGTTTTCCTATTTGATATTGAGGTACACCTTAGAAAACGGTGAATAAACTCTCTTCGAGCCAAGACCTAAAATAGCAAGTACAATTGTCGTTTTTCCGTGACAACCATATCACACCAATTCTTAAACATCTGCATTGGCTACCCGTTAAATATCGTGTCCAGTTCAAAATTCTTCTTTTAACTTTCAAATCCATACATGGTCCTGCTCCAAAATACCTTTCTGAAATTGTCAAATTATACACACCTGGCAGATCCCTGCGTTCCTCAAATCAAAATCTGTTAATGGTCAAAAAAGCAAAAACAAAATTTTTCGGAGATAGGTCTTTTTCGTGTTCGGCCCCACTATTATGGAATTCCCTTCCTTCCTCTATCCGTTTAAGCACAGATCTTAATTTGTTCAAATCAAAATTAAAAACCCATCTACTGAAAGAGGCATTCTTATCATAGGTTTCAAACATCCATATTATGCTCAATTGTTCATTGAATTGTTCATGCTCATTACTTGAATTCCTATATTATGCGATTTATCATTGTATTGTAATATATGCTATAATTATGTAAAGCGCTTTGATATTAGTTCACTTCTGAAAAGCGCTATATAAATAGACGTTATTATTATTATTATTATTATTAGACAAAAACCCTGCATTTCCTTATATTTATGGGTTTTTTTCTCACCTAACTATAGGCAATTATAGGGTAACACACGAAAGAGCGATAGGAGCAGTGGCGTAGCCAGGATTTTTCAAGGGGGGGGGGGGCAGACGTGAAAGATCCAACCGCGTAGCCAGGATTTCGTTTTAAGGGGCGGTTGTGAGCACGCGAAGCCTGCGAAATCGGTGATGAGCACACGAAATGTGCTCCCCACGGGGTTCGGTGCAGGAAGCGGGGAGTTTCCCCCTCCCTCGCGAAGCACGAAAGCTCTGACGTTTTATAGCAAATTTGAGAGAAATATAACGGCTCGTAGCACCCTTTTTAGGCGGAAAGTTATTTCGACGCCCGGATTGCTTTCAATTATGTGGACACAATACTGCACTTGATGTAACAGGGGTGGGTGCAGGAAGGAGGGGGAGTTTCCCCCTTCCCGTGCGAAGCGCGACAGCTCTGACGTTTCAGAGCAAATTTGAGAGAAATATAACGGCTCGTAGCACCCTTTTTAGGCGGAAAGTTAGTTCGAAGCACGGATTGCTTTTCACTCATTTTCACTCATGCTGAACATGCTAAATTGGATGCTCCAAAATGAATTCGAATGCAGGAACGGGTTTGTTGCGTGATCACGTGACCATGTGATGCTAAATTGAATTAATGCTTTATGAATTACGTGCGTGAGCTATGAGTTTGAATGAAAAGAGTGTTAATTTGACTGCCTGAAATGCGAATCTGAATGCTTTCGAGATCAATTCGAATGCACAGATCTTGAACTGCCGGATAGCGCGGCATGACTAAAATCGTTTAAATTGAATGCTCGTAAAATGAATTAGAATGACAAAATTGCGTAAAATAATTTTCCCGCCGAAAAATCTAATACATGCACTTCTAAGAGATAGAAACAATTTTAATCATAAAATAAGTCATTACAATTTGTTCTACATGTAGAAGGTATTAATTACAATACGATTTACACCATGCAAATTTGAACTCACACTAAGTTATGAAAGGTCCAGGGTAAGAAATGCTTTTTATTTTCATCCAGAGCATATTATGAGGAGGTTTGGTTAAAGAGCGCTTTTCCCCTTTTTCCTTATTTTTCGATTTCAATATTTCATCTTTTATCTAAAATTATAAAGCAATTTGTCTTGCTTTTGACAGAGTTTTAAGAGGAAAAAAAATTGACTCAACTTTTGGAGGTGTCTGAGAACCCTTTCCTATTCATTTTTTGTCAGATATGTATGTGTGTGTGTGTGTGTGTGAGAGAGAGAGAGAGAGAGAGAAGGAAGGTGATGGGGTAAGGGTTTGGGTGCAGGGAGGTCAGTACAATGTATATGCAGTTATATTAGATGTATATTGTTTCCCATGTTCATGGAGGGGGGGGGGGACTATTTCATTAAAAGATTTTATTCAATGCTTTCTTTATAGTTTTGAATTTCAGGTATCTATTTATAGAAGATGTTACACGATAATGTGCTTTATTTGTTATATACTTTCATTGAAATGTTGATTTATGATTATTTATAATTATTGAGTGGATTCAAAATAAAGATCATTGAAAAAAATGTGTGTGTGTGTGTGCGTTTGTTTAGCATTATGTCCGAGGACATTTTCGGACAGAGAACAAAAAAAAAATCATGACAACAATGGTCCTCGGAAGGCGGACAATAGTCCTCGAACGTCGAACAATGAATTTATGCCTTATTCCGTCGACTGTCCGAGGACGAGTAACAATAGAGGAACAATAGTTGTCCTCGGAAGTAAAGCCATGTAAACGTGTGTGTGTGTGTGTGTGTGAGGGAGAGAGAGAGAAAGGAGGAAGAAGAGAGAGAGAGGGGGGGCGGGTCTTAGCCCTCCTGGAACCGCCCATGGATTTAAGATGCACATTCGTACAAAACATTTCATGTAATCATACTCACCATTTCTCAAATCAATGTCTAATCTTGCAAGCAAGAGCCCTTCTTTTCGTCTGTGCAATCACCAGGGTTGGCAAGTTGCCACAGTTATTGGATATTGAATTTGGTGTTGCAAATACTCAAACTATTCTCCTTAAAATGGTAGCGGATATACCTCGTTAGTAATGAGGCTGCTTTCAAAATAGTTATGTTGGGTTTTTTTTACTTTTGATTCGTTGTTATAGGTTTTCCCGCCCAATTTCGTCAAAATTGCATCCGATTTAACAATGCAATCATTCAATTTCGAGCAAATTTGAATGATCACCGAGATCAACATTCAAAAAGCTTACTAGTTCATTCAATTTAATTTCATTAGCATGCGATTTCATAATTTTCTCAAATAAACGTGTAAAAAGCGCGTTCAAATTAAAAATGCACGTAAAGTGCATTCAAATTCGCACCTGCTCTGCCCTGATGAACGTTTGGGAATTCAAATTCACGAATAGGCAAGCATTTTCAGCAGTTGGGCAGTGTTTTTCGTTACTGCTTATGTTCTTTGTAATCTGCATTTGTTAATTATGCAAACTTTATGTACCTTGAAATGTGACATTTGCCTTATATTGATCTTTCTCATTCCTCTGACAAACCGTCATCGAAACAACAGCTCGTATAACTCCACTTTCATATACATACAATCAGGCCCCTGGGAACGATTTTGTTACTGGGGGTGCTGTGAGCAGATTTTTTTTTTTGTATGCAGTTGCTTATGTATGAACGGCGCCCGGGGCAAACGATGAAGTTGCTTTAAGTGAAAGTGTCCAATATAGAAAACTGGGGGTGCTACAGCCAGTGGGGGATCCAGGATTTTGTGATATTCACAAAATTTTCTGACTAGCAAAAAAAAAGTCCTCAACGTTTTGGGGTGTCTTTTTAACTCAAAAAATCTTTGACAAGCAAGCAAAAAAAAAGTCATAAGCATTTTGCTGGCTACAGCACCCCCGCATCCTCTACCTTCTAGGGGTGATGTGCAACCACTCAAAAAATTCCCCGCCTCCCAGGGGCCTGTATACAATTCGTTTATGCACGACTATGGTGGCGGCTCGAGGAGATTACATGAATATCTCGAATACGGACAGAATTAGGTTGGCTGAAGCATTTGACACAAGACTACCTAGAACTGGCAGACGCTCTAGGAATAAACATGAAATATGATAAAAATAAACTTTGAAAATGAAAGTTTGAAAAAATGAGAAGGAAATTATAAAATCACAAACAGTGAAAAGGGGTGCATATGACGTGAAAAAATGAGGTAAGAATTACATAGAACAACAGAACTTGTTTATGTTAATTGAATTCGAACGTTCAAAGTGCGAAGGTGTGTGCCTATAAATGAAATTGAAATTGGTATTTGAGACGAAATTGAACGTCTATCCAGCTAGCGCGAAATTGAATGACAACTTCGCGTCGTTGAATTGAATGAATTTCTCTCTAAATTGAATGAAATAAAATTTAAAAGGAATGATATAAAACGAAATTGAATCCTCAAAGAATGAAAATGAACCATGAGAGCAGAGAGTTGACGAAAATGGTTCGAACTTGAACGCCTATTCATGAATTCGAATACAACTCTGATGAAAATGGGTGGGAAAACCTATAATTAAGATATAAGATAATGAATAAAGATGATGATATAGTAAACTTTTAGCAAACTACTCCTTTTGAAAATGGTAGTTGAGCTACGAATCATAAAATGGTCTCCCAGTTTATCCATGTCAAGCTCCAGATTCGTCAAACTACCGGATTTGTCATATCGCTCTTTGGGTGATTCGATAAAAGAGTAGGGTTTGCCAACTTATGACATGTTGATGTTCCTTTTACCAGGGAAATTAAGAACTAATCACGTCACCCATGCTATCAATATATGTTAAAGGGGAAAATTTGGTGGCATTGAGACCCCCATTCGGGGATAAACATATACAACTTATTGCCAAGGCATTAAATAGGGCTGTGTTTGCAAAGAAAAAAAAACAATAGACGTACAATTCGATAAATTAGGCCTATTTCATGGTTGGGAATATGTTGATCTGAATCCAATTTCTTCGATGATAATTCTACATGAATAATAAATGAAGTAGTTATCATAATTATGGGCAAAAGAATGGAAAGAGTTCCATACATGCACTATATCACACTTTAAAATTGTCATTAAAAAATGTTTAGGCGTACGAGCACATTTCGGCAGGAGAGGGCGGGGGCTGACACTCCCTAAAATGTTAACCTCTTTTACGACTGTTGTCCTAAGTGGTGGTTAGCCAGAGTTTTAACTGTCCTGGGGTAGTGTTTCGGTGGTATTCGTTCGGAGTGTCCATAGGGGACGTCCTGATATACGGTATATTCGTATTCGTGACTTTAGATGAATAATTATCGATACAAAGTCTAATAAACCAGAACACATGCATTCTATGCTAAAATTACCGCTTTGCCAGTTGGAAAAGAGCATCACAATTTTGTGGCCTTGCGATCCACATTTAGGAATAAAAATATACAACTTATTGCCAATTCATTAAAAAGGGCCGAGTGTTTGCAAAGAAAAAAAAAGAAACAGTATATTTCGATAAATTAGGCTTATATGCATGGTTGTCAATATATTAAGTTAATCCAATTTCATTGATTATGATTCTGACGTGAATAATAAATGAAGTAGTTATCATCATAATGAGAGACATACAAATGAAATGAGTTTCATACATGCACCACTGCAAGCTTCATTGAAAAAGTTGTTGGAATATAAATTTTAAAAAAAATGAATAAAAAACCCGGTGCTTACAAGGGGTACAACAATAAAATTATATTGTGTATAGCCGTGGCGCAATAAAGAAAGGCGTCTTCTTTTTGATCGACCTTTTCAGTTCTCTCCTTAACGACATCCATATCAATTTTTGTTTACCTTGGTTATATAAATGCATTATGTCATACTTGCATACTCATTGCAATCTTTTCAATTCTCTCCTTAGTGACATCCACATCAACACCGAGGAGTGGAAACATGAAAAAGAAGAAAGAAAATGAGAGAAAGACGAGAGAGAGAGGGGGGAGAAAGAGCTGGGGGAGAGAGAGAGACAGAAGCAGATACAGAGGTACATAATATAGGTTTTTGCGGTCAATTTCGGACTTTTTTCATTCAATTTGATATAAGAGTCATTCAAATTAGCGAAAAAAATCTGCACCCTAAAATTCATCATTCAACTTGGTATTTCGGTCGTTCTTCGCACTTAGATCAAACAATTTAACACATTTCTCATTCAAAATAAAAAGTCGGGTGGGAGCATTCAAATTCGCCACCATGCCGGAAAGCGTCTCTGCCAGCATTCAAATTCGCAAGTGGGCATTCGAATTCGTAATAAGCCCATTCAATTTAGCATGTTTAAGGTATTTGGACTTTTAATTAATTTACTTTGAAATAAATTGTTTTGTAATGCGTGGTTAGGCTTCCTTTTCATTACTCAGTTCCATTCCATAGGTCTTATAGCTTTCATAATCATGGACTTAAGCTCAATACCCCAACCATCCCCAATAAGAAACACAGATACTTTTATGAAAGAAATAATTTTCCTAAATAACTTTATTAGTTATTACACCATCTTACATACATTTAACAATATAAAATTATGAAATAGATTTTCACTTGAAAATATGAACAATAATTATTGTGTAAACTTGTTAGACCATAAGTTAGAGAAAAGTAAGTCAATAATGTTATAAAAAATTGCTAAAATATATGTAGATGAGATAAACATGAATTCATTAAAAGAAGCTTATATGAATAAAAGAATACATAAAAGCTCATATGCAATTCGAAACCAATATATCAAAATTAATAAAGAATAACAACAAAATAAAATGTGTTCGACGTGAATTACGAATTCGAATGCTCAATGTGCGAAAAAGAATGCTCTGAAAGGAATTGAACGCTGGAATAACGGTATTGCGCAATCGCATCACCTCCCGTTCTAAATTGAATGACCGTTTTACTAACTTGATGCATTTTTTGCGAATTCGAATGAAATTAGTCTAAATTGGATTGATAATAGTACTAATACGAATGCATGAAATATTAATTTGAATGCTTAAATGCTTGTACACGGCCAAATTTTTCTAAATTGAATGCACGTAGTATGAATTTGACTGATGAACTTACGAAATTGACGGCAAAACCCTATAATAGGAAAATAGTGAAAAAGACAAGAGTATCAGAGAGAGAGAGAGAGAGAGCGAGGGGAGACAAGACATGGATGAAGATAAATAGATAGATAGAGAGAGAGAAAGAGTACTGAAAAGAATATCTTACCATCATTAAAGTCTGGATATCATGATCGTAATAAACATCACACTTAACATCCCCTATGTCACTTCAGTCGTTATTATGATCACTGTCAATCATAATCATATCTAAACTTACCATCATCATCATATGAATAACCACCAACACCATACACTGTATCTGTCCTTACACTCCTAAACGCAACAACCATTATCACTATCAAATCATCATCACAATTAACCACCATGTAAATCATCACCAGTGATATGCCTTTTAATGACTACTAACATCAGTCAGTAATCATAATCAGATTCATAATTAGCATTATCCTCAACACATAATCATTATCATAAATCTTCATCATCATTGTCATCACTTTAACGCACAAACATCTCTGTGAAAACTGTATAAATCGCCTGAATACAAAACAAGTGTTAATGCACGCCAACAGGATTTATTAAATGTCACAAGAAATTGATAAATTAGACAACACAGAGGTGTTGTGGATCAGTGGATAAGTCCCCGGACTGTGAACCACGAGGTCCGGAGTTCGAATCCCACCGCAGCACTAGCGTCCTTTGGCAAGACGTTAATCTACATTTGCCACTCTCCACCCAGGTGTTAAATGGGTACCCGGTAGGATGGCGAAAGGTAATGTCCTTTGCTTAGCATGTGTGCGCTTAACAGACGCCTGGCTGGAATGCTCCCCAGGGAGTGGAGAATGTGCATACACTGTGTGCGGGCGTGCCAGAATCCAATGACCGGGGATAATAATAATGCGCCATGAGCATCTTTCATGATGGATACCGGCGCAATACAAATGTCCATATTATTATTATTATTATTAACCTATTATGTATGTCAAAAGAAATAGAAAAGGGTAAAAACAACACTTAATAATGGAAAAGTAATTGTTTGGATAGCTCAGGAATCTACACGTGATTTTTTCCAATCTTGGTCATCATAAACTAGGTTCAGTGGCGTATTTACAAGGCCAATGATTAGATGGGCGCGGGAGGGTGTTCTTTCGTTTTCTTTTCTCGTCCCCCCCCCCCCCCGTTCCTTTTCTTTTCTTTCTTTCCTCTCCTTTTTTTTCGTCATTCGATGGGGGACGTGCCCCAGTGCTCCCCTGTAACTGTGCCACTGACTATGTTTACCAGCTGAACCTAACATGCCATTTTTCAATATGTACTTGAGTCTTCAATGCAATCTAATGGCGTATCAAGAAATTGATTAACAGAAGGGCTTATTGTTTTCTTATATTGTCACTTGTCATTCAATCTATTTAAAAAAATAGAAAAATTAGAAAAATGGGGTTTAAGTGGCTCTTTTAATGTTTAATATCATTGTGGATGTGGGTGTGGGTTGTCTGTATGTGAGTGTAAGGTTTGGTGTAGGCTTGGATGTGCGTATGTGTTTAATTAGAGAGACTAACTTTTCTTTTTATACCATTCACAAACAAATATAGTACACTATCACACCACAGTAGTTTTTCTCATACCTTACATATAAAATAAGTGTTTCGAAAACGCAGAAGTACATATAATTTACGTTTCATTTGGGGGAGTCTAAATTTGGTAAGAATGTGTCAGTCATCTACTTAAATATACTGTACGATGAATTTATCATGAAATATTATATGTAGTATTCAAATAAATGATGATAAGTGTTTCCAAAACTGAAATGTCTTCAAATAAGCAGCTCAGTGAGGCATTTACTGACGGACTCGTCCCCCTAATTTCAGGAAGCCAAGGCTGTTGAGAACAGCTCCGAATACCAGCGCCGTCATGACGCAGTACTGGCGAAATAGAAACATCAATCTGCATATCAAAGGGAAATCCAACCTTAATGGCAAGTTGTTCTGAAAGAAAGTGAAAAAATCCTATAAGCAGATTGGTGAAAGTTTGAACGTAATCGGACAAGCAATACAAAAATTATGAATTTTGGAAAGTTGTAATCACTATACATATGGCAATTTCAAATTGGCCGAATATGTTCCAACACAAAATGACTAGAATATTTTTTCCAAAATGTATCATTCAGTAGGATCTTTATCTGTCATGAGGACCTATACTATAATAATAATAATATAATAATAATACGACTGTTCTTTTATAGCGCATATCACATTATAATATAACGTCCCTATGCGCTTCCAAAGGGTTTTGGATATTATTACCCTGGCTTTAGCTCCGGCAGCCGTAATCACCTGGATGGAGAGTGGCTAATGTGGATTAATGTCTTGCCAAAAGACGCTAGTGCCGGGCTGAGATTCGAACTTGCAACCCTTGGATGGAGAGTCAAGTGAATGAACCACTATACCACGACACCTGGACAGGCGCTTAGGAGAAAACCGCAAATTAATTATAATTTAGTATAATTATGACCAACATGAGAGTTGACAGCCACATGTAACAATCGACTCACCAAATTGTCAATTTGAAATTTGTATAGATTTAGTGGTCTCATTTTTCAAACACCCATAACTTTCTCAACCCTTGTCCGATTTCTTTCAAACTTTCACAATTAATTTCTTTCCTCAACAGGATGACTTGTTTCTCTCCACAGATTATCTCCAACAGGATTTCATGTTTCTCTCCTCAATTTGTTCATTACCATTGTTCTTTTTCACCTTTCTCTCCACAGCCACACCTGTCCACTTCATTCATAACATTTATTATATTTATTATTAGTATACTCATTCTGGTGTCAATATTTCACCTTTTTCCATATGTATGTTTTAACCTTAATTTCTTTCCTCAACAGGATGTCATGTTTCTCTCCACAGATTACCTACGGTCCTAATCCCCCTTTTGTTTCCAGCTTATCCAGACGTTTAATTGGTTTCTTAGTCCTATTGTTCACTTGTTTTCAATGTTTTTTTCAACGCAGGATTAGTTTGATGTTACTTATCCTTTCAATGTAGGTACCTTGATGTTATTTATCCTTTCAACGCAGGTACTTTGATGTTACCGTTACTATTTCTTTCTATACTAATTCCGTGATGTTATTGTTTGCCTCCATTTTAAAAGTGAATTGCCTAACATTACAAACAAGTTGTGAAGCTGTAGAATTCTGACCGGAACGTGGAGCTATTCCAACTCACATGGTTGTACCGTAAACCTTTTTTTTTTTTTTTTCTGAACTTTCACAATTCTGTTTTTCTCATTTTTCTGTTTTCACACAAAATCATTTTATTACCAAGGTTGGATTGCACTTTAAGTCGGAGCTAAGATATCGAATAGATTTTGGCCCCAGAACGTCTTTTGTACGCGTATGTCGACGTCGCCGGACATTCCTCGCCCAGTAAGCACAACCCCTCACATGCGATGTAAGTAAAACACGAGCATAGGGTATCAGCGAAGCACCGTTGACTACACCCGATGAAGGATATCACAGAGTGTGATGAACGAACGTAGGCGTCGACAGGGGCGATATCGTTGGCCAGAATTCTGAAGGTTTTAAATCCAAAGTTGGCTGTTGGTAGAGTTTAGATTTTTTTCAGATTTAGATTTTATTTCATTTCATTTTCATTTTTCAAAGTACATGTATATAACCATAACTATTGTGCAATTAACAATATAAAAATAATTCTCAAGGAAACTAATTGCAGAAACATATTATTACAAGCAAAAATAGAGCATTAACGTTTGAGATAAAGAGAGTCAAAACCCACAAGAATGAATTAAGCTAGAAACAAATTGATTGATAGCTTAATATAGATGTAGAGCTGCCCTTTTAAAACTGATCCACTAAATACTGTATAAAAGGAATCATTAACGTGTGCCGTCCATATTTCATAAATTCATTTCTAAACATTGAATTTCCGGAGGGAGTAATAATTCTGCCAACCCATGAAGCTGGTTTGTAGCTTCATGCCCAACCCATACCCTTTACCTGTGAAGGGGAGAAACCTCAATTGGTGTATTGCCAAAGAATAGCAACTCCAAGGCCATATCCGCATATATGGTTTCAATGTATACGACGCAACACACGTGTTATTCGTTCGCACATGTACAGGTACTATGTTTCACGCATAGAGTTACATCATTTGAGCTTCATGGTTGCATACCCACAGTTTAGTGTGTATGTAACTCTATGGTTTCACGGCGGTGGGAGATGTCTCATTGAAGCCGGTATGGTACATCATCCATCATTCTGCGGTTTAATACTCAGAGAAATTAAGGTCATGAAAACATAACGTGCATAATTAGCGGTACGTCCCTTGTAAAAGATGCAAAAAATGAGGAAAAAAATAATTTATTGTCATTTTTCTATTCAGGGGAATTATAGCCCCCTTATATGGGTCTTGGGAGGACCGACGGATTGGCTCTTCCTTACTACCATCCCGTCACCCCCAGCGCGAGGGGAGACGGGAGTAATATCCTATAGGTATTCATATCATAGTGGAAATATTTTCGAAAGCAATTTTGGTTGGTTTTGGTTGTGGGGGAGGGGCTCCTTCTTTACACCGTGCATGGCAACCGATATTCCTATTAGTGACGTGATCTCCTACACCTCCCCTCCCCCGAATGATGTCCACAGATCGATTTAGTCTGTCATAAGGGAATGAATAATATATTTGAGGCGATATAAAATAACATGTTTCCAACGGTATGAAGACCATTTTCCCCATTCATTGAGACCTGTACATTATCCGCGTAAATCATTTGCTGAATTAAAAAGCAGATTGAAGTAGGGGCAGATTTTGATACCCTAAACAGGGAAACCCGTATATCCCCTATTTTTATACCAATAACGGCGCTTTTATATCTTGATTGGTATTTTACATCCTATTTAGGCCTACATCATCATCATAGACTTCTTTTTAGCCAAAAAGGAACCGTAAAGAAATTTAATCTAATTTGGAACACATTACCGAACTATCCCCCCCCCCCCCCCCCCTCCTTCCGCGGATCTTGTTCTTATCAGTCTCTGAATTTGATACCCTTTTTCTTGATTTTTGCTTTTTTTTATACCCTAAACGCGTAACCCGGGTTATGCGCCTATTGATGAAAAGGTACACTCTTTATCCGTTATCCATCCCCCCCCCCCCCCCCCCCGCGACCGCCGTGAAACCATAGAGTTACATACACACTAAACTGTGTGTATGTAACCATGAGGCTACAAATGATTTAACTCTATATATGCGTGAAACATAGCGCATGTGCAAACGAATAACACTTCTGTTGCGTCGTATACATTGAAGCCATGCATGCGGATATGGCCTTGGAGTATACACGTCACGTTGTTCTTTGGCAATTCACCAAAAGGGTATGGGTTGGGGCATCACAGAAGGTACTGTTTCGTGCGTACCGCAGAATTATTACTCCCTCCGGAAATTCAATGTTTAGAAATTAATTTATGAAATATTGACGGCATGCCAGCCCTTAAAAAGTGCCACCCAACCCTCTAAGAACCATTCCCCGCCTATTCGAACTAAAAAGAAGGCCCCAAATCCTTCACGTAATATATATATAGATATACATGCTATGAAATGCACTGACTGTATGGATGATGTATGAACTGTATGGATGCTACAGGCATGACAGGCGGAGTCATGTACCGATAAAGTATGTTTAGATGATTTAAATGTTAACGAAGCTTATAACCAAGTGTTTTGAAGCTTATTCTATCATTGATCTTGAATTTTGACCTGAAATATGTCCCACATACATGACCTAATCCTTGAAATTTATTTACCTTGGTCTCGAAGAGAGGGTGATGTAGTCATAGACATCATCTGAGTTGACTGTTTGTTTGTTGTTGTAGAAGTGCTTTTGGTTGCATCACTTGACCCTCGTCCTGATGTGGTAGTGGATGTTGAGGTTGCCTGTTCAGACGTAGATGATGCAACATCGGTTGACCCTTGCCCTGACTGGGTAGTGGATGTTGAGTTTGTCTGTTCAGAAGTAGATGAAACAACATTTGTTGATACTTGCCCTGGTGTGGTAGTGGATATTGAGGTTGCCTGTTCAGAAGTAGATGAAACAACAGTGGTTAATCCTTTTCCTGTGTTGGTAGTGGATGTTGAGGTTGCCTGTTCATACGTAGGTGAAGAAACATCGGTTGACCTTTGTCCTGATGTGGTGGTGGATGTTGAGGTTGCCTGTTCAGAAGTAGATGAAGCAATATCGGTTGACGCTTGTCCTGGTGTGGTAGTGGATGTTGAGGTTGGCTGTGATGTTGGTCTCGTTGACGTGGGGTTACTTGTTGTTGACGAAGGCTGCATGGACCATCTCGTTGTAGCAATATGATCACTCTGAATTGTGGACCTGGACGTTTCAGATGTCGTCTCTTGACCAGGCGTCGTTTGGGTTGAACCTTCTGTAGGCGTCGTTGCCCCAAGTGTTGTTTGTTGGGCAGAGCTTGTCTGGATTGCTAGTGGCGTTGAAATAGATAGCAAGTAGTTAAATGAAAAGAAAGGATGTCAGATCTCAAAATGAAGGAAGGAAATAAGAGGAACAATATATTTGTTGTTGTTTTTTCACTTGGAAAATATGTCATTAAAAAAAAATGTTATCAATAATCATTTGCAAAGTCAGAAAAAAAATTTCTCCAAAAACCCCAAGACACTTAACCAAAAGGTGAAGAAAAAAAAATAGGTGAATGTAAGGGCTACAGCCCGCGAGTACAGCAGACCACTATACCGATAGCCAACTTCTAATAACTTTTTGAGGGTTCACCAGACCGGCATTGTTGGTCTCGTGGACTGTCCGTCTTCTGTGATATCCAAGAATGTGAGTACCTACCTGCAGCAGTGACAATTGATATAAGAATCTATTAATATAATACACTAAGGATTTGGGGCCTATTTTTTGGTTCGAATAGGCGTCTCCCCTGGCCCTTTCGGTCCCCGCCTTTTGGTACCCACGGGCGGGGAATGGTTCTTAGAGTGGTGGGAGCCCGCCCCCCCCCCCCCCACTCAGTATTATTTAGGGTACGCGTATGCTTGTTCCCTCCCTTTGAAAGCACCCCCCTATCTCAGGGCTGCCAAAATTTCTGAACCCCCCTATCGCGGCTTTGCGCGGGCTTTTCCTGCCTTGGAGACCCCCCTAAATTCAGAACACTGCTCAATGTACCCCCTATCTCAGGTGAGCTCTCATTACCTTGGAAGAGATGGGGGCCAGTGTTTCTACTTTTCAAAATGAAACTAGCAGGAATTTCAGGAATTTGATCCTGGGATTTGATCAATTTTTCAAGATATTTCATAACCCCCCTTTTTTAATTTCTCAGGTGTCGAAGAGAGAGAGAGAGAGTGAAAGAAACCTCCCCCCCCCCCCCCTTTTTTTTTTTAATGAAATCTCCGGGTGGAAGATAAAAAACACCCTCTTTTTTTACAATTCACGGGCCGGATTGTGTCGCCCAAAAAATACCCCTTTACAGGAGATTTTGGGAACACGCATGCGGTCCCTTCGACCTCCGAGTGGGGGGCCGGGGGTGGGAGGCACTTCTTAAGGGCTTTGAAGCGGGTTTGTAGCTTCATGCAGCCCAGCCCATGCCCTTTCCCTGTGAAGGGGAGGTATGCCAAAGAACAGCGTGGCCATAACACATGTGTTACGTTCACACAGCGCGCATGTATGGCTTCAATATACACGGCGCTACATACAATGTGTAATTCGTTCGCACAGCGCACTATACATGTAGCCTACTGCGTGTACTACGTTTCACCATGTAGCTTCATGGTTTCACGCATATAGAGTTTGGTGTGTATGTAACTAATGGGGTGTTGCAAGAAAGTTGCGATTGACTGCAAGTTGCAACTGATCGGTACTGACCAATCAAAATCATTGTTGCAAGCGCATCTTCTTGCATGGGCAGACCCTGAACCATTCAGAATGGTTGTTCTAATTTGCTTAACAATTTGCAATTGATTGCAACTTTCTTGCAACACCCCATAATAGTTCACTGTAGTCGCGGGGGGGGGGGTCATGTCTCGCTGAAGCACATAACCCGGGTGACGCGTTTATGGTATCCAAAAAAGCAAAAATCAAGAAAAAGGATATCAAATTCAGAGATGATAAGAAAAAGATCCGCGGAAGGGGGGTAGGCTTTGGAGTGTAGGGTTAGGGTTAGGGTAGTGTTTAGGGTTTACCTAACCGCACATTTGGGTGGTTGTCGCATAAGTTATGCGACAACCACCAACAGCTGAAATGACATGAATGGGGAATGGCCTTCATACCTTTGGCAAGATGTTATGGTATATCGCCTCAATTCATTCCCTTATATATATATATGACAGACTAAACTGATATGTAGACATCATTCGGGGGAGGGGAAGTGTAGGAGTTCACGTCACTTAGGAATATCGGTTGCAACGGTGTAAAGAAGGAGCCCCCCCAAAAAAAACAACAACAACAACAACAACAACAAAAAAAAACATACAAAAAAAACCAACAAAAAAAACAAAAAATTCCTTCGAAATTATTTCCACTATGATATGAATACGTATAATGATATTAATCCCTTCTCCCCTTGCGCTGGGGGTGATGGGATGACATTGGAATGGGGGCGGGGGGGGGGGGGTAGGAGGGAAAAGTCAATCCGTCGGTCCTCCCAAGACCCATATAAGGGGGGCATAATCCCCCTGAAAATAAAATGACAAATTCATTTTTTTTCTTCTCATTTTTGCATCCTTTACAGGGCACGTAATTATGTTTTCATGGCCTTAATTTCTCTGAGTATTAAACAACAGAAACATGGCAAGATCAAATCGCCCCCTCTAGGTCTATGCATGGATATTGTACTGGAACATTATTATATCCATATCATTAATCTTCATCAAGATGAAAATGTATTTTTTCAGAACTCATGCAAGCTTTGGATAAAAAAGACATACTCACATGTTCAGGGGCGGATAAGGAAATTGGTATAAGGCGGGGCACACAAGAGCAAGTTTGTCAACATTTGGAAAAGGCAGACCTGTATTTTTTTTGTCTTGCCAGGTTCTTGGAAAGTCGCTCAGTGGTGGAGGGGAGGGGAGTTGGGGGGGGGGGGGGGGGGGGAGGTGGCGACAATTTTTTTTTCCTCAGACCTCCAAAATTCGCTCAGGAGTGTGTGGTTATGGGGGTCCCTGCATAATTCTTTGACAAGCAAGAAAGGTTTGCATTCTAAAAGGGGGGCACAATCGACAAAAGGGCGGATCGTACATGGTCAAAATGCATACTTTCCTTCCTTTCCTTAGAAGTATGGCTATCGATCATCAGCACTTACACTCTTCTTTCTCACAAATGTAATGGTGCTCGTGATCATCAACAAATTTATCATCCAACCATTGGTATGACTTCGATGGTTCTATTACGAAACAAAGCCCTCCTTCGTCGAAAGTCTTCGAATGAAATGCGAAGTTAGAGTAAGTCAGACTTGAACCGTCCAACCAAGTAACGCTAGATAATCCTGTCCAGTAGTCGTTGTCGTCATGGTCATCAGGTATGTTGTCGACCAGGAAGTCTTGTTCTTCTTCAGATCCGATGTAGACAAGGTGCATTCCAAAGGCCTCACATGATGATTTAGACGAGTAGAAATCGGACCCACTTTGTGAAAAGTAATAACAGGACCCATCATGCTCGCTTTGACCAGAATTACAAGCTGCAAGCAAGAGAGATAACGAGAGTGAGAGAGAGAGAATGAGAGGTTGGTAAGTTGATCTGCAGAGCGTATAAAAAGTACACACTGTGATGAAATCCTCAAATAGCGTATTGCTTTCGCTCAAAATTACAAACTGCAAGAGAGAGAGAGAGGGGGGGGGGGGGTGGGGTGGAGTAATCAACATTTTTGCATTTTCTTTTAATATGCAAGAGTGGAATAATAAGCAAATCATGGAGATGATCGAACTTGGGCACCTCATATTCAGGCAGCATGGTTTTCATTCGTACTTTTATAACCCAATTAGATGACAAATTTACAGAGACGGCCCTGTAATTATTGTACCCGTCTTCCTATGATTATGATTGATTATTAATAAATCAGTTAAACGTTTGATTATGACAGACAAAAGTACACGTTGCCTTTTAAAGGAATAGCAAATCAGACTGTCAATCGGAAGAAAATCAATGAATAATTAGTACAAATTCTCCATACTCACCGCCACTATTACTGTTTTCTTTTTCACAAATGTAATAGAACGTGTCGGAACAGCCACCGTCATACCAGAAATTGTTTCGATACATTCGGAAGCAAATTCCTCCGTCATTGAAAACAAGGTTGCTATCCGGGAAGTTGTTGTAAGTTAGTCTTGAACCGTCTAACCAGGTCATTCTGGATAGACCTATCCAGTGCTTCTCATTATTACCAGACAGGCTATTCTGCAAGAAGTTTTGTTCTTCCTGAGATCCTATGTAGACAAGATGCATTCCAAGGTCCTCACATGATGATTTGGACGAATCGAAGCTAGATTTACTCTGTGAGAAGTAGTAACATGATCCGCCATGCTCGCTTTGACCAGAATCACAAACTGAAAAAAATGAGAGACATGGAGAAAGATAGAGGAGAAAGAGAGGAAGAGATCAAGATAGAGAAGGAAGGAAAAGAGGATATTCAACAGGAGTTTCGGAAAACATAGAGAGAGAGAGAGAGAGAGAGAGAGAGGGAGGGAGAGGGAGAGAGAGAAAGGGAGGGAGGGGTGGGGAGCAAGAGGAGATTGGGAATTTGGACAGGAAGAGTAAGGGGATAGTTTGATTGATATTAGATTTTAGATACATTTTATGTTATGAATATAACTCCCCGTTTATTGCCTCCAAGAGATGCAGAGAATTAAAAAAAATAGATGATTATCCTTCATAAAAGCCTAATTTCCATTTCTGTGGATGTTCACATAATGATTTCTGTCATTCTATCCTCGCAAACTGATTGAGTGCTTGTAATACGCTCTGCAAGACATTTATAGATAATTGGGGTATGCAAGCTACTACTTCTACTTCTACTACTACTATTACTACTACTACTACCACCCAGGCCCGTTGAACGAAATTTTAAAGTGGTACGGTTTCAGTGGGGGTCTGGTATTTGTACGAAGGTGCAGAGCCCCTCGTTGGGGTGAAAGGGGGTTTGCACCCCCAAAGTGATACAATTGATACAAGTGGAATAATGATTTTAATAACTCCTCGAGTGTTCCTTGTGCACCAGTGCACATTCGTACGATTAAATTGAACAATAATAATTAGCTTCTCCTCCACCATTGTAGCAGTGAAACTAAAAAAGTGCGCTTAAAGGTCCCCTTCCATTGACCATCGGAGGCTCATCGTATCCTCCAAATGTGAGTTTCCGATGGAATCTGTGCCGACAAGGGCCATGTTTTCTGGGAAATCCGATGAAGTTCCGATCTTGATCTGACTGCGTTTGGGGGGGTAATCATACTGGGAGGATTATTCACCAATATCGGAAAGGTGTTAACTTTGTGTCGGGCGGCCAACGAACACGTCGGGCAGGCAGTACATTGCAATCAGATGGGCGTCTGATGATTGTTCATTATCGGACACTCAACAGACTGTCATCCAGGGGCGTCGCTAGAACATTTTTAATGGGAGTGGTGCGGGGCCGACAAAAATGCTGCACCCTAATTCTCCCCCCCCCCCTCACAAAATAGAAAATCACAGATGTAGAGATCTTGGTCATACAGGCCCATTTTCGCAAGGAGGGGGCTGACGCCTTTTGCCCGAATATGAACTTTTGAATTTCTAATTTCCGATTTTTTAAAAACCTTTTCGTAGTGAAATGTACAGATTAAGTTACATACAGAAGTTACATAATTATCTCGGAACCTCGCTGCCCATATATGTGAATATTCTGGTACCTCACTTAGCTGCCCAAATAATGTGGTGGTTCCCCGAATATCGGAACTTTGCCGCGAAGGGGGTGAGTTTGCCCCGAATATCAACTTTTCAATTTCTAAATTTTTGCGAGCTAGTGAAGCGAGCGAGGGAGGAGCAGTTTTTTTTATTTATTTATTTTTTTATTTTTTTTTTTATGGGGGGGGGGGGGACTTTTTTTAGACCTTTTGCCTGAGTATCAACTTTTCAATTTCTAATATTTTGAGAGGGAGCAAAACAACTTTTTGTAGTGAAAGTTTGCAGAAGTTACATACAGAAGTTACATAATTATCTCAGAACCTCTTTGCCCAAATATGAAGTGGTGTTTGCTCGAATATAGGAACTTTGAAAATCGGGGGAGGGGGGAGGGGCTGCAGCCTACTGCATGAATTTACAAGGGAAGGGCGGGAAGAATGGTGTCGAAATGATCATTGTGTCCTATACGCCTTTGTTGGAACTGAAAGCAAATTTTTACAAATTATTACAAATTAAGATTTACGATTGGATGAAAAAGTTTTGTGGCATATATGCCGTTCTTCGGTTTGTGTGATAATGCGTTTCATAAATATTAATGGAAAAAAATGCAACGTCACTTCGATGTTCGTGTTCTTCCATTAAGCTGGTGATAAACCTATGATCAGCCTATATGATCATGACATTTATCACCCTCCCACTCTCTCTCTTCTTTTCTCTTCTCTTTTCTTCTCCCTCTCCATCTCTATCTTTTTTTAGGTTAGGCTGAAAAATGGTACGGTCAAATACCGTACCAACCGTAGCGGCTCCGACGGGCCTGCTACTACTACTACTACCACTACTACTGTTATCACTACTTCTACTGCTGCTGTTGCTAATACTACTACTGCTACTACTACTACTACTGCTGCTGTTCCTACTACTACTACTACTAGTAGTAGTAGTACTATACACTACTACTTCTGCTTCTACTTTTACCACATGCTTACTCATTACTAGTTCCTTATATGGTATATTACTCTATACAGCTTTTTGTGGAACATAATCAGGGGGAAAATAGTGGCAGACCATGGTAAGAAATCAAATACGATTAATATACATTGTATGGATCAAAGAAATGATATTCCTTCTTAAAATCATATGAAGTGATAAGAAGAAAGATTTTTACCTTGATTAGCAGTCACCATTGTTACTGAGATGTGTTTGTTTACTACAGCGAGGATAATGAAGAAATATACTTCCATCTGTATAGACAACAAAATAATAAATCACTGAGGAAACCTGGTGGAGGAAAAATATTACAAAGAGGTTAACTCGCACTTTCGTGGTATTAAAAAAAGAAAAAAGAACAAGAAGAATATGCGTACAGAATAAATATTGTAGGCTATGGCTACATTTTGAAAAACGTTCCGCCTCCCCTGAAGGAGCTCGGGCGGGTGTGTGTGTGTGTGAGAGAGAGAGAGAGGGGGCGTGGGTCTCCTGGACCGACCCGCCCATGGATTTAAGATGCATATTCGTACAAAACCTTTCATGTATCACACTCACCATTTCTGAAATCATTGTCAATGTCAGAGCCCTTCTTTTCGTCTGTGCATCAACAGGGTTGGCAAGTTAAGTTGGCACAGTTATTAGATACTGAATTTGGTGCTGCAAATACTCAAAATATTCTCCTTAAAATGGTAGCGGATATACCTCGTTAGTTATAAGGCTGCTTTCGAGTGTTTTACTCTTGATTCGTTGTTTATACAGATTTAAGATAATGAATAAAGATGATGATCTAGTAAACTCTTAGCAAACGACTCCTTTTGAAAATGGTAGTTGAGCTACGAATCATAAAATGTTCCCCCAGTTTATCCACGTCGTTCTCCGGATTCGTCAAACTACCGGATTTGTCATGTCGCTCTTTGGGTGATTCCATATAAGAGTAGGGTTTGCAAACTGATGACGTGGTGTTGTTCCTTTTACCAGTGAAAATACGAACTAATCAGGTCACCCATACTATGAATAGATGTTAAAGCAAGAGCGGAACCAGGTTTTATTTATGAAGAGGACAATTTAGTGGCCTTGAGATCCACATTGGGATATAAAAATATACAACTTATTGCCAAGGCATTAAAAATGGATGAGTGTTTGCAAAGAAAAGAAAATCCCCGGTAGACGTACATTTCAATAAATTAGACCTATTTCACGGTTGGGAATATATATTGATCTGAATCCAACATCATTGATGATGATTCTGACGTGAATAATAAATGAAGTAGTGATCATCATAATGAGAGACATACGAATGAAATGAGTTTCATACATTCAGTTTCAGTTTTTTTGTTTTTTTCATTTCCAACAAAGAAGTACAAATATATACATACATTGTGAAATTAAACATTAAAAGTAGAATACATGCAATATAAACATCAGAATTATAAAATTGAAAGTAAAGTGAATAAATTTGTACTGCTAAATTAAAATTCAGGTAATTTTATCTTTATTTATAGATGGAAATGGAGAGGTCCACTGAGAAGCGGAGCTTGTAAATCGTGGACCCCTCAGATAATGGTATCTAATAATAGTAAAATACATATGAACTAAAGGAGGTGGGAGAGTGACCAACATAGAAAAAAATAGGGGTAAATTATGAACAAAAATAGCATTCACAATGACAATGTGCCTAAAATAATGAAGAGTGAAAGTTAAAAAAGGGAGGAAATAAGAGAGAAAAATGATATGCGCGTGGATTGAAGAAGGAAATCAGAGGTAATATGAGTGAACATAATCATGATAAAGGTAGAGCGCAACGTCATTTTAAATCGAAAGATAAGGAAATCCATTGGCTAGCACATCGTGACGATTACTTTGGGAAAATTACTGCAGCAAGAGGTAGTCAAAAGCTGTACAGAAGTAACAGGGAATTTTTTAGTTTTCTTTTAAAGGTTGGAAGTGAAGGAGAAGTTTTCATATCATCATGTAAAGTATTCCAAAATTTCGGGCCTTCAAAAATAAAGGTTTTTTGCGCGGAAAGTGTTCTCAAAAGTGGCAAATGAAATTCCTGAGACTGTCTCGTTGGATATTTATGAATCGTACGATTTTTTTTAAACATGTCATTGAATACACAAGGTAGAATACCGTAATTGTATTTAAACATAAATTCACCAAGATGAAACAGGTAAAGATCTTCAATTTTTAGGATGCTATTTTCAAAGAAAAGAGAATTAGTATGTGCGTGTATAGGGACATTGCAGATAATACGAATTGCCCTTTTTTGTAATAATAAAACTCTTTCCAAGTAAGCAAAGCTGATTGTGGCAGGTGTGATTTAAGTCTGTTGATAATACCAATATTGCGAGAGATAATTTTACAAATGTTATCGATGTGTAATTTCCAGGAAAGTTTACAGTCTACTGTAACACCAAGAAATTTGGTGTGAGTGACATGTTTTAAAGGGGTATTATCGAAAATAATATCAGTGGGTAATGAGACTAAAGAGTTACTGAACAATACGTAATTAGTTTTCAGAAGATTCAAAGATAATTTGTTAGCTCTTATCCACTGTAAAATATTCTGCAAATCTGAATTAATTACATCTACAAGAGTATTAGGGTCACTGTGTGAATAAAATAAGTTTGTATCATCAGCAAATATAATAAATGACAGGGAGTTTGCAGATTTATGAAAATCATTAATATAAAGAATAAACAATAATGGGCCTAACAGGCTCCCTTGAGGAACACCACATGTGATTTCTTTAAAGCCGGATGACTGTTCATTTAAAAATACATATTGCTTTCTGTTCGAGAGTTAACTCCTGAACCACTCCAAGGCATTTCCACGGACACCAATATGAGATAGCTTATAAAGTAAAATTTCATGGTTAATCGTGTCAAAAGCCTTTGAGAAGTCCAGCAATAAACCTACTGTGTGAGAAGACGAGTCAATAGAATGGGCAACTTTCTCAACAAAAGACATTAGAGCATGAACAGTACTATGTTTCTCTCTAAAACCAAACTGGAAATTAGAAAGGATATTATATTTCTTTAGAAAAGCCATCATTCGAGTAAAAATAATTTTTTCCAATATTTTGGAAAAAGAAGACAATAATGAAATCGGACGATAGTTACCTATTTCAAGTTTGTCACCTTTTTTAAATAAGGGAATAATTTTAGCCAGTTTCATAGGATCAGGGAATTTCCCATATAACAAAGACGAGTTAAAGATGTGGACCAATGGATCTACAATATAGGGAATAATAGATTTCATTATAACATTATTGATTCCGTCATAACCAGAACTTTTCTTATGTTGTAAATTGGAGACAATTTTAACGACTTCCAGCCTGTTCGTAGGAAGAAAAAAAATGGAATTTGCACTAGGAAGCCCTAAAAAAATAATTTTTGTTAGATGGAGAGATATTTTAGAGATTGTTGCCAATTGAGGAAAAGTACGTATTAAAAAATGTTCGCTATATCTCTAGAGTCATGAACAATTTCATCATTATGCTTGAGTTTAGTTACTTCAGATCTATTATTACTCAAGTTCATAGCTTGTTTGATGACTTTCCAGGTATTTTGCATATTGTGTTTAAAAAATTCCAAACGACTTACAAAATACTTTCTCTTTTCTAGGCGAATAATACGAGTCAGTGTGTTTTTGTATGATGTATACTTCATTTTGGATTTTTCAGTACCTTTTATTTTGTATTTATAAAAGAGATTATTCTTCCGATTAATTGAGCGTAGGATGGACTTAGAGATCCATGGGAGCTTAGGAGTTTTCTTATGATTATTTTTTATCTTTTGTTTCGGTATGTTAATATCCAATTGATTGTTCAATATGTTAGAAAATGTGTTATAAGAACTATTAACATCTTCATTATTGAATACAGATGACCAATCGATATTTTCAAGATTAATTCCAAGGCGTGCCAAACTCTCAGCGTTGACTTTACGTTTATAAATTGAAAGATTGTTGATGTTAATAGAGTGACCCAGCGGATAAAGCGCTGCAATAGGATAATGATCGGTAATACCCGATAAGATTATGTAAGAATCAGGATGGGGATAACATTGGAAAAAATATTGTCAATTAAAGTAGCAGATGCATGGGCAACACGCGTTGGCTTGGGAATGAGTGGCAAGCAAAAGGCAGACAAAGTTAATTCCAGGAATTCTTGAGAAACATTGTTATGTACATGGTTCAATAAGTCTATATTAAAATCTCCGATTAGGAAAAGGTCTTTATTGTCAAAATTGATGTCCCGTAATAAATCTGACAAAAATTGTAAGAATTCATGTGTATCAGAGCTGGGGGGGGGGGGTCTATAAATAACACCGGCAATAACATTCTTATTACCCGGAGTCGTAATTTCAATAAAAAGCGATTCAACTATAGTGTTACAAACCGAAAATTCATCCAAAATAGTGTAGTTAAAGATCACATTGCAAGAAAATCACAAATATGGCAATTAATGTATCACTAGAAACTGGGAAGCTTACAGATGGCAATCGTATAAGTTTTATGTCAACTGCGTATCTGATGATTATAAAAACAACATAAATAAAAGCTCTTCTAAGCATCTGGAATATCCGAGGATTCGCCAGAAATATAGCGATGTTTTGATGTCGTCACACTAGGAATCGATCCTGCTTAAGCACACGACGTCCTATAATGAATGAACGTAATTGCAATGCAATTATTTATCAAATTATAAAGAGTTTGGTATATTTAACATGACCGTATTCCACACCATTCTAAAAGGGAAAGTGAAACTGATTCTGATAGCTAAAACCGTTTGATTGTAAATACACAGGAGAAGAGTCAATGATCAATGAAATAAACCCCATTTTCTAATTGAAAAGCCATCCGAATAATATCACACATTGTATTCGTTCCCTCTTGAAACGCCGAACATGCCCCGGTGCAAGCAGCTGAAAATACAATGGCGTCTTATTTTGTTTACAAGTGATTGATTCCTTTATTTTTTTAACGCTGCATTTTTCATCAAAATAATACCATACACGAAGTTAAGAGTGAGGCAACAGACTAACATTAAGACTGACGCTAGTCAAGTAAGAGAAATAAGTGAAGAGGAGATGACAAAACAGGCACTGAAAAATGTGTAAGATGTTATGGGACATCGTCTGCTTAGACAGGACTGGTCCTTCGTGTGTCGTCACACATCTCAGCAGCGTTCAAGGAGCTCTTCAGCTGCTATATCGGGGGCTGTATTTTACCGTTTTATAATTGATAATAATCATTAATTCAAATGTTTCCAAGCGTTGAATTTGGATAACCTTGTATAATTTATGCCATCTATGTAATAATAAGTATTAAGCCAATATTTATTTTGATGGAATTTTCTTGCAATGTGATCTTTAAGTGATTTAAATATATAGAAAGCAACTCCACCGCCAACTTTATCTTGTCTATTCTTGTTGATAAACTCATAATCATTGATATGATATGGAAGGTTTTAATCGTTATTTAACCAAGTTTCAGTAAGGCCAATGAGAGAAAATTTATTAATCAAAGATCTATCTACGAGTGAAAGAAGATCATCGAAATGCCGATTCAAACTTCTGATATTTAAATGAAGCAACGAAAGTGTATCATTACGAAAGCTGTCTTTCGAAATATTAGAAAGTTGATTTATGGTTATGTAATTAGTAATTCTTCGTTGGACAGGATCATCAAAGTCAAAATCAAATTGTAAATTTGCAGATGAAAAATTAATGCTATCCGTGACAAGATTATCATAAGAATTATCAGAAGTATGAAGTGCATCATCGGTATGGATAGGTCTATGTAAATCAAAAAGCTCGTCATCACTAAGCCCATGGAATGGCAGCGATTGCCTATCGTGTAAGTTTGACATCATGGGTTCAAAATCAATCTCTCATCTCTGATGTTAAGCGATAAGGAGAAATATTGTACAAAGGAATAATTGGCGCTATTAAAAAAATACAACAGGGGAAAAGGGAAAATGTGGCATCCACATGCAGGAGAAAACAATAGAAATTGATGAAAGTCAAGTATGAATGGAGAACGGATGATGACCAATGGTTGGAAAAAACACACAAATAAGAATAAAAACAATATATACAAACAAAGAATCTCCGTTGGCAGAATAAACTGCGGGCAACCTAAAGACAGGAACGTCATAGACCGGGGGAAAAAAATATCAGCTCTCAAGCTAAGGAAAACTATTTGAGGAATTTACGTAAGGAAAATAAGAAGCTTAAATCACCGGCTGTGTATTTAATTAAATTAGATTCAATGCCATGAGGAAACGTAACCCAACATTGCAACAAAGTGAGCAAGTGAAAAAAAAAACTACGTGTAATCGATTATACAAAGAGTATCGACTACATAAAGCGTATAAAAAGAATAGGAATAAAAAGAATAGCAATACTCGGACTAATAAGTTTAAAAAAATGAATGAACATTAGCAAAATTTAAATTTTTCCACCAGTGCTAAGATAAAAATCCAAATGACTCAAACATTGTTTGAAAGAACAGACATGTATTCCAAACAGCATAACGGTAGATAAATAATGAATGGACCACTCTCGCAATGTATTCAAATTTAAATAAACTTGCTCAGTCAATAAGAATACGAGCACAATTCGCAGCCAGGTCGGGAAAACTAAGGTTTGCCGAACCTAGCGACAACCCGACCATGAAATGCATTGAGGAGAAACACAATGTGGATACAATTAATGTTCTGCACAGTGTATATAGCGAGGAAAAAGAACGTAAACACAAAGTTTCAATACAAGCACGAAAAGGGTTCATCATCGCTGATCCAGGTCATATACAAATAGAGCAGATCTTGCACCTGGAAGAAAATACCAATGACAAACAGCATTGCTATAAAAGAACAATGAGATAGTAAAGGAGGAATTGTTGGCATGACCCAACGAATGCTTAATGTCAGGAAAATAGTTCATGCCATATAATTAATCCTTTACTGAATTCATTTATGGTTAAATTACAATACATAAATACATGAATAATGACATCAAGATACAAAAAAAAAACACACCCAATATTTCGATATCATTATTGTAAAACATTGATTAAATCATTACAAACAAATGAGAAAATCAGCATTAAAAGGAACAGTGCAAACTGACTGATAAAGAATTACAACCGTAGGGCAGGCCCTATATATACGGGCCTATGAGTGGAACATTAAAATAAAGGTGGGCATGACTGTCATGATTGTGGTTTGTTTTGTCAGATAAATATCAAGGATCAATGTCAAACAAAATTCCCCAAAAGCAGCAAAATAATTTCCATTTTGCTATTAAGGATGTCCAAAAAATCAGAAAAAAATTTACATAATCTTTGTTCCAAAGATGAAAAAGAGAGAAATTCATATCTCGTTGAGAAATATTAGAGAGGAAAAAAATGACAGTTTATATTAAAAAAAAAAAAAAAAAACTGTCGGATCAATATTCTCACAAGTACCATCATCCTCCTCCCTCTCAAAAGGAAAACATACATTTTTTCAGTAGTCCAAATGAAGCTACCATTAAACAACCAATATTAGTTAACATCAGTTTAAAGGACAATTACCCCACGTGATATTCTAGATGCACCTATTGTCTGCTACGTCTTTCCATGGAGGCTGCCATTTTGTGCATGACACGGATCATTAGGTACCATATGCATTGATAATAGCCTACCTTTACAACAGATACGTCGCTTTGTTCTGATTGTATTACGATGTTATTGGCCATGGGCCTAGATAATTGACGACCCATGAGTTCTAATAGCCATCCTGTAAAGCAGATTCCTCGCTTTGTTTTGGTATTGTTACGATTGTATCCGTCCTTGACGTCAATTCTCCGTCCTTGACGTATATTTTTTATGAAGTATATTTTTTATGAACAAATTAAGACCTTTTAAAAAATATATAAAACTAAACTTACATTTCAGAATATGTGACTTTATCTAATATATATTTGTCCTCTAAAAATCAATTACAAGTTAACGATGAAGGAAATTTTACTTGGATGAAAAATATGTTCGTGTACACATAAAGTAATGGCAGCCCCCTTATTATTGCTAGCAGACGATAACTTGGCTGGAAAATATGATTTATATCTATATCCTGTGTTTTTACATGAAATTGCATGTATCAAATAAGAGGCATATACTACACCATTCAAAATAAGCTAATTCATACGCTGAGGTAATTTCCCTTTAACTAGACAGTTTCAAATATATACGAAGTTGAATAAAGTAGTTAAAGTAGTTGATTCCATAGTAGTTGACCTTATTTATGAATTTTTAAAGTACCCATCAACTTACGAACTTAACCAGGCCTGTAACTAGGGGGGGGGGGGGTTCAGGGGGTTCGAACCCCCCCCCCCCCCCCCCCCCCCCCCCCCCCCCCCCCCCCCCGTTGGCGAGCAGAGGTCCGCTTACAAAAAAAAAAAAAAAAAAAAAAAAAAAAAGAAGCGAGGGGAGAGATGATGGAAAGGGAAAAATAAAGTGATAAAATATCGGTCTTTCCATCTATTTAATACATTTATTTTGATTTTGTCCCGTAACTTCCTAATCTGGCAAATCTATAATTAATCAATGTCGTCTTTCACCATTCATTTTCGAATTTTGTACATTATGCCATGTTGCAATCGATTTTCTTTCAAAGCGTCATTCAAAGAATTATTCAAATTCGTTTGTAGTATCGCCCCCAAACTGGCGAGCAGAAATCTGCTTCAACAACAACAACAAAAAGAATCATTAGGCGAAAAAAATTATCCAAAGTGACATCAGAATAGTGATTTTTTTAGGTTAAATTATTTAAAAAAATTCCATACCAACTGGCTTCGATAGGGGAGAGGCGCACAAGGGGTCACGTGAAAGGGGAGAGAGGAAGGAAAGTGGAAAATAATGTGAGATAATAACGTTTCCAGCCGGGTTTCCTTCAATTTGAACACTTGCTATTGTCCTGCATCTTAATAATAAGGCCTAGACAATATACGTCTTTGGCCATTCATTTCCGGAATTTATTGTTCATTTTGCTATCGATTTTGTCAAAAACTGAAGGAGTATAAAGAGTTATTCAAATCGTCACCCGCTCGTTGTAAGGTCTTGTCTATGTGACGAATTTGAATGACAATTTCTTGAAATCGACTTCCCAAAGTTCCCAAATCTGACGAAAATGAATGAGATATGGAAAAGAGAGAGGGGTATTTAATGTCTCTGTTCACTTTAAAATGAAAAATTTTCCCGCTCTCAAATTGCATGGAGTACTCCTGGCAGACCCGGTCTAGTCATTCAGGCCCTTAAATTATGGCCCTCTAATACAGCCTGTTCAACCGGAGTGCCATGAGAGTATTTTATAAACATCGAATTATTGGAAACTATAATCAGAAATAACAAGATGCCCAAATATAACACTTGGGCTGTTTTGGAAACATTTGGGAGGTGGTAAAGTGCGAGATAGTTTCAGGCAGTGAGAATATTTCCATAGTATATGTTATTGTAATATGCCATGAATATTCAATGTTATGACAATTTTCGGGCACGTCACTGCCTTATCGCCACCGCGCCCAGAAATTAGGCTTACCTTACTTTCTATATTGAAATGAGCAACAAATTAAAGTGCATTTTTCTTCGCTCGCTTCGCTCGCTCGCAAATCTTAGAAATGAGATAGTTTCAGGCAGCGAGGTCCATGAATATTTCCATAGGATGTTATTGTAATATTCAGGCACGTCGTTGCCCTATCGCCATGACACCCAAATACTTGTTAGGTCCACTTTCTTTATTGAAATGCGCAACAGCAAAGTAAAGTGCATTTTTCCTCGCTCGCTTCGCTCGCTCGCAAACCTTATAAACGAGATGTTTCATGCAGCGAGGTCCATAAAAATTCAATGTTATGACAATTTTCGACACGTCACTGCCCTATCACCATGGCGCCCAGATATTAGGGTTGATTTTCTATAAAAGAACAACAGCAAAGTGCCCCCCCCCCCCCCCGTTCGCTTCACTTCCTAAAACTTTATTAATATGAATGATTCCTACATGTGGCAGCTAGATGACCGGAGATATAGCTTTACATTTCACCTATTGGTGACTAATGAAATAAAATTTTGCCATTTAAAAGTACATTTTATTTTTCTCTCGCTCGCTTTGCTCGCTCGCAGTATTTGGAATCCAACACAGTGGTAGTATATGTTCGGGCTTCACATTTGACCCACCCCCTGTCAAATTTTGACTACGCTCGTGCCCATATCCTTGTAGGGGCACACCCCTGACCCGACACCCCTACTCGGTCGCTTCGCTCCCTCAAAAAGGTCCACTTTTTCCGATGTTGAACCCCCCACCCCCCCCCCCCCCGCAAAAATCCTAGTTACGGGCCTGTTAACTTAAACTCAGGTCACAGAATACGCAGATCCGTTCACATTTACCTAAAAAACCCTAAAATATTGAACCTAAATTTCAACAAACCAGAAATTCCCTGTGATCAATGATTACCACTTTGCTCCGTAGTCTTTCAACCTGCATGTGATTATTTGCATATTTGAATATCTGAATATTTGATTTAGGCATTAATTGATAACTTGCACATTACACAACTATAGACTAATCAAGAATCCTCCCTCAGTAACTGTAAATAATCTCCTTAACCAGCTCAAATTAACTTAGTCATGTTTCAATCGTTTCTTTGCAATGCGTAGATCTTTACGACTGAGAGAAGTTTGTATAAAATTTAAACACAGATTTCTCTTTGTTAAAGATATAACTACCACAATGCTTATAGAATTTATGACTAGTTAGTGAGTTAATTTCTTCAATACCATCAAGACCAGATCATCAGTGTTACATTGACCACAGGAAAATTCACAGTATATGACATCATCTGACCATAGCAGACATTTTTTTTTTCCAGCCCCATTCTAGTAAAACTGTACAATATGACCATCAAAGAGGATGGGTGTAAAAGACAAGAGTAGAAACTCTTGTAGTGCCATATGAGTTCGTATCAACAATTAGTCAATCTATTGCACACTTTAAAATTGTTTGTCATTAAAAAAAATATTAAAAAAAAGAAAAGTGCCCAGTGCTACAAATATAGATCCATAGACGTACGAGCACATTTTCCCCAGGAGGGGGGGGGGGGGGGGTTAAAATCCCTAAAAGTTTTAACCTTTTTACAATTATCCTATAGTGTACTGCTGTCCTAAGTGGTGGGTTGACCAGGGTTTTTAACTGTCCTGGGGGAGTGTTTCTGTTGTATTCGTTCGGAATTTCCATGGGGGATGTCCCTGATATACGGTATATTCGTGACTTTATATGAAATAATTATCGATAAATTAAACCAGGAAAACACAGCATGCATTCTATGCTAAAATTACCACCTTGTCAGTTCGATAAAAGCATCACCATTTTGTGGCCTTGATATCCAAATTCGGGGATAAAAATATACAATTTGTTTGCAAAGAAAAAAGGGAAAACATATAATTCAATAAATTAGGCATATATGGTTGGGAACATATTGATCTGAATCCAATTTCATTGACGATGATTCTGACGTGAATAATTAATGAAGTAGTTATCATCATAATGAGAGACATAAGCATGAAATGAGTTTCATACATGCACCATTGCAAGCTTCATTGTAAAAGTTGTTGGAATATAAATTTAATAAAAATGATTTTTATTTTTAAAAACGTGTGCTTACAAGGCGTACAACAATCATTATTGTGTATAGTCATGGCACAGTAAAGAAAGGCGTCCTCTTTTTAATCAACTTTTCAGTTCTCTCGGTTATGACATCCATATCAATACCGAGAGAGTGGAAACATGAAAAGGGAGAAAGAGAATGAGAAAGAGAGAGAGAGAGGGGGGGGGGAGAGATAAGCAGAGACATATATACATAATATAAAGACAGTGAAAAAGTAGCAGAGGAAGAGATATAGAGGGGGGGGGGAGACAAGACATGGATGAAGAGAGAGAGAGAGAGAGAGAGAGATTGAAAAGAATATCTCACCTTCATTATTAAAGTCTCGATATCATGATCATAATAAACATCACATTCAGCATCACAGCTGTCACTTCAGTCGTTATTATGATCACTGTCAATCATAATCATATCTAAACTTATCATCATCATCATAATTATTAATAACCACCAATACCATACACTGTACCTGTCCTAACACTCCTAAACACAACAACCATTATCACTGTCAAATCATCATCACAATTACATCTCTGTGAAAACTGTATATAACATAATCGTCTGAATACAAAACAAGTTGTAATGCACGCCAAAAGGATTTATTAAAAGTTACAAGAAATTGATAAATTAGACAACCTACTGTATGTATGTCAAAAGAAATAGAATGGAAAAGACAACACTTAACAATGGAAAAGTAATTGTTTGGATAGCTCAGGTATCTACACGTGATGTATTCCAATCTTGGTCATCATAAACTATGTTCAGTGGAGTAGCATCAGTCCAGACATTAAGGGGGCACCAGCATCATGCTGGGGGGGGGGGGGGATTCACCAGTCTTACTCGGAAAATGAAGTGCGAATTTACAAGGCCACTTATTAGATGGGCGCGGGAGGGTTTCCCCTTTCGTCTTCTTTTCTCGTTCCTTTCCCTTTTCCTTTTCTCTCTTTCTTCCCTTTTATCCCCGTCATTCTATTTGGGGACGTGCCCCATGCTCCCCTGAAGCTATGCCACTGAATGATTTTACAAGCCGAACCAAAAAATGTTTTTTTCAATATGTATTTGAATCTTCAATGCAACCCTCAATGGCGTATCCAGAAATTGAATAGCAGGAAGGCTTGATTTAGCAGCCTCGCGTGACAAAGACAAATAACAAGTATCTCTATTCCGATCTATACATTGTAGGGTTGTTTTTTATACTACTTTTCAAAAATAAAGTTCCGGCTAATTCAGGGATCGAAACGGCAGTGCTCCTAATATATACAAACTGAATAAATAAGTAAATAAATAAGAATAATAAAAAATGAGGAGGGAAAGGGAAAAAATTGAATTGATTTCCTTATGCATGTATAAGGAGCTGTAATTTGCATTCCTTTCAATCAAGAACAATTCGTATGGACCTACATCTGATATATTCATGTTAATATAGAGACGTCTCACTAATAAAATTAATATGAAAAGAATGGTCACATACCCAAAATGCAATCACTAGCTATCAGTGTCAGAAGCAAACTTAGTACGATAACGCCTGACAATGTTGTTTTTTATTCATTATGACAATCGTTGTGTAAATAGTTTCACTACTTTGCTGAATGTACATGAAAGCTCATGGAACAAACTTGTCAAGAAGAAAGTAGTATGACTATATCACAAAACACACACACACACACTTACACAAATCTAGCAAAAATTTCAATAGGAAAGGGGTTGTCAAACACTTAATATTTGTTACCCTGTAACTTTTCATAACTCACTTCAAATTTGTATGGTGTAAATAAAATCGTATCGTTATTTTCTTCTAAAGCACTTTGTAATGACTTATTTTATTGTTAACCCTGTATCAGTTTCTTAAAAGTAGTAGATTTTCCGGGGGAAATAGTTCTAGGTACTATTATAGCAATTAACATGGTCGTTAAATTAGTTTGATCATTGGGCTTAGAAAGTTAGAAGAAACATCCCTCAACATTTTAATTAAAAAGAGGTTCATTATTTAGTAAGGGAAATTATGCATGAAGGAAGCTAAGAATTCAATTCGTATCGCACACGAATATCATCACCTTGACATCGCAGATATCATGATCATCAAACCTAGAAGAGTATAAAATTGCAATTACAAAGAAACTCCATACCATTGTCAGTACCCATGTAACTTGCTTCCCAGCATATTTTCAACATTTTAAATCGTAAAATGATTTTGTAAAAGATTCATTTGCTGCCACTGAGTGTGATCTCTAGAAACATCATCAATCTGCATTAAGTTGAAGTCGCTAAGATGTCGAATACATTTTAGCCCCATGACGTCTTTCGTATGCGTATGTAGACGTCGTCGGACATTCCTTGCCGAGCAAGCACAACCCCTCACATGCGATGTAAGTAAAACACGAGCAGAGGGTGTCAGCGAAGCACCGTTGACTACACCCGATGAAGGATATCACAGAGTGTGATGAACGAACGTAGGCGTCGACAGGGGCGATATCGTTGGCCAGAAGTCTGAAGTTTTTAAATCCAAAGTTGGCTGTGGATAGAGTTTAGATTTATTTTCAGATTTAGATTTTATTTCATTTCATTTTCCAATATAAAGATAAATATTTTGCAATTAACAATATAACAATAACTGTCAACGAAACTAAGTGCAGAAACATTTTCAAATATTACAAGCAAAAATAAAGAGCATTAATGTTTGAGTTAATTAAGAGAGTCAAGATAAAACCAAACAAATGAGTTAAGCTTCAAACAAATTGATTGAAAGGTTAATATAAATGTAGAGCTGCCGTTTTAAAACTGATCCACTTAATATAAAAATGAATCATTCAGGTATATGATAATAGTTTTTGATATAAAGGGCACTATTAACTTGCATGAAAAGTTATGTCGAAATTTCTCTCGTTTTTATTTCAAGAAGGGAGACGACCGTCCTTCAGCAGCACGAACGTATATAGACAAGGGGGTGATGTCCATCCAAATGTGCCTTTTATCAAGTTTGTCGGCGCTAATTAAAGGTGGACACTTCAAATAACAAAATTACGTACATTCATATACATCTTTCTTTTGTTTAGGCATGTAACCGCCTATGCTTCCTGTCACCCGGCTGTTTTTATAAAACAAATCAAACGACATTCATTCTCTCTTATGCGCACTGCAATAGGGTTTTAAGAGTACAACTGTAATTCTAAAGACCTTAAGGTAATTTCTCACAAAACTAAACCTGACGTCACTTGCCCTGGGTTGACCTTTAACATGATTCATCTGTTGAGAGCCAGAAGGGCGTTGAACTCATATATACTACATGTATTATGGAGAGTTAACGTCCTTCTAACTCGTGGCAGTTCTGAATGATAAAGAGGTAGACTGCATTTACTGTTACTACATGTTCCTGTCTTTCATATTAGCTCACTAAAATCATTTGTACTACTGATGTAACTCAAGCTTTAAGCGAGTCTAAGTCTAAAAGTTAATAGTGCCACCTATGATATCTATATCTATATATATATATGGCTAAAGGGTACATTAGCTGGACACACAACAATGCGGTTTATTCCGTCATAATAGCGCCACCTACATTAGCGGGACAGTTGAGCATAGAAATAAGACAAAAACTGTCCAGCTAATGTAGCCTTTAGAGTAGCCTCTATATATATATATATATAAGCGTGAGAGATATAAATGAGACGGGACGTAGCTCTCGGTTAACCTCGATTTTAATTCCAAGCTTTCGGCCTCATTTGGCCTTCTTCAGGGTCTACCAAGACAAATCAAAATTAAATGAAAACAAAATGAATATAGCATGACAATGCGAACATAAATAATGTTCAAATATACATAAGATATATATGTACCCGCTTCACTTAACGCCATCCGGCACAATCGTATTATAATAGGTGACATAATGCGTGCATATATACACATGTTGTATGTTGTATGTATATGTATATGTATGTATATACACTTGTATGTATGTATGTATGTGTGTATGTGTATATATGCACGCATTATGTCACCGTTATACCGTTTAATGACTATAATTATGTTGACTTATTATGTTCACTTTATGCACATGCATTGATGTGACTATTATTACCTTGTATCCTATTTCGTTAATATAAAATATAAAATATATATCTTACTTACTTTCTATATGTGACATGCATTTAATATCTGTGGCACACCATATCATCCTATACTGCCACTTATGTCTATTATAATACGATTGTGCCGGATGGCGTTAAGTGAAGCGGGTACATATATATCTTATGTATATATATTCATTTTGTTTTCATTTAATTTTGATTTGTCTTGGTAGACCCTGAAGAAGGCCAAATGAGGCCGAAAGCTTGGAATTAAAATCGAGGTTAACCGAGAGCTACGTCCCGTCTCATTTATACCTCTCAGGCTTATATTATACACATCATGAGACACCGACTACGTTCAAGTCAGGAGACATCTCTCACACTATATATATATATATATATATATATATATAGTGACTCCACTATGCAATTCTTCCCCACAATGTGTAACCGCACAACAAGGGTCCCAAGTCCTTGTGTTGCCATAAAGCCATTATGGTAATAGCCGGGAGGGCGCATTGTTATACATAATTTGTATATATATATATATATATATATATGTAAAAAGGGAGGACAGCTCTGGGGAACTTTGATTTAAGCTACGCAACCATTATTCTCTCATTTCTTTCACACACACACACATATATATATATATATATATATATATATATATATATATATTGTGAGGAAATAACATATACAACAGCTTTGGCAACTTTCGTGGAAATATATACAATGCGAAAGGAAATGAGAGAATAATGGTTGCGTAACTTAAATCAAAGTTCCCCAGCCTTTGCAAAACATTCAAAAAGGGAGGACAGCTCTGGGGAACTTTGATTTAAGTTACGCAACCATTATTCTCTCATTTCCTTTCGCATTGTATATATATACACACACACACACACACACACACACACGTTTACATGGCTTTACTTCCGAGGACAACTATTGTTCCTCTATTGTTACTCGTCCTCGGACAGTCGACGGAATAAGGCATAAATTCATTGTTCGACGTTCGAGGACTATTGTCCGGCTTCCGAGGACCATTGTTGTCATGATTTTTTTTTTTTGTTCTCTGTCCGAAAATGTCCTCGGACATAATGCTAAACAAACGCACACACACACACAATGAGTCACAAAAAAACACGAAACCCTAAAACAAAGGGTTATTGTGACAACACTGTGTGCTCTATGACAATAATTAGCCATGTATTTTCCATAGACTAGAAGTATTATGTTTTTAAATGAAATCTTGATGGCATCCATCCGTACATGCTTTACCGAGCAGCATCATTTTGAAAATGAAATGTAAAAACTCAGTTGTGCCAGATTTGGGTAAAAGCGTCAAAACGTTAATATCAAATGCGAATATGACGTGAGGGAAATACAAACTTTAAGAGATATGATACGTGAAATTCCCTCGTATAATGACATGCATTTAATCCGAAATTCATAAAACACGGGTCAATACCAATTTCAAGTGGTGACTGGGGCATTGCCTACAGATTCATTCTAAGCTTCTAAAAACTAGAATGGGGCATGATGGGAAAATAAGAGACACCGACCCTTATCAAATCATGTTGAAAGATGGCGCCATTAGAAGCTTCAGTTTACAGTCAATTTATAGTATTTCTCGATTATTTTAATGTTTACAAAGCTTATAGTTATAACCCAGTGCTTTGAAACTTGAATTTCAACCTGAATATGGTCAACATACATGTCATAATTCTTGAAACTTATTTACATTGGTCTCGAATAGAGGATGACGTTTCGGATGTCGTCTCTTGATCTGGCGTCGTTTGGGTTGAACCTTCTGCAGGCGTGGTTGCTCCAGGTGTTGTTTGTTGTACAGAGCTTGTCTGGATTTCTAAAATAAACAGCAGGATGGTTGTAATGAAAACAAATGAATAACAGATCTCAGAATGATAGATGAAAAACAAGAAGCAAAACATTATATTTCCCTCTCTCATTGAAATTCACCTTCACAAGAGATTTTCTCAGTGATCAGGTAAACGAATATCTTCAAAGATCCAAGACATTCTAACACTGGTGGCATGGAATACAATGAACGTATTTAACTGTATAGTATCAGGGAAAGCTGAAATGAAATGTATTCATATATTGTCACTATAGCTATGGATCACCAGTACCCACCTCTTTCTTTCTCGCAAATGTAACGGTGCTCTTGATTATCAGCAAAGTTATCATCTAACCATTGGTATGACTTGTTTGGGTCTATTAGAAAACAATTTCCTCCTTTGTCGAAAGTGTTCGAATAAAAGTTTGCGTACGTCAGATTTAAACCGTCCAACCAAGTCACACTAGATAATCCTATCCAGTAGTTCTCGTCGTCATCGGGTAGTTTGTCGACCAGGAAGTCTTGTTCTCCTTGAGATCCGATGTATACAAGGTGCATTCCAAGGGCCTCACAGGATGATTTAGACGAGTAGAAATCGGACCTACTTCGAGGAAAGCGATAGTGGGACCCGGCATACTGTTTTTCATCAGAATCAGAAGCTGCAAGACAGACAAACAGACAGACAGAGAGACAGATATATATATATATATATGTATATCGAAGAAAGAGTAAATACTCAGGAGTCAAATAAAAACACCGCAGGAGCCAAAAATTTGGACTGACGTTTCGGTCAAAGACCTTACTTTGATAAAAGGACTTTGAGCGAAACGTCAGTCCAAATCTTTCTTCGAGATCTATTGTTTACACATCGAACTTCCATATTTTGTTTATATATATATATATATATAGTTCAAAAAGAACTATATATATATTAGAAGCTGCAAGACAGACAGACAGATATATATATATAACTCTATATGGTACCTTAGCAGGACAGTGCTTTGTTAGGAGCATTGTCTGAATGTCCTGCTAATGTCCGCGAGTGTCCTGCTAATGTACAGCAATGTATTGTGACGGAATAAACCTCATTGTTCACTGTCCCGCTAACGTACCATCCAGTGATATATATATATATATATACACACACACACACACACACACACATATATATATATATATATATATATATATATATATATATAAAAGTCAATGATGAATAAGACAAGCGTTAAGAGATGAAAGAATTCATCTTTCTGCAAATTTCATCTTTCTTGAATTTTTTCATCTCTTAACGGTTGTCTTATTCATCATTGACTTTCGTGTATTTTTCATCAACCGACGCATATATATATATATATATATATATATATATACATGGAATGGAAGATATCAATGGGAAACAGATAACAGAAAGAAAGAAAGAAAAAGCGGGTGGGAGAGATAGAAAGAGGAAGAAAGAGTGAGGATGAGAGAGAAAGAGAGAGAGAGAGCATGAACGAAGAAGAAGAATACAATAACGAACTGTTTTCAATTTACGCAAATTGGAGAAATGAATGATGAAAGTAGGCCAAGCTAAAAAAAAAAAAAAAAAAAATCCGTAAAATTAGCCTGCTAATACCATGCTCCTTTTGACCCCACTCAGTAGGATAATGGTACATTATGAATTGTAAAGTGAAACATTCTTTATACATTGTCAGTGAATAACTTCATTGTCTTTCTTTATGCACTTATATTCATGTTTATTTGCTGTGTTTATGTTATTCATTAAAACGAAATATAAGCGAATGAATCTATGGTTTATATATCCCGGATGTAAATGTTAATTCCGGAAATTCATATTACAGTTTCCTGTATAGTTCGAAGCGATTATGTACCGTTACTATATTCGTAGAAATAAACATCTGTTTTCAATATTTTGAAAACTGTCTTTTACAGTTTATCAACAGAAAGCGATAAAAATCAAGCTGTAACCACGTCCAAAAATTCATTGAAATCGGTCAATTATATATCAGCTATACGTTTAATTTATGACAGACCAAATCGTACTTCTGTGAAGAAAAAGAAAGATTTAAAAATGCAACTTTTTTTTTTTTCTTTTTCTCTTTACAGTATTACTGGAATAGGAGTATCACACTTCGGAGAAAAAGAAAACTTTCTACACCATACCATACTCACCGCTACTATCACTGTTTTCTATTTCACTTTCACAAATGTAGTAGCACGTAGCGGAACAGCTGCTATCATACCATTTTATTTTGTGCTTGTTTCGATGCAGTAGGAAACAAATTCCTCCATCATCGAAAGTAGCGTTACTATCCTGGAAGTTGTTGTAGGTTAAGCTTGATCCGTCTAACCAGGTCAGTTTAGATAGACCTATCCAGTGCGTCTCATTATTACCAGATAGGCTATTCTGCAAGAAGGTCTGTTCTTCCTGAGATCCTATGTAGACAAGATGCATTCCGAGGTCCTCACAGGATGAATTGGACGAGACGAAGTTTGACTCACTTTGTGAAAAGTGATAACATGACCCGCCATGCTCGCTTTGACCAGAATCACAAACTGGAGACATGGAGGAATGTAGAGGAGAATGAGAGGAAGAGATCAAGATAGAAAGAGAGAGAAGGATGGAAAAGAGAGTTATTTTGAAGGAAAAAAAACGAACCTTTTCACTCGATGCATAACATCGATCGCCTGCCAAAAATTATTATCAACAAAGAAAATATGTAGATAGTAATCCTTTATAGAAGCAAAATTGCCATTTCTGTAGATATTTACATACAAATTTCTGTCATCCTGTAGCGCATTGAATGTTTGTAATACGATCTGTATAACACTTATAGATAATTGAGATATACATGCTAGTACTTCTACTATTACTACTACTACTACAACTACTACTGCATGCTACTACTATACTATACTACTACTACTACCATTTCTACTTCTACTACTTCTTCTACTACTACTACTACTACTTATACTACTACTACTACTATACTACTACTACTACTACGACGACGACGACTACGACTACTACGGCGACGACTACTACTACTACTACTATACTACTACTAGTTGTAGTAGTATTATTATTATTAGTAGTAGTAGTAGTAGTAGTAATATGTAGTAGTAGTAGTAGTAGTAGTAGTAGTAGTAGAAGAAGTACCACTACTACTATATGCTGCTGCTTCTGCTGCTACTACTCACTACTACTACTACTAGTAGATATGATTTAGAAAACAAACCGTTGCAGAATATGATAAGCAATCAAATAAGATTAATGAACGGGATAGAGTTTGTTGATGAAAGAAAGGATATTCCTTCGTGAAATCATAGGATGTGATAAGAAGGAAGCAAGCTGTTTACCTTGATCAGCAGTTACGATGGTTACTAAGCTGTGTTGGTTTATTACAATAAGGAAAATGAAGAAAGGTACTTCCATCTGCAAATAAACCAAATGATAAATCACTAAGGAAGCATTGAGGAAGAAAGCTATTACACATCGAATCATATTGTTGAATTTATTTAATTTGGTTGTACAATAAAATGAACTGAAATAAATTTCACCTCCATGATAATTTATCAACACTTAATAAGTATGACACTACATAAGAAGTCTTCCTTCAAATATTACACTTTACGAAGCAAAAAGGGTATTTATATATATATATATAAGGATGCGTTTCTTCATTGAAAGAGATTCACCTCGATCTATCTTGTAACTCACCAACCCCAATACTGTTATCATAGTTCAGTATCAAACCTCTCGCCTGGTCGAGCTTCGATTCAAATGAATTCCCAACCTCATATTTTGAAATAAAATCAAAGCCTATTATAATGTGGGACATTTCAGAAGTTTTTATTATTTTCTCTCATAAAGAAAATTGAACATAATTTCATACATTTCATACAATATAACAAAAATTTCATACAATATAAATAATCTACTACTAACTGAAGTTTCACATTTCAAAACAATAATACACATAACCTTTCATGTAAAATATATATTTGCCAATAGAAATGCACATTTCAAGAAGAATAAGATTCATATATTTAAGTTACACATTTTATTACAAAAAAGGAAAAACGACAATTGAAATGTATTTTCACTAAACAAATCGCAAATAAAGTTTTACATTTCGTATGAAATTACCTTAATAGTCTTTTTAAAAATATATATATCATTAGGTCTTAACAATAACAATTTCCTTCAGTGAGAATGAAGAATTAAATTAAAAAGAAAGAGGAAAGATAAGAAAATAAAAACAGAGGATAGGAAGAAGATAGAAAGAAGAAGAAAAGATGTAATAGAACATACACTATCACCCCTCCCCCCATCCCACCACAAGACAAAAACAACAACAAACGAACAAACAGATAAAACAAAGAAGGAAAGAAGAAATCAAAACAAAACCAAAAAAAAGGAACAGTCACACCAACAGCACAGATACATAAGCTTGTCAGCACATTTTCCCCACACTTCCTTTATCTTATTACATTCAAAGAACACATGTTGATAAGTTTCTTCAAAATGTTTGCAATATGAGCACAATCCATTTTCACGAAATTTAAATCTATGTAAATGATGGTTTGAATAAATAATCTTATTATACAAAATTTAATTTCCTCTATATCTCTCTTCTATGTTAACATAGTCTTTCATATCTATCCATGCTTTCAATAGACTCTGATAAAAGGTAGGTAACGTGATTTCCACTGTATCCCTCCAATAATTGCAATAAAATATCAAATTTCCTCCCATCGGTCTCATTAAATATTTGAAATAAAGTTTCCATTTGATTGCCTGAGTTCCTGTTATAAGCCTTTTTATCCACATTATTCTTTGTGCTTTTACAAGGAACGTAAAATTCATCGTTTTGAGCCCACCCGGCTGATAATCTAAAATCACTCTAATTTGTTTAAATTTTATCTTTACCTCTCTACAAGAAATCAAAGCACATTTCTTCAATTTCCTTATATACCCACTCTGGAACTGACATAAGTGATGTTGCATATATCAATTTAGAATATCCATATATTTTCATTAATTGAATTTTCCCATTAAAGTTAAATCACGCTGTTTCCACCACATCAATAGTTTGTTTTAATTTTGCTCAGTATTTCCTTGATGTCTGCATGAACTGAAAAATAAATGCCTAATATTTTGACATCTATATACTAGCTTCCAATATGGAAATGTAGGCTTAGACACCTGCGTACCCAAAGGCAGAATATATGTCTTGTCCTTGTTTAACTTTAATCCTGATATTTTATAAAAGCCCTCAAAAATATATATTCTATTTCCTTAACTGAATTTATACCTTTGATGAAGAGTGTTATGTCATCTGCATACAACACTTGCTTCATTTCCACATTTCCAAAACAAATTCCTTTTACCAAGTGATTATTTCTAATGATATGAGCTACAATTTCAATGCATAAAATAAATAAGTATGGAGATAATGGATCTCCTTGCCTGACTCCTCTTTCAACTTTAAAGTAACCTGTTGATGTATATCCATTCATAACACAACTTTCAGTATTTGTATATAATATATTCACCCATTTACAAAATAATGGTCCAAAGCAAAAATATTTTAAGACTCTATATAACAATGAATGAGAAACAGAATCAAATGCCTTTTTAAAATATATGGCCATTCTTATTGCTTCTCAAATATTTTTATTCTTAACATAACCAAGTTGATCAGAAGAAATGATTTCAGGTATAACTAATTTCTTTGAAAGTATCTTTGCTATAATTTTATAATCCACGTTTAACAGAGAGATTGGTCTATAATTCTTAATAAAGTCTGGATCTTTGCCTTCTTTATGTATCAATGTGATAACTGCTTGCATCTGAGAGGCAGATAATTCCCCCTGTTCAAAAGCTTCATTAAAAGATGCTAGCATTAGAAATCCAATTACTGGCCAAAATTTGAGATAAAATTCTACGCTTAAGCCATCATTCCCGGTGATTTATTTAATTTCATATTTTCAATACATATATACATTCCATTTCTACAATCTGTTATTCACCTAAATCCCGTAAGGCATCGTTTAACTTTGGCAGGTTACTAGGACAAAAATCTAAACCTCCATCTTGTACAAGTTCGATTTTTTTTATATAACTGACTGTAAAATGATTTTATTCGCTTAACAATTTCATTTTCCTCAAATGTAATCTTTCCATTTATATTTAATTTCTGTATTACACTTTTCTTTCTATTTGATTCCATTAATTGTTTTAAAAACGCTGTATTCTTCTCTCCCTACATTCATACCATGAGGATCATGTGCGTATTTTCAATCCTTCATTAATATAATCATATAATACACTGAGTTGTTGTCTCTTAGCTTTCAGTTTTTCAAAGATAACAATATAACTTGCAATATTGATTGATAGTAAATTCTCTTGTAAGTTTTCAATTTCTTTCTCTACGTTTTCGATTTTCCCTCCTTTCTTTTGCCCTTTTCTTTGATAATTTACTTGTAAGCCTGCGTATTTTCATATAGTCCCATAATACTCTTTTATCTTTTATCTCACATGACAGTTTTATCTATAAAGTCTGTATTTCTTCTCTCATCTTCAAAACATATTCCCTATCATTTAATAAACTATTATTGAACTTCCAATAAGCTCTTTTATTTTGAAATTTTAACGATATTCTATTATACAGAACCAAATTAACAGCTGAATGGTCAGGGGTTATGGAGTGAATAAGGTTGCATTTATATGTTATCTGTTCTAAACACAACACAAAAAGTAAGTTCTCCCTAAAGCAAAATGGCGTAACATTTTAACGAAAAGGTTTTAAGCAAAATAACTCGGCAGGAGTGTTCCTACACATATTGACTAACTTCTGTGTGAAAATGAGATTGATCTGTCAAGTCATGCATGAGTGAGGGTAAACTGTCACTTTTCAAAAGTCACAGGAGTCATATTTTATGCCATATTATTAACAGTGAATTTTAGCATTTCTTTCTTAATTTTAAAGTGTGCTCACTCAACCAGCCAGAAAATTACCTCTTGTGTTTACACAATTGACAACTCATTATGGTAGCAATATCTGATGTTAATTTTTTCAATAATCCGAATGGATTTTGCCATTTCAAAGTTAAGAGGGTTGAACATCGCTACTTTCCACTAAAATTGTGCTCACCAAACCGTGCAAAAACACGAAAAGTGTCAGGATAGGTGCGAAGGGGTCAAACGATGAATGATAAATAACTACAGCACTTGAACAAAAAACAGAAACAGAATTCGCCAAAATGACCCCCCAAAATGGCTCTTGTGACTTTTGAAAAGTGACAATTTTGCCTTGAATGTGTGCTCACTCATGCATGACTCGACGGATCAATTTCATTTTCACACAGAACTTAGTCAATAAGTGTAGGAACACTCTGACCAAGTTATTTTGTTCGAAACCTTTTCGTTAAAAAGTTATGCCATTTTGATTTAGGGGGAACTTACTTTTTGTGTTGTGTTTAGATTCTCTGATATAATCCAATAATCTAAACGGCTTTGCATAGATGGATTCCCTTGTCTATATGTATATTGCTTATTATCTTTATTTTTATTTCTCCATACATCTATTAATCTAAAACTATCCATGAACTCTTCCGATATGCTACTGAATTTTGATTGCTTCTTTGATACTTGTCCAAAATAATCTAATTTCGTGTCTCTAATTACATTAAAATCACCTCCAAGTACTGGGTTCCTTCAGGATTGTTCCTATATGCAACAATTGACTTAAATCATTTACACTTTTATTTGCTCTCCTTCATTATTACCAGTGGGAAAATAAACATTTCCAAGCAACATCTTCTGATCTTGTATACCACATTTAATCAATATATATCTACACAGGTGTCACTAATTTGAATGTCTAACTTACTATTTATCAACACCAGAACTCCTCTACTGTGGCTGGTACCATGACTAAATATACATTTTCCGCCCCATGCACTCTAATTGCCATTTCTGCTCTATATCAGATGTACTATATGTTTCTTGTAATAATACTAAATCTGTAGATTAACATTTTTTCTCGTTTGCTTCTATCTCTTATTCCCCTTACATTCAGTGTGAGAAAATTACATGAAAACAGATTCTAATATTATCCATTATTTTCCTTTTGGATTAAACACTTATATAATATAAGCAGGGACACCCAAAGTATCCCAACCTGACCCCCTGATATGGGGAGCAAAGTAAAACACTTCAATAATCTCTTTTCGCAAATAAATATTTTCGAAGAAATAACTTCACAGTCCTCTACCCTAAAGGAAAAAGAGCTGAGAAAGAAAAAAGACAAAATATACTACAAATAGTCAAGAACTTACATTTGAGGAACAACCAAAGAAGAAAAGGAGAAAACAAAGAAAACAAAGAAACATAGAAAGACGACATGAAACGGACAAACAACGGAGTTCGCGTAGACAACCTGCCTTAGCAAAATAATGTTGCATGGCAGTCCCCTCCCATTCCCCCCTACAGACATGGTAATGATCAACAACGTTCAGTTTTCTATATCATATCATAACATCCGTATACCACTATATTACCCCCCCCCCCCCCCCCCCCCCCCGTAGCTAATAGCATCCTTGAAAGCCAGAAATAAATGCATTAGTGGACAGGATTGAAATTAAAACTGTACTTATACAAGTTACTCCTCGTATACTATAAGATATGTACCATAATCTACTTTTGTCTTCCAACATAATAACAAAGTAAAATAATATTCAACTTCAAACCTTCCTTATCTGATCACAGGGAACAAAAACAACTCCTCTCATATACCATATAACAATACCATAATCATGATAGTCATTGATACCGGGATTCTCTCAGTATCGTTTTGTAAAAATTGATTGAACTGCGAATTCACTTTTAAAGTCATATCTCTGAACCATAATCTATCATAATATCAGTTATGAACTCTGCACTTTCCTTGCGTGCGATACACTGCTTATTAGGCTCTTTGTTAGCTAATCCAAGTAGATATCAATTTTATATCCAGTTACAGGATACAATTTGAATGTTTTGGCAAATTGTAATTACATGTACATTTGTCGATCAATGTAGAGGGGGGAAGTGAGTTCCTATCAATTATCCAATGGTAATAGAAGGTGGACCTCTTTGAAGTGAGGATGAAGTGAAAAGCGAAATGGCCTTGTTTTTTGTAATTATTTTACTCTGATTTCGTCTCTTAATCACAATGGACTATGTCAGAGCATTATCAGTCGCGTATCCAGAAAGCGATAAACAGGGGAAATTGCGAAATGTACCAATATTCTCTTTTATGATGATAATATCTAGGTTCTTTCAAAGCAATGATGTCTGTCAGGCATGAGACTCCTGGCACTCCATATTAGATAAGTGAATTGAATTGCGTTTAAAAATTATTTATTGAAAACCTCATCGCAGCTCAAGAGCTAAATGAAATATAAATGCATCATGGAAAATAGAAAATAAAAAAAATACAGTGTAGATAAACATTCATATTTATACCTGGAGAGAAATAGAGAGTGAATAGAGAGATAAGGGTAGGGAGAGAGAGAAGGAGAGAGAAAGAGAGAGGGAGAGAGAGAGAGGGGAGAGAGGGGGAGAGAGAGGGAGAGAGAGAGAGAGAGAAAGAGAGTAAGGATAAAATAACACAAAATCGAAAGGACAATGATAATAACAATGACATCAATAACAATGACAACGTAAGGTTAAACAGATATTAGCAAATCCAGGGGCAAGGAGACACAATATCAAATCCCCCACCCACGAATTTAGGAATACATGACTAAGTATAATATATCAAATGTTAGCCTGATGGTTTTTTATGTTTTGTTTATGGTTATTATTATTATTATTTATTATTTATTATTTATTATTTATTATTTATTATTTATTATTTATTATTTATTATTATTTATTATTATTATTATTATTATTATTATTATTATTATTATTATTATTATTATTATTATTATTATTATTATTATTATTTTGCTTTTCACCGATATTCTATTATCATTTTTCCTTATTATTATACATGTATATAAGTTTTCCATTCTAAGTGCTGAGTTTGCCATTGAGGATACCCTATATACGGTCCTAGTTTGTCGAGCTAGTTTTGAAGCGCTCGCTTGTTCTATAGTAGATTTGTACATGTTTGTAAGTACGCTAGGTTTATGCACGCTTGGGCTAAACCACATGGTCTAATTTCCAGATGGGCCTTTTGGTCCACTCTTCATTTGGTCTAATTTGCACTTGGTCTAATAACCAGAAGGTCGGACCACTTGGGCTAATTATCACTTGGTCTAATTACCATTTCGTCTACTTTATTTTGTTGTCACTTGGTCTACTACCAGTTCGTCTAATGTCAGTTTGTCTAATTCCCAGTCAGTCTAAAACTAGTTGGTCTACAGGCATTTCGTCTAAAATCCACTTGGTCTAGTATCCATTTGGTCTACATGGCATTTATATGGTCTAATGTGCAGTTGGTCTAACTTTCATTAAGTCCATTTTCTATTCAGTCTAATTGTCAGTTGGTCTAAATTTGTCTAAACATCACTTATTTGTCTAATTATCACTAAGGCTATAATTGCCTGTTGGGCTATTCCCTTTTCGTCTACGCACCTACCAACAACAATAAGCGTCATTTTGGTGGCCATCCCTGTGAGAAAAAAAAAATATTTTCAGGTAATGTAAAAGTCATTTACCAAGGTTTGAAAAAGTTTTGACAGCTATCAAAACATATTATGATATGAAAAAAGTTATATCAAAGAAAAATCTTTTTTTTCAAATTTTTTCCACGACGATATAATTATTGACGATGTTACCCTTACTAGTAAAGATTCAACAAAGTTCTTGGGGGTGTTAATAGATTCCAATTTAACGTGGAAAATTCACATTGATAATATATCATCTAACATGTCAAGAGGAGTAGGTATATTAAACAAACTAAAAGACAGTTTACCTCAAAAATCCTTATTCATATTGTATAATGCGCTAGTTTATCCGTATTTATCTTACTGTAACCTGGCATGGGGAAATTCCTACAAAACAAGAATCAATTCATTACTTTTACTCCAGAAAAAAAGCGCTGCGCATTTGTACGTCTTCGCACTATTTAGCAAACACAGATCCGTTATTTTATAAACTCAAAACACTTAAAATAAATGACATTCATGTATTCCAAACGGCTATTTTTATGTTTAAATTCTCGAAACAGTCTCTACCTAGTACTCTTCAAAATGCTTTTACTCAAAACTCCAGCATTCATTCCTATCCAACACGTCATTCTTCTGATATTCACTTGAACAATCCCAGACTATTCATAGCGCAAAAACTATTAGACACAATGGTCCTGATATATGGAACTCACTACCTGGAAATATAAAAACTGCCTCTTCTCATTTTTCTTTTAAAGCTCTAATGAAGAAACATCTGCTGCTAAATTACAACCATGAATGATTACTTTGAATATCGACCCCTGATTGTCCTGTATCCCTTGTTATCCTTAAACCAAACTCAATTTCCCTCCATACAATTACATTATCTGCAAAACCATAATCCCCAACTATATGCACTTTGCACCTGCGCACTCACGGCACAGATATATGCAATTCCCTTGAATTTACAATATGGCAAATTATTTCGATATATATTTCCTGAATCCTCATCTATACGCATGCAATTCCGGGCTGCTATCGTCTTAAGCATTTGCTTATGATAGTTTTGCCCTCTGCATTTTGTAAATAATTGTACCTACATCATCAAATGTTTTATATAGAATTATATCCATACTCACTGTATTATTGGTACGTGTATATAATATTATCACTGAAAGATGGTTTGCATTCATGATGTAACACTCAATTATTTCTATGTAAGTTTATCGCCTCATCCATTATATGTTACGTTTGAAAGCAACTGTTGTTTACATTGATTATGAAATAAATGCAGAAAAGCATCTGCAAAAAAAAAAAAAAAAAGACATTTCACTCCATTTTACAAATAATATGTCTTCTTCCCAACCCTCCATTGGGTCTATTCTCTCCCTCTCTTCTCTCTGCTTCTTCGTGAATACATCTCTTCTTCGTACTCATTTTATGTTGCACCTCCATCCTTCCCCCTTTTCCCCTCTTTCTCCCTCTTTTTTTTCTCTCTCTCTTTCCCGTTTTCTTTCTTCCCTCCAATTAAGCTCAGCGGTCTAGGAATGTTATCTTTTTCTTTTTATATACATTTATTAGGTAATACTATATATTATGTTACTAAGGGCACCCTCGCCTAAAGCTTTTGCTTTTAGAGGTGGGTCCTCCAACTATGTAGCGTATGTAGGCCTACCACATGAATGTGTATTATGTCGCATTTAAAAAAAAAAAAACATGTACATTATTTCGCTCATTTATTACTTTGAACACCTATATTGAAATAAATGTCTTGAAATTTAATTGAATCAAATAATAATAATAATAATAATAATAATAATAATAATGATAATAATCCCTGCCCCCCCCCCCTCCCTGTAGCGCCGCCCCTGAAAATAGCAGTTTGCATATAGCTGAAAAGAATCAGAGAAGCTTAAATTAGAAATTCATTCATTTTCTTCATATAGTAAATTTATATATTATCAGAAAGCTTAAAACCCCAAGAATAAAATGATTTTATTATCAAGCATTGACACTAAAGTGGAAAGGTGAAATAAGCACAGTGAAGATAGTTATTTTGGAAAGAAGTAATGGAAGGACCGCCGAAGAAAATGGTCTGTCGAGTATGACGTTTACGCATGGACGCACTGATCTCTACTGCATATTCATTAAGTTACATTCACGCAGTAGTCGTGAATGTCAATATACGACAAAATACGACAAAATACATTGCTCTTAAAGACCTCAGCCTGACCCAAAACAACCATATATTGACGTAAAGCTTAGTAAACAAAGAATATAATTACCCTGGTTATTCATAAATTTTCGTCTCCGTTTATCCATAAAAAATAAAAAAGATGATTTTTTTTGTCCGCCCCCTCCCTATGGCGTAACACTGCAGGGGGTCGCTAGACGTGTGACGACATGTCATGTATATACAGCTCCGAGTGCGTCTACACGATATGTCGTCATCAAATTTTCACCCCCCCCCCCCCCCCCCCCCTCCAAAGAAGCGTTCCTCAGAGACGGGGCCCAAACCACCGGGGCTCAACATTCGGGACGCTGTTACTCATTCCACAGGAAACGGAATCTCATGAAGTTGGTTTCAATTTGTTCAGAAAATATATAGCTCCCCGTGGATGTATAAAGGGTATATTTCAAAATTCGGTCAGGCTGAGGTCTTTAAGAAAAGAAATTGTAGATAGTAGACTTTTATGGGATTTTGTTAAAATGAAAGTACGAGATTATACAATAAAATACTCTAAAATTAAGGCACGAGAAAGAAGGTTACTTATGAGTAAATTGCAGGATGAAGTGCAAAAATTGGAGGAAAATTTGGCTTTAGATGGCGATAGTTAGAATTAAAAAGAGCGGACTTAAATGGGATATACGGACATGCTTTAAGTGGTTTGAAAGTTGGTTTCAATTTGTTCAGAAAATATATTGCTCCCCGTGGATGAATAAAGGGTATATTTCAAAATTCGGTCAGGCTGAGGTCTTTAAACTTCGCATTTACACTGTTGTATACGGAGCGCGGGAAGGGACATAGTGAAATAATTTTGAATCTCATTTTAACGACATATATCTCGTTAAAACGAGATAATTATCTCATTTATTGACATAGTATCTCGTTAAAACGAGATAATTATCTCATTTTAATGACATATATCTCGCTAAAACGAGATAATTATCTCGTCATTAAAATGAGATAATTATCTCGTTTTAACGAGATATATGTCGTTAAAATGAGATAAAAAAATATTTCACCATGTCCCTTCCTGGGCTCACTATCATAGCCAGTAAAATTTTTGTCTTCATTTATGCCATATATGAACTTCAGGTTTCTGAGATATTTTTCTTCGTTATACCCCGTAATTATCTAAATTTTAACATTTTTCGTGACGCATTTCGATCACATTGCAGCGACATTCAGACAAGCTGCATATGTACTGGGCAGAGAGCTGTGTACCGTGAGTATAAATCGAGTTGCAAGCTGGAAATATTTTCATGCTACCAGTGGGACATATTATAGGCTTAATATCACGATCATGGCGAATAAAATTTGTTTTCATTCTAGCAGTATGTGCGGATTATTATTGTTTTGTAGATATATTATTCGCTATGATCGTGATATTAAACCTATATGCCCGAAACTACCACGAAAATATTACGAGTGCCATGCAGCTTGCTACTCGATCACTCACTCAGAATTCAAACAAGGCTGGCTATGCCACTCTTACGTATACAGCTTGTTCATAAATGAAAAAAAAATATATTCGCTATGATATTGACATTAGCCCTATATCATGCCCGAAATTACTATGAAATTACTTTTTGTTTTAAACAAAACTACGTTCGAATTCTTTCTATTTAGAACGCTCGGGCTTGCAAAATTTAGAAAAATTAAAAGTTGACATTTGGGCAAAAGGCGTCTTCCTCCTCGCGAAAATTTTCCCGTATGCCTACGCCAATATTCAATCTTAAGTAAATCCTAATATTGAAGTACATGTAGTCTGTAGTAGGCTGTGAATCGCCTGTGTGTTTAAAGGTACTCTTGTAGGCAAAATTCAAATATCACGGGAGCAACATTTCGCTCGGTCGTTACTCTCCCTAATGAAGGAAGGAAAAGAGGGTATCATTATACAACTGGAGTGTGGGATCAGAGAGAGAGAGAGAGGGGGGGAGGGGGAGGGAGGAGAGGTGTAAGGGGGCAGGAAGGAGTAAGCGGATAGTTTTTATTGATATTAGTTGTTTAGATTACATTTGTGTTATGAATAGAACTCTCCATTTAAGGCCTCCAAGTGATCTTGGAGGCCATAAATTCCACTCTATGCATAACATCGATTGCCTACTAGTTAGTATCAGATTATCAAGACAAAAAATCAGGGGCCTGGGAACGATTTTGTTACTGGGGTGCTGTGAGCAAAAAAAAAAAGGTCCTCAGCATTTTTGTGTCTCTTTTTAAGTCCAAAAATCTCTGACAAGCAAAAAAAAAAAAAAAAAAAGGTCCTCAGCATTTTTGTGTCTCTTTTTAAGTCCAAAAATCTCTCACAAGCAAAAAAAAAGGTCCTCAGCATTTCAGTGTCGACAAGCAAAAAAAAAGGTCCTCAGCGTTTTAGGGTCTCTTTTTAACTACTTTTTAGCTACAGCACCCCCAGCATCCTCAGCCTTCTAGGGGGTACACCCCTCCCCCTCCGGCTCCCAGGCCCCTGCAAGAAATTAGATAACAATCCTTCATAAAAGCCAAATTGCAATTTCAGCCGATGTTCACATAATAATTTCTGTCGTTCTCTGAAGCTGATTGTGTGTTTGTAATACGATCTGCATAACATTTACAGATAATTGGGGAATGCAAGCTAGTACTTCTACTAAGTATACTACTATTACGCCTACTACGACTTGTTTGTTAATATTTGGCCCCCTCCATCACAAAATCCTGGATCCGCCACTGACTACTATTACTACTACTACAAGAAATGAAGAGATAGGGAGAGAGAGAAAGTGGGAAAAGGAAGAGGGAGAGAGAGGGGTAGAAAGGGGAGAGAGAGTGTGTGTGAGTGGGGGGGGGGGGGTGGGCGTGGGTCTTGTCCTTCCTGGACCCGCCCATGGATTTAAGATGCAAATTCGAACAAAACATTCCGTTACGTAATCGTACTCACCATTTCTGAAATGTCTAATGTACGCAGAGCCCTTTCTTTCGTCTGTGCATCACCAGGATTGGCAAGTTGAAACAGTTATTAGATACTGAATGTGGTGTTCCAAATACTCAAAACACTCTCCTTAAAAAAGTAGCTGACGTAACTCCAAATCGTTGTGTTGGGTGTTTTACTCTTGATTCGTTGTTGATACAGATGTGCGCTACTGAAGAAAGACTATAATCTAGTAAACTTTAAGCAAAGCCCTCCTTTTGAAAAAAGTAAGTTAAGCTACGAATCATTAAAAAATAGTCTCCCAGTTTATCCACGTCGTTCTCCTGATTCGTTAAACTACCTGATTGGTCGTGTCGCTCTTTGGATGATTCCATAATAGAGTAGGGTTTACCAACTAATGACCTTATGGTGTCCTTTTTCCACGGAAAGTACGAACTAATCAGGTCACCCATGCTGTCAACAGATGTTAAAGCAGGATCCAGGTTTGTTAGGGAGGGGACATTTTTTTCCTGGCGTTATTTTCCCGACGAATATGATATTCAAAAGTTGCGTCAGCGCTCCGAGATTTGCTCAGCATGAAAGGAGGGAGGGGTGGTAGAAGCAATCTTTCTTGACACTATTTTTTTATTCAAAATCGGGCGGCCCTTGCGGCCCATCCGTCTATGAGTAGACTATACTAATATGTTCATTAGCGACGTCTAATTAATTTCCTAACAGTTTACACGGGTGGCATAATGGATTCGCAGTTCTGATTTAACCAAGGTAGCAAGCATAGAGGCTTACAACAAATGTTTACAAGTGCGCATCCATCTTAACACAGTCATGTACGAATAACTTGGCAAATGAGAAGTGAAGTCATTGAGCATAACCCATTTTTTGAGAGTCATTTTTTGCAGAAAAGAACAGAAAAGGCCATTCTTGGCCCACTTTTATTTATTTACATAAATGATATTCGTCAAACCTCTTAAAAATTACAAAACATTTTATCTGCACATGGTACTATAGCGTCTTTTTATCCGATGATACTATCAATAATCTGGTTCTTGCATTTAATACTGAATTAACAAAAGTCAACTCATGGTTGATTTCCAATAAGCTTGTATTAAACATAAACAAAACGCATTATATGATTTTCACAAATAAGTCAATCAATTATGATAGAATAGTTATTTCCCTAGATAAAACTATTATTAGTTATTCTACTTCACTGAAGTTCTTATATAGGTGTTACTATCGATAATAAATTATCTTGGAATGATCACATTTATAAGCTTAATCTGTAGGCCTACCGAAATTAAAAAAAATATAGGAATATTATACAAACTCAAGTACTTCCCCCCCAAAAAAAAAATATTATTAATGATCTACAATGCTTTCATATCGCCATAATTCTTCTATTATGAATAGGGACCCTCTTCTCCAATTATGAATAGCGACCCTCATCCGTATTATGAATAGCGACTCTCTTCTCGTATTATGAACAGTGGTCCTTATGAGTAATGACCCTCAGTGTGAATTAGGAATAGCGACCATCATCTCACGTTATGAATAGCGGTCCTTATTATTAATGGTCCTTATGACTTTATGAATAGTGACCCCCTATTTACACGTTATGAATAACGATCATTATGACTAGCGGTCCTTATGAATATAGCGAGGTTGCCCCGTTTATCCTTTGTTCAACGGTGGCCATGGGCGTCAATCCTCACAGGAATTCTATTCAAGTGGGGGGGGGGGGGGGACACCCTATTGTTGCATCCAGGTGTGCCCCCCCCCCCCCCCCCACTTGAATAGAATTTCTGTGAGGATTGACGCCCATGACGGTGGCAGCACCAATAAGGCTCTTTTGCCTTCCTAAGCTTTCCTAAGCTTTGATGTTCTATGATTTTTGAAAAATGTACTTGTTTTATGAATGGAAGTAAAAGGAATGAATGAATGAACTTAGTCAGTTGGACAAAAGCGGCGGATAGCATTTACATACCACTTACTGCCAATACATTATAAGGACTATAAAATGGAATAGTTATCATGTCATAAGGAAAAAACCGACAGACGTACACTTCGATGGATTCAAGGCCTATTTCGTGTCTGTTGGAATGCATTGATCTGAATCCAATTTTCCTGATGAACATTCTGTCCTCGATGATAACAATTAGGCCTACGTGATCATCATCAGTCAAACCGCAGGTCCCCAAAAAGTGCTCTATTTTATTTCCAGTTTTGCTTGACTGGGTCAGTCTCTGAATACACAATGAGCAGGAATCCCCACGAACATCTAATTTCCAAGTTATTGAATGGACTAGTTAACATTTACCGATTGTCATGATTTACACATCAAATGATAGAGGAGGAATCAGAGATTCGTTAATTACTACTCTATTTGTCTATGAAAAATGTGACAACTTATTAGGGAAAAATAATATTATTTTATGACCAAAAATGGAAATGAAACGAAAAGTAAACCTGTAAAAAACGCACATAATTTTATTTTGAGCCAGGTTGAATTTGACATGAGTGTAAAGGGCAATATATGTATATACTTTACAAATACTGAAATAATATGAATGTTCGCTTAATGACAAGGTCATGGATCCAGCAAAATGTAACCAAAGTACACATTGTGTCCATCAAACAGTTGATTCCAGCACTGATTGGTGACTTCACAAGCGCCTTCCCAAAAATAGATCAACATAAATTATGTTTGTCACATCCTGGATCATGTTTACACAAGAGGTCAAGAGTTGACCTAACAGCTGGCATGTGGTTTTAAATATAGCGCCCTAATATTGCAGGGTGGCCTTCCCTGCCAGCCAACCACAGTGCTAGGAGTCATGAAGCTACATGTTTGGGTTGAATATTGCTGGATCCTGACCCTGTCATGAATAGCGGTCCTTTAGAATAGCGAGCAAACCATAGACAAATTACCTCGCTATTCGTAAGGACCTCCATTCATAAGGACCGCTATTCCTAACGCATGTTGAATGAATAGCGGTTTTCTATGATTAGCGGTCCTTATGAATAGCGAGCTGACCCGATAAATCATCCCTATTTATCATTTGCATACGGCCAGCGGTCTGACTGTCATATTTAGAGACATCGGAATTAAATGAAATCGAGTTTCATACAATGCACGTTTGCTCGCTTTAGGCCCTACTTTAAAATTGTCTGGCATTAAAAAAAAAAATCATTATAAAAAAACCCCGGTGGTAAAAATATATCCATAGGCGTATGAACGCACATTTTCGCCGGGGGGGGGGGGGGGGGGGGCTGACCCTCTAACATTTTAACCTCTTATACAACAGTTGTCCTATAGTGGATTGTTGTCCTAAGTGGAGGTTGGTCGTGGACAATCATCTCTCGGGGTAGTTTTCCGGTCGTATTCGTTCGGAGTGTTCGTTCGCGGTATATTCGTATTCGCGACTTTCGATGGAATTATCGATACAAATTCTGATAAAACAGGGAAACACAGCATACGTTCTAGGGAGAGGGGAAGGCAACGTGAAAAGAAGATAATATGTCCCGAAATCTTCACCCTCCCCTCGCTGAATGGCTTTGTTCTTTGCATTATTAGCTAGAAGACCGACCCCCCCTCCCTAAACCACCACCAAAAGAAAACACAACAACATTGGCGGGAACCACACTACACCTCTGATCATGGTCTACCTTTTGATAACATGCAACATCATACATTGATAGTAATGATACAAAATTGGAAGAAACGATCATAACTTAAAGATGCATATACCCTTTGCAAGAACAGATTATTATATGAACTCATTTTATCTTAAAACCATGAATGATTGGAACAAACTTCCGAAGTATGTTGTCAATATGAAAACTCTTAGCATGTTTATAAAGCGTTAAATAACCATCTCAACCCACAGTTAATTTCACAGTTGCTTTACCTCAACTAAGTAATTTTGTACTCTGCAATACTACAATGATTTTACTTGCAATCATCATTATTGTCTATCGTTTACATCTTTTAAATAATACTTTGTGCAATATGTTTATGATATTGAATCTAGCTGTTGTTTATATCCGGGAAAGAGACTTGTATGGGTTGATCAAACCTGTTTTGTTTTCGCGAGACATTTTTTTATAATGTCTGAATAAATTCAAATCAAATCAAATCAAATACAAATACAAATTTATAAAGCGCAGAAACTATGTAAATACATTCTACTGCGCTTCAAACGCTCCTGATATGCTTAAAGCCAGGGGCGTCGATCCGTTTTCGTTTTCTTCATTACTTTATTTAAAGCCTCTTAATTAACCAGCTTCTCCACGGTTACATGAAGCAAATAAAATTCGAGAATTTGCGCGCAAAGCGCGCGGCTAAATTGAAGTCTGATCGTGTAATACCTTTTGTATTTCATTGTTTGGAAGGTTTCTTTTCCAGAGTTTGCATCATTTTTCCTTATTTTATTTGACACCTCCGGATTTATTGCGGGGGGGGGGGGGCAAAACAATGTTTGCCCTTCCAATATTTTCTTGGGGGCAACTGCTCCACCCCCCCCCCCCCCCATAATCGACGCCCCTGCTTAAAACTACTACTACATGCACAAACAATTAAATGAAAAGATGTGCTTTTAGTTTTGATTTGAACATATTTAACGATAGTGATTTCCTAATGTCCAGTGGTAAATCATTCCACAGTTTAGGGGCCGCACGTGCTAGAGTTAATTTTGTTTTATGTGATGGAATGATCACATTCGTCCTCACCATCACAACCAACAGCATTTTAATTATCATAATCATAAACACTATCTCCGTCATCATCATTATCATTATCATCTTCACAATCACTATCATCATCATCACCATCATCATCGATTTAACCATAAAATAAATGAATAAAGAAAATGTATCAAACATGATTGTATGAATATAAACAAGTTTTAATGCACACCAAAAAAAAAATTATCAGAGGACAAGTCACAAGAAAATGATAAAATTACATAACTTACTATGCATGTCAAAAAAGGCAGGAAAAAAACAACACTTCACACAGAAAAGTAAATGTAATGATACTTTACAATCTACACATTATGTATCATTGTGACTGTATTGTAGTCTTGCTCACAATAAACTCACGTTTTACGAGCTGAATCCAACAATTTCATTACGCATTTAAATCTTCAATGCAATATTCAATGTGGTATCCAGAAATTTGACTTAAAAGAGGGGCAGAATCCCTTCCAGAAGGGGGAGCGGAAAGTACCTTGGCAGTCCAGCATGACACACCAGGATAGACATAGCAGCGTTTTTGTTTTCCCTGCCTTAAAAAGAGAGGGCCATACGCCAGTTCGATCTTACACTGGATACAATGTTGTTCTCTCTGTAAAACAAAAGCTGTTTTAGAGAACCTCTAAGCCTTTTCAACCGTTTCTCTTACCTAGAATGAACTAATGCATGCAGGATATTAACATAAGAAAATAAACTGTTGGAATAAATTCTCATTGCTATGTTTGCAGAGATGCATAATTGAATAAATTACAGAAAAAAAGTTGATTGTATACATAATCAATATGTGAAGAAAACTGAATCACAATACGGAATGTTCAAATCAATAAACAGATGGTCATACAACCTAAAAACAAATGTACGACATCTATTTCTATATTACTCCTGATCAAAATATCAGCTTGTTACTTATTGTGAATTGGCTAGTGAGATAATGAGTTTACAAATAGGCATCAAAATTAAAATTTAAAATGTCAATTTTTGAGGTGAATTAATTCTGAGTATCAAGGAACAGACTGGGCACAAACAATCTTCAAAGCTGTGCTGCCAATCACTTTATCAAGGCTTGAAAGTACTAAGATGTCCACCATCTTTAATTCAACCCCCACTCTGATCATGTCCATTTCAATATACAGGTATTGTGAATTGCCAACTATTTCATATATGTATCTATGTTACTATTTTATTCCCTTTTATTCCCAATATTTTTATGCCTCGAATTCTGCTCTGTATATTTATCATTGTTTTTATTGTATGTTTGAGTGCAAATAAACTTTGAATTGAATTGAATGGAATTAATGGGAGGAGGGGAGGAGTTCCACTGGATTAGGATACAAATTAAATGACCATCATTATGGGGGAAGGGAGGTTGTCCATTATGAATTCAAGAGAAGACTCCCCTGATTCAACAAGAAATTTCTAAAGATATGAACTGTATGAATCCTTCATGCTTCGGTGGGGGGGGGGGGGATGTTCAAATATCGTCCGTTTGGAACGAGAAGGGCGTTAACTCTGTTCAAATGATGGGACTTGATGCCATTCTTGCTCCTAACAGACGATATATATATATAGTGCACCAGTTCCAGGACACTGAAAGGATTAATTTCATGTTAAAATGCCAGAATGCTAGGATTGAGGTATTACAACAAGGGGAATGACAGCTACAGCTAACTGTCAGTGTCACTGAAATCCCGCAATGTAATGATAATAAATTTATATGTCCTTACTAGGCTTTGCAACATGTACAAATACCGGTAGATAACATAATATCATCTTCATACTTTGAAAATGACAAATGTCTGCATTAAATAAAGAAATTACACAAGATGACTGCTTATATCTTAATTACATACATTACATTTTGTGTGTGGCCTTGCATGGAAAATGACACTATTGCAATACGCTTACATAAATCAAATTATTAACTAAAATGACATAAATTCATCAGGACTCAATGTGTCATACAAGACAATCAAAAGTAATACTTTTACAATCACAGGTTTATATTTAGTACAATCAATCTACAGATAATACTTCATTTACACAAAATCATTCTCAGTCTAAATCCCAGAATATTTTCTATCATTCTTTCACCAGACACTTCCATATATTCCTTCAAAATCTTCCATCTATTTACAAAAATATCTTTTCCTTTCTCTTTCTTATTATTCATAATATATAATCTTGAAAGTTATAATAGCATCTGACAAATAGAAAATACTGTAAAACCACAACATTACATCTTACAATCAAAAGAGAACTTCCACTTTAGAACGGGTAACCTCGCTAGTCATAATGACCACTATTCATAAGGAACACTATCCATAACATGTGACTAAATGAAGAGCGGTGCTTTATAAATAGTGGCCCTTATGAATAGCGAGCAAACCATATACAAATTATCTCACTATTCATAAGGACCGCTAGTCATAATGACCACTATTCATAAGGACCGCTAGTCATAATGACCACTATTCATAAGGACCGCTATCCATAATGCGGGACTAAATGAATAGCTGTCCATATAAACAGCGAGCAGACCCCTCTAGAACAGCAATACAACATTAATAGGCGTGATAGAGAGGTGGGATGGACTTATCATTTCATAGCCAGAAAGGTGTTAATTCTGTGTAAAAGGAAATGGCTTAATGGGACCTTCTGACTCGGACAAGATAGTACAGTGAAACCTGTCTATAAAGACCACTCAAGGGAGACAAGAAAATCGGTCTTTATGAGCAGGTGGTCTTTATGGACAGGTTCCTTTAATACCTGTTTCAATGAGAAATGATCTTTAAGGAAACAAATATTGTGGTCTTTATAGACAGGTGGTCTTTCTATACAGGTGTCGCTAAAGCAGGTTTGACTGTATAATTATTTCATATACTTTTACCTTCTTGCAAAATATGGGGAAAGGAGTTAATGTGAAATACACAAGACTAACAAAGAATTTCAACTTCTATTAATTCCTGTTTGTCAGTGCATTCACAAAGAATGATCATAAATGGACCGTCAAGAATCAAATTTGGAGTTTCATTCCTAAATATGGCTTTTAATTTCTTCCACATAAATAGCCGTATCAACATACATGCATGCATTCACTTCTGTTTAACAGGGGGATATGTACCCCTAAGCCAATCTTATAGTAGAACATCTACATTCTTGGGCCAACTTCTTAAAAAAATTGTTACCAATATACAATTGGTTTAGTAGTATCATTATAACATGCCTTATCTACTAGCATGATCCAAAATACATAAACAATGCTCCAATTTGACTATAGATTCTTGCAATAACTCTTCCTTATATTGAATATAAAAAGGCTTTACAGAAAAGACACACAGGCTGTAGAATATTCCATACTGACACTGAAAATAAAACACTGAATATTTCTTTAAAGGCCACTTAAGCTATTCAACACACTTTCCAAAAAACATACATGTATGTTACATCCACTATATACCATGGAATGCATCGTACACATAGCAAGACAGCAAAAAGGGACAATTATATCATAGAAATAAAGCACAAGCCAAAAGTTACAAAATTTACTTTTACATCCTAACTGACAAGATTACTACATGTAATACCTTGACTGTATACATACAAGGCACAGATAGACAATTTGATATACTTTATTAAGGTGCAATCCATTCTAGAATGTTATCCTGATATTGTATCTCTCAGTTCAGATTTAGAAGCCTTATCATCTTATATATTCGTGTCAACCTTATTTCATTACATTTCAAACAAGCCCCACAGGTGTTAATATTTCATTCACAGCACACAGCTTCAAGCCACTCATTACAACAGTTTGAAAACTTGGTCCTGAGTTCTACACAAATTTCCAGTTCAAAATTTATATATTTTACATCATTCAGAAAGAATTGTGGAAATGCACACACAGCTTTCTTTTTATACAGGTGGAAAAGGAGAAGAAGAAATACCTTCAGAATAATCTATGAAATTCTGGGAAATCATTGTTATTGTAATTCACACAAGTTATCATTATAAATTACACACTGTTATATATTTATACATATCACTGAAAAATAATTTGTGAGAATGATTTAAGCACAAAATAATGATTCATATCATCCACTCTATACATAATGTATATTAAATCTCTTAATACTAACATGTAACAACACGAGTAATTAATAAATAATTGTGCTATACACTCTGTTCATTCTTTTATGTCCACATTCTTTTTTTTTAAATCCTGCAGCAACTGCATCTTTCATTTGAAAAGTATATTTTCACTATACTACTGTAAAACCAGAAAAGTTTTAGTGCATGTAATGTTTCAGATTCGGGAAAGTTTCATGCCAAGAAATCATTGAATCATAATTCTCGCTACCTCAAATATGCAATTTTCGACGTAGAGGGCAATATTATGCATGGAAATGGTCCGCGTCTTTGTTAACTTCACTTCCAGTCCGTATTGAAATACTACGGCTTATGAATAAAATGAGTGCTATAATGCTTAATTTTTGGATCGCATGACATAAACCAATCAAATTTTGAAAATGCAACCAATTGTCTCAATAAATCATGATGGTATGTTTTCAAACATGTCGGTTAATTTATACTCAAACTCGAGGATTTTTGTAATACCTGTGTACATTTTCAATGCAAAAAGACAAACACTTGTCGACCCAATCGGGATTTTGTCAGCACTGCGCATGCGTGGTTAGCATGACAAACGCCATCTGTTGGCGAAATTGCGTATTTGGGGTAGCGAGAATTGACACAAGACTAAATTTTTGGAAATCGTGAAAGTTTCTTGCTGTGAAAATGGCTGTCCTTTACAATTCATGAAAGTGCATGTCGCGAACATTTCAGGTTTTACAGTTTAAATTATTTAACAAACCATTCTGTAAAGGCTGCATCCATGCAGCAATTTTTAAATCACCTTTTATATTCTCTATCCATAGAGCACGAGATCTCATGCAATAATTCTTAACACACAGAGATATCTAACTTCGTATTGGCAGAAAATTATCTTCTTAATTTGGTGCCTATAGAGGGTTCCCACAAGCAGCCATGCTGGACGACTTAACAATAAAATCCTGAGTACTAGACCATGAAAACCATGGCTTTTCATAGTCTGAGTGCACAGGTTTTTATTGTTATGTCCTCCAGCATGGCTGCCGTGAGAACCCTCTATAGTGTGAAATATCTTGGTATACAAAAGAGAAACAAAGCATGAGATCCTCTACACTGCATAGACAACAAAATTTGATTAAAATAAAGCCTGATAAGGATTAGGTTATAACAGGCTGTGCAAACACTCATTAACATATAAAGCTCTCTACAGTTATTAACATAATTAAATTTACACTCCACTTATTTGAGACAATCAATTATTAATAACCAGACACTCCAATGTGAACAGTACGTGAAGGAAACTAATTTGATTGTTTCATCAACCGTCATCCATTAAATAGATACATTTTGCTGCTATGCCGTTATTAAAGGGAAGGTTAAGTTCTGGCAATGGTCAAAAATAATTTGTGAGTTTTCTCATTCTTTTTATGTCAGTTTGGAAGATTATCATAGTAGAAATGCCCCCTGAAAAGCACTGCTCTTAAAATGCCCTCACAATTCAAAATTTGACATGAAACGGCTGGAATGTTTGGGCCAAACATGTGTGTGTTGTCACATATACACATTTTTGTGTGCAGTGCATCAGGATCGAGTCAATTCTTATTTTGGTGATTCCAAACCTTTACAGTATACACCAATTCTTATGTACTATATAATCAACCCTTCCCAATTGCTTTGAGATAATTTCTTGCAGATGTCCGCCCGAATGAGTCGCTTTTTCACAAGTAATTCCTAAACATGGGTCCCGTTTTCTTTTTTAAAATCCCTAAAAAAAAATGGGTTCACATTTTCAACAAAATAGAAAGAGGTCCAGCTTTTATGACAAATCCCTAAACATGGGGCAACATTTTGCCAGGAATCCCTAAACATGGGTACCCTTTTTCTTAAAATATGCCCCCAAGGATGGGTTTTTAGGGGTTCAAGGTCCGGGACTCACATCCCCGTCAAAAAAAAAACCCAGGTACCCCCCAGAGGAAGTCTACAAGTGTAACAGGTCTTAACTCCTACTACATATGATGAATGCTTTATCTCAAGCTCTTACACCAGAAAGACCGTAAAGCAAATTTGGCCTCAAAATTAGACAAAGATTGCGCCTTTGAAATACGTCAAGTATATGGTACATCTGTGCTAAATGTCTCAGAAGTAACCACAGACTGTAAATCATATCTCCGATGCAATACTACCAGTAGCAATTATTTTCTCAATCTTTCACTCAGATAATGTTATTATCTTATGACATTTCCAACTGAAAATGAATGGATAATAATATCAGGAATTTTTGTAATGGTTGTATGTTTTCAAAGGCATTTTCTTTGTAATTGTACCTTACTGCTAGATTTCCAAAGAATTTTTTAATTGGTACATGTACTATCAGTAACATCGGTGTTACAATCTTCAGTGAAAATAATGATTAAAATTCTATTCCTGTAACTAACGTGACTCCATAATTCCTAAGACCACTCAAAACCTGGACGGAAACATCAATATATCATTCTCTCTTCTTCACGATGGAGGACCTCTATGGAATAACTTGGTATTTTTCCCCCTTCCAGCTTGCTGCATATACAATGGACAATGTTATTTGAAGAGTACATTGGGAAAAATCAAAATTGAAAATAAATTTGTTGGGCTTTGAATTCCAAGGCAAAATAAAGTCTAAGGCTGCTCACACACAAAATTTCATTATAGAATAAACAGAAATATCCCTACAAAGTGTATCATATTACACATTTATATGGCATCAATGTCACGCTTTGAAATGTGTACAGTACATCCCTATTTCCTGTATTGACTTTACACATTACGGTTCAGTACAAATCCCAAAGGGCCTTTAACTGCAACATGTATAGAGAGTGTGGCAGTCCAAGGGAAATTAGGGGGAAAAAAGAATAAAAAACTCTTCTGTACTGAAAGTATGTACATGTCTTGACTTGTGGTGTGAAAGCTTAGTGGTGGAGCAGTGGTCTTGTAACTGGGAGGACCCTGGTTCAAAACCAAGTGGATGTGCCAGTGCCCTTTGGTAAGGCACAATAATCCTCATTATCAAGTTCCTCTGAGAGGACTTAAAGCAGTCAGTCCACTGGTTGCTTATTTTACAAGCATACACATGCTTTCTTAGCAGTCAGGTAAAATAAACCACCAACCATCGAACCGTAAATGTATTTAACCTGGCCCCAAAAAATTAATGAAACATCATTAGGCTGTTGTCAACTAACAACAAACTAAAGCCTATGGCCCATATTCTGAACTCCGGTTTAACTTAAACTCCAGTCCAAGTTGAACCAAACTTAAAGTACCCCTAGCTGCAGTCCACATTTCTGTACAAAGTTAAACCACACTTCGAGTCTAGAGTTTAAGTTAAACCAGAGTTCAGAATGTGATTATGTTAAATTCTCGTTTAAAGGGCAGGTTTCGGCTGGGTTTACTTAGACAGCAGTTTAAATTATACCAGAGATCAGAATACGGGCCTACAATGTATGAAGTTAATTAGCAACCAGCTTAGTAAGGTTTTAAGAACATGGCCCTTGTCCTTATAACATAAAAATAATAATTTGTCCAATATGTAAATTATATATCTCTCAATGTAATTTTACCACTGAAAGATATGAATGTTCATATATTTTAATTGATTTTTATTTTACATCATAAGACTCTGAATGGTATGCCCAATGGTATTATTCATAACTAGTAAGGGTACTATTGAACCAAATGCCTGCTTTGATGCAACATGGGCTCTGAATTCTGTGATGGGTGTTGCAACCACGTGATCTTACCCTGTATACTTGTGCCTCAATGCACCTTACTTTCATAACTCATCACACTGTGCAAGATGGTTGGGGTGTTGTAGTTAGTACATACATAGGGACATGGAAAGAAAGGGGTGGGACTAAAGAAGACTAACTGGTCTGAACACTCTGCATATGCATTCTCTTAGCGACTTCCAAGACGTAGGAGACATCTGGTCTCAGGTTAGGGTCTGGATGAATGCACATTGCAACCAGGTTACGCAGCTGAAAATAATAACATACAGAAAATATTTAGAAGTTATGACAGATGAGATCTACATTTAATAATAACCCCTTCCAAAAATCCCACAAAGAATTTGAATAGCATGATAAGAGTAACTACAGTGCCTACATTTTGATTCCTGTATTAGAAACTGGGATGTTTTGTAAAGTTATTGCCATGGGATATGCTTTATTCTTAGATAAAGAATAAAACAAGCATGACAAATCAAAATTATTTCACTTGAAAAGTTCAAACTGCAGAACCAAACATCTTTTCTGTTGAAACACTGTTGGCACAATAGGGGTTAACAAACAGAATAAAATACGCATTTAAAAAAGAGGGAAATACATGTACATGCTTATACAAGCTTATCTTCCTAAAATTGTAGTGACTGTACAAAATGTCCATAAATATGACAACTAAACATAGATTGTTATTGTTACTGTTAATTCTCACATGCAGATTTCACATAAACTAAACATGTAAAAGAAAGAATTTAAAATGTTGTATAACTCAGTTATTACCTGTTGAGTACTAAGCATAGGATAACTCAGACTGAAGTCTAAAGAACATGCATGTTATACTAAAACCAAATCATATCCAATGGATTATAGGTACATGTGTACTATAACTTGGGAGGGGGGGGGGGGGGTTAAAAAAAAGTGATTAAGTAATGCATAAATCTATATTTCACTGCTTGAAAAAGCTTTTATGAATTTTATTGAGAAAGATCATGTGCTTTAGTGTGTCAGAGGGAATTGTGTCCCTTAGGAATTTCTTTGTTTCAAGTCTGCATTTCATAAATGCACTTATGTAATGACAAAATTACCTACAAATTAAAAGTTTGAGAAATATTGCCTTAAAGGTGTGTTTTTATTTGTTATCTCGATGTCCCCACAACATTTGATCAAGATATATTTCATGTAAAGAACATCTTTAGATGTTTCAATGTGAATACATCATAGCATGCATGTTCTACACTGTTCTTCCATAAATACACATACATGTATTAATATTATTTCAAGATGATGGATTAGTGTGATGAAGTAAAAAGGACATGTAGTACAACTTCTATACACTATGACATTCCTTTAATTTTTGTACTCCTCTATGGGCAAGTCCAAGTTATTTTGTCCCATATGTTACTGACCACATCAAAGATTCTAGAATATCTGGGGAGCGTTTCATCAAACGTTTTGTCAGTGATTTTCACTGACAAATTTACTCTCAGCCAATCAGATGCTAGGATTTCAGTAGCTTATAACAGTTGACAGTAAAAAATCACTGACAAAACGCTTGATGAAATGCTCCCCTGATCACATTATCTAGCTGATAATCCTCTTAAGCTTGGATTTGACCAAATATATCAAACAAAATTATCTTCATTTATTTTTCATGTCAATTCATGTTCCCTATTCAATAATACAATTCTATAATACTTGGTAATGTTAAAGTATGGGACATAACTTTGACTTGCTCTTATTGAATATATTTTCTAATCTCCATATGAACAAAAGTACTTTTGGAATGTACAAGTTTTCACATCCATCATTCCTACATGAAGGTAGAACATATGTTTCTCAATATTGAAATAACAGCATACCTTGATATAAAGTTACACTAATGAAGAAAAATTGGATTGATGTACATGCAAGGTTAGTAAAGATAGATGAGAGTAACAAAGTAAGAGGCACAGAGAGATTGATAACCAAAGAACATTGCACCTCTGGCTACTCTAGCATAGGCATAACATTGGATACTGCATAATATTTCTTGAAAAAGTAGTAGTTACAGAACTAAGAAATATGTAGTACTTAGGCCAGGTCCATCTTTATAACTGCATTAAAAGTGTAACATCCAGCAAATCCTCATTTTTCCTTGTGTCTGTCCTTCATTTAAATTATAATTGCAAATAATTGTATGTGTTTATCATCAGTTTGAAGTGCAATATTTAAAACAATTTTCAAACAGTCCTATTTGATGTTAATTTCAATTTTGGCCAAATGTATTCCTTAATGTAATATTTTTTCAATCAAACAAATTATGTAAGCATTGTATGGAACAGTCTTTGGACTGTTTTTTTAAAAGATATTTCATCACTAAACAGAAATGGATTTAATTTTATTTAATTTCATTATTTTTTTTCACCTCTGTGGCTTCAAGAAACTGTAGCTAACCTTCATATGGGGTGTTGCAAGAAAGTTGCAATCAATTGCAAATTGTACAGCAAATTAGAACAACCATTCTGAATGGTTCTGGGTCTGCCTATTCAAGAAGATGCGCTTGCAACAATGATATTGATTGGTCAGTACCGATCAGTTGCAACTTGCAATCAATCGCAACTTTCTTGCAACACCCCAATAGTTGGTCAAATTAAAATGTACTTTCTACTTACCTCATCTGAGTAGTGGGCTGGTAGCGAAGGGTATTCACATTTATCAATCTTCTGACAAAGAGAGTACAAATCCAAACCCTCCGCATAGAATGGCGAATGTAATGCTGCCATCTACAGTTCACCACACACATCAAAACCCCATATTGACATAATTGCACCAAACAAGGGCACAATCACGTTGGTTACATGTGTGCCAGTTACAACAACAAATGATACATATATTTTGGAGGGTTTTTGTATGATTATTCCCACAAGTTGATTAGTTTTCAAATACCACAGAAGTTATTTTGGGGTTATTTTTATGATTTTTCAATTTTTTTTTTTTTTTTTTTTTTAATTTTTATTGCACACACATGAATTTGGGGGGTTTGGTGTGAGGTGAATATGGTGCAGCAAACAAGACAGCAACAGGAATGGGATCACACATGAGAGAGAGAGAGAGAGAGAGGGGGGGGGGTACATGTATATATGAAGACAGTGAGGGAGACAGAGTTGGAGACAGAGTATCAGACATGAAGAGAAAGAGAGGGAGGGGAGAGAGGGTGGTACATAAATATGAAGAGAGTGATAAAGACAGAGTATCAGACAGAGAGAGAGAGAGAGAGAAATAGAGAGAAATGGGGGTACATATATATATATATATATATATATGAAGACATTGATGAAGAGAATATCAGTCAGAGGGGGAGACGAAGACAAACAGACATGGAGAAAGACAGAGAGAGAGACCGAGAGAGAAGAAATATAAACAGAGAGACAAACATAGACAGAGAAATAAATAAAAGTGGGGTAATAACACAAAAGAGAAAAATGGGAGAACATGGGGAGAGGGAGAGGTAAGGAGAGAAAGAGAGAGATAAAATAAATGCACTCCATTAGTTGTGTGTTAATAAACAAGATGAACACACTTGTTACTCTATATAGTGCTCCACATCAAATTGGTAATCACTAGTTGCTACACGACAAACCACCGGCAACCATGGTAACCACTGACAACAAACCACCCTACCTCCTCAGTATAGTGATCAGCGGGAAGGGGCGGGTAATCACACTTATCTATCTTCTTGCAAAGTGCGTAAAGGTTCATCTTGTCTCCGTAGAAGGGGGACTGCAAGGCTGCCATCTGATTGATGTACAGACAAGCCAGGGAGTGAGTGGGGGAGGGAGGAAGCAAGGGTTGGGGGTGAGGAAAATAAAATACATGGCTATTAGAGCTTTCTTATCATTCAGGTGGATTAGGAGGAGTGGATAGGCAAGTTTCAAGTTTTGGAGTGTCATTACAGAATTTCATTGAAAGAAGAAAGGCAAGATATATTCTGTACCACTTAGACATTCAAAGACACATTCCACATCCTTCAGCAACATGCACTAAAATAACAAAATGTTGTGTTAAAAATAACCTACAGATAGGTGCTTTCACAGACTTTAAAAAAAAAATAGTTACATATACCTACACAAGAAAAAAAATACAGAGATGGGGCATAGGTATGGCTGTTGAAATAAATAATAAATTCTAAAGATCGATTCTATGAGAGTTCTAATGGAATTTATAACAAAATATTGTTATGTCTTGTAGAACAGTGATTTAAAAAAAATATATGTGAGATTATTGAATAAAAGACACCTATAAAACACAAGGGAGTACAATAAAATAAAACCTTTTACACATTTTTTTTTTAGCCTGTGATGTCCAAAAAAGAACTCTAGTTAAACAAGTAATTTGAACAACACGCAGTCCCATTTGAATGAATGTTAATTGGTATCTTCCACAATCTACATGTATATCAAAAATTTTAGAAATGAGTAAAATGTAATAATAACACTGATGAAAATTTTCCAAGTTATCTAAAATAGTCAAGTCAATTACTTTACTGAATCTAGGAGCTATATTGGCACATCTGATGACCTCTATTCAATCATTTTGCTGCTTGTTTTCATAATTTTCTAATTCAGTCCTGGAAGAGGAAGTTAAACACCTGGATAACTTCCTCTTGAATTTCCACACAAGGTCACAGAGAGAGAGAGAGAGAGAATAAAAAATACAAGGGGAAAGAAATGGATAGTGCATGGCTGCCATTAAAAAAAATAAACAAACAGGCAGGCTTGGTGAACAAACAAAAACATGAGAGAACAGCTTGCAAATCCTATGATCAACAGGATGCCATATAACAACCATCAAACTCAACTTTTGTTCACATGAGTGAAAAATGCAATAATACATATGTGCACTTTAATCTTGCTTCATTCATTACTACAAAATCAGCTTTAATTTGAAACTTCAATATAATCATCTAACAATCTAAGGTTCCAAAGGGAGTAGTCCAGGGGGGTCAGATTACAAGTGTGTAATATCTCACTACATCATACCTGCCCCCCCCCCCCCCTGTTTTATCATCTCAGTAAAGTATAGCATAGGCTACATGTACATTATTCAAACTCTGCTGAAAATTCATTTGAAATGATAGCAAGAGGTACTTTATTATGCCTTGAAGAAGGTATAAGGGACAGATGATAGCTTAATGTGCAGGCTATGGTATAATTTTTTATTAAATCCTGATTTAGACCCTACTACCACATATAAATGGAAATTGGTAGTTCCATACATTGATTATATTTGATTGATACATAAGAACCCCAACAACAAAATATCATTTGGTGAATAACAGAAAGGCCTAACTAATTGTTGCACCATTTGCTTTTCAGCAGATGATTATTACATGCTGGATTGTGACATTAAAAAAAAATCATACTCATTATGGACATGTCTGTAAACAGCTACAAGTGGAAATAGCATCATACAACAGGTGTTCTTAGAACAGCATCTCACCTCATATAACAAGCATCCCAGAGACCAGATGTCTGACTTGAAGTTGTATCCCGTCTCATGGATGCGTTCAGGTGACATGTAATACGGAGTGCCAACCAAGGAATGTGCAGCAGTTGTCTTAGAGCTGAAGAATCGCCCCAAACCAAGGTCACCAAGCTTCACCTTACCATCAGCAGTGATGAATACATTAGCAGGCTTGATGTCTGAATAAAGAAGATATAATATAGTTATATATGTGTACTTGTCTATAGCCCATGTACAGTTTTACCAAGTTCCCACAATATCCATCTTTAAGAATTTTTTTTTCAATTGCTGAATATAAAAATGTTAACTATAGCAACAATTTACAGAAGAGGAAGAAGAGGAGGAAGAAGAAGAAGAAGAAGAAGAGGAGGAAGAAGAAGAAGAGGAAGAGGAAGAGGAAGAGGAAGAGGAAGAGGAAGAGGAAGAGGAAGAGGAAGAGGAAGAGGAAGAGGAAGAGGAAGAGGAAGAGGAAGAAGAAGAAGAAGAAGAAGAAGAAGAAGAAGAAGAAGGAAGAAGGAGGAACGAGAAGGAACAAGAAGGAAGAAGAAGAAGAACAAGGAGAATATAAAAAAAAACACAATATAACACTTTGTTTGTGTGTAACGACCATCCAAATCAAAAATATAGGATACTCTACCTTCCTGGTATTACACTTCTGAAATTAAATAATTAAGGGTCAAAATAATCTAGGATCACTAATGGGGTGTTGCAAGAAAGTTGCAATCAATTGCAACTTGTAAAGCAAATTAGAACAACCATTCTGAATGGTTCAGGGTCTGCCCATTCAAGAAGATGCGCTTGCAACAATGATTTTGATTGGTCATTACCGATCAGTTGCAACTTGCAATCAATCGCAACTTTCTTGCAACACCCCATTAGTCCTTACCCAATTAAAGTTATGTTTTTATCTGTTAACCTCTGCATTTATGGACTCGCTAATTTCATTGTTAAACAGCAAAATAAAACTAAAGTGAAGTGATACCTCTGTGCATGACTCTCTTCTGATGCATGTGTTCTAGTGCACTACAAAGCTGAACAAAGTACTTCCATATGGTTCTCTCTGGTATCAATCTCTTCTGCTTCTTGAAATGCTATATCAAAAAGAAAGGAAATTAAAATAGCACAGAACATGACAATGACAACCACAATAGTAAATACTAACAACAAAAATTAGATAATGTCAGACAAATAAACAGCAGTACTAACTAAGGAAGCCTACAAGAAGCAAAACTTCTATGAAAAAGGAAAATAGGGAAACAAACGTATTGAAAATAAAATATCAAATCATGGTAAAAGGAAAAAAACTCAAAAACAAACAATCTACAAGCAGAAGGGTATAAAAGAAAAGAAAAAAGGAAAAAGTTTGCAGAGATAGAAGAAAATGACAGAGGATATATATAAAAGAGAAAGCCTATGTGAGTGGGGACAGCAAGAGAGACAATGGTAGGGGGATAGAAGAATAGAAAGAAATGGCATGAAAGCATATAAGAGGTGATAGTAAATTTAAGTAAAATAAAATTCAGAAATGAAAAAGAATACAAAAATCATATGTGGAGTAGTAGACCCTGCACTTACTAATTCCAACTATATTACAACCAAATGAACCTAATATCGCATTTTAAAAAATTGAATGACATTAACAAAAGAGACATATTGCATGCTCTCTTCCGAGCTAAACCCTGCATGAACCTTTACCCCCATATGACCTGGAGGTAATTTCTTTCTTTTCCTACAGAGAAGGCACATCACCCATCACAGTGAACTTCTCATGACCCCCCTCCTTCTGATCTCACAAGAAAAGTGGGCAACATGGACGCCATTTCAGACTTGATTCAGACCGATTTCACATCCCAGATTTATTAGGAAAGGATTCCAATATCCTGTTGCGACAGTCAGTGAGCCCCACGTGGGATTGGGGTTCCAATGAATTCCTTCCCTTTACAGTCGAGTTAAGGGGGAAGTCCCATTGCAATAGTGTGATGTCATGCACTATGGCATTCAAGTATGACATCTATCTATATCCCTAGATGATACAACAGGATCAAGGAATGACTTTGCTCATAAGAGATAAAAGGCTTGTCTTCTCAGAATAGTACTCCTAATTTCATTGAGAAAACAACAACAGGAAATTGATAAAAAATTTGCATGAGCCATCATTGTCAAGACAATTTCAGAGGCATTTCAAATTTAGCATTTTACAATCTCTTTGTCACATGTGTAATTCCCCAAGTCATTTTTTAAATAGGAGGAATAGATGCAACCACTGCAAAATGAACAAATTTACATGCATGAAACTTTCCCAAATTTCAATAGGGGTTCCTAAAGTATTCAACAAAGTTTCATGCCATGGAGTACTTTAATCTGATGAAACATAGAATCTTCGTAAAACATGAAATATTCTGGTTAACATTCACTCTCTAGAGACTCAACATAACATATATGATTTTATTGCTTTTAATAATAATTTCACATTACATCAAGGACATTGTCTGCTAAAAGGCAGAAGGGCGTTAACTCTACTTTATGTAAAATTCGATAAGTTATCTCCTTTCTTGCTCTAGGCAGACAAAACTCTTCAAGACATTCCATCTTACCTTAATCATTCTTGATAAGTCTCCTGCATCAGCTAACTCTAGTACGATGTTCAGCTCATTGTTTTCGATGAAAGAAGCCAAATACTTGATCACATGATCATGGTTCAAAGACTACATGAAGAGAATTTTTTTAGAAAAAGAAAAAAAGATACAACAGCCTTCAGAATACATATATTAAATGCTTTACACTTGAAAGAAACTAAACCAAGCTTTCCCTAAATAGTGTGATTTGCTTACATGCAATTCACACTTGAAACCAAAACTTGTAAACTTAATCAGGTCATTTGCTAATTTTATAGATGAAGACCAAGGCATCTCCTGTAGATGAACTCATTGTCATCAAAAAGTCATTAATTAAACTATTGCATACACCATATGTAACCATTTCATTGGATTGCAGTACTCATTTAGTACATATACATACAGATTAAAAAATACTGCTATTCAAATTGGTACATGTAGTTTGCATAACATACATTTCAAGAGCTTATCAACTATAGTCACTCTTTTCTACAAATCTTTCTCTATCAAAGAAAAAAATGTATTCATAATAAATTGTACTTTTAATGTAAAATTAATACAAACTATGTCAGAGTTATGGGTGTTATCTTATACTAAACATGATTAAGCTGTATGTTACTGGGCCTATTTATTAAAGGGAAAAAAAGTTTTTTCAAATATTACCTTCAATAAATCAATTTCCTTTATACAGTCATTCCTTGCTTTTGCATCCATCATTTCAAATATCTGTGCAAAGGAAAATCAATATGAGATTCATTTAATATAATAAAGAAATCATCTGCTAACAAATTGGTATGGTTAAAGTATCAGTCATTTTCCAAATTAGAACTGCGTAATATGATCTGAATGTTGTACTGGAATGAGAATTTCACCTTGCTCTATCATGTTGCTTGCTACAGTATAATCATTCTACATGTATATATGGCACATTCATATCCAGTGTGAAGCCTGCAATGCATTGTATCTATTTGTATTCCTGACGTCAATGCTATTAGGGGAGATCTGAAGGTGAGGATTTCTGCTTCTCTCCCGACTCCAAATATATAAGATTTGAATGCTTACTATGTTTTACTGCACAATCTTTTTTTTTTAATCAATGAATGTCTACTTTCAGACACAGGAAACTTTAATGCAATGTTATGGCTCATATTAGCACACTAACACTCTCCCCCCCCCCAAAAAAAAGAAGTTTTTTAATTTGTTATAAAAACAATACAATAATTTTTTTTCTTCCTACAGTTAATACATTTATTTCAACTTGCATACAGAGAAGTTTAGGCAAACATCTTCATTAGAGGTTTCTCAAGATGAAGCAAATCATTCAATACATGTCTTTCTGAATGGGAGACTTGTGATTGGTACTCTAACTTACCTGCACTTTCTTGAGTGCTGTGACCCTGTCGTTGACAAGACATCTTGCCCTGTAGACCTCACTAAATTGCCCCTTTCCAATTCTCTTCTCAATAGCAAAATTGCCTAGCTCTGAATACATAGCCGGATCCTCATGGGCAAGCTCTACAAGAAAGAAGTGAAGAAACAGATTACTTGTAGGCACAAAACAAAATTTGAAATTCAATTGACTATCCAAATTATTTTTCTTTTCTAAATGTAACACCTATCAAGGTTTGATATAGCAAATCATCTTTCTTACTGAATAATGTAAGTAGTAACACGTAACTGTGTGAAAAGCAGTATATAACTTTCTTGCAACCCTCCAACCTGTAAAAAGAAAACTATCACAGGAACTATAAAGTGAAAGATGCCACATGTACAGTTTATCATTCTCATAATTTTTCATTTTTTATCAATATTACTAACATGAAACCTTTGAACAGTTTGCATAAATAACAGAATAGCATTTTTGAGCTCTTTATAATAACACAGAATTGAATAGAATTGCCTATCATATTTCCCATAAATTTGTATTACAATTAAAAACGAAAGAATTACTTACGACTGGGTTGTTCATAGTCAGCCATGATAACTCAGAGTTTTAATTATGACAATGTTTAACAGTTCTTCATCGATGGCCCGCTATTTGCTGATAAACAAGTCGAGAAGTCACACGTCTCTTTTGAGATTCTAGAAGATAAAATGATAAGGAAACCTCATAAGTTGATTATTATGCTTTTTATAGGTCTACAACATATATCTGCCATGCAAACATATACAAACATTGTTCAATGATTTCAGGCACTGCCCACATACATGTAATACATGTTGTAATTGTCATTGAGGCAGTTTACATTAAGAAACATTGAAACAATAGAGCAGTAGATTTTAATCATTTTATGAGTATGCAATACACAATAAATGTACAAGATGACAATCAAATAGACAAAACAAAACAAACATCTCACAGATTGGATTTTGATGTACAGGTGTATACAACATGTTGCTAACAGCCCAGGGACCTCACACATCATAATTTGATTGCTTCCTTAAAAATGGCATTCTGAAAAATCTCACACGGCTTTCATATTCACAGTTTGGATCCAGAGTGAGTATGCAGCAAGGACTGCATGTATGTTTTTGACCTGCATCCAAAATCATGATACCTCACTGCCAGAGCACATCATATTTGTTATTAGCATTTGTTTCCAATATCTGCGCACTACACAGGATCAATGATTTACATGTACATTTGTAGTTCTGGAAAGCTTCAAAACAGCTCTGGTAAAGTGAAAAGGAGCTCTGACTAAAAAAAAAGTAGTGCAGATACTGTTCACACCATGGAGGATCCACTGGCCTTGCAGAGCCATTCTACTCTCAACCCTTCTCTCCCAGTGGATCAAGAATTTATCTGGACTGAGAGCAGAGCAAAGTAATGCTGATACCTTTCATACTGGTGCTCTGACATATGCTCCAGCAACAATTGCTCCTGGGCCCCGTTTCATAAAACTTGTTATCAATAACAAGTTGCAATGATTGTTATAAGCTAATCCTTGCATCTGGTTGGTTGAGAGCAAATTTGTCATAGAAATGTGGCAGTTGTTACTGATACCAAGTTTTATGAAATGGGACTCAGGCTTTATTTTGTCAAAAATGTAGGGTTAGGATTGTAATTGGGTTCTACAGGTTAGGTTTAGGGTTAGTTATACATATAGTGTTTGGTCCAGGGTTGAGTTTAAAATTTGGTTAGTGTAGGAAATTGATGTGGAGCAATTGTCACTGAAGATGTGATTAGGTAATGGTACCCTGGGGTACCAAATGAATATCCGCCAGTTTGTTGATTTTTTTTTTTTTCAGGGCTGTACCCTGGGTTACCAATAAGTGTGAAATTATTTCTGGTACGCTTTATCAATGTTCAAATGCTCTTCTTGTGCTCCATGTTCTTGTAAAAAGATCTCATAAATGTTACATTGAAAATAGTACACGTAATCCTGATCGCCATGGTTACCTTCATTCCTTACCACGCACGTAGACTACGTACAATGAACCCGTACGGTATCGTCTGCATACATTTTCACAGGCTGTAACTGTAAGTATTAAAGTGTACTCAGCAACGTAATGCATACGTAGCAGCTAGCGAGCTTTAAAGCTAGCAGCGCACGCGAGTGTAATCCTGTAAAACGTACATACTAGCGCGGTTGGGACCAGGGTAGCGTGCATACAAGCGCTGTATGCACAACGCAACGTACACCAGCCCTGCAGCTGCGGCACCATGATTGCTCTGCAGTACGGTTGTACTTCGGGTGGACACAAGATGGCGCTACACAACATGGTACCCCGGGGGTACTGCATGGCGCATATGTGTCGCAAAACCCTCGTACATGTACTAGCTCCTGGGTCCAGACTGAGTCCAGACGAATACCATAGTCACACCAACGAGACCGACACCAGACTAACAACAGACCAAACAAAAAATGACATTTTAATGAATGGCAAAGAATTGGTCTGTTTGGAATCGATGTGGAGTCGGTATAGCAGTGTGAATGAGGTATCAACCCTCTTCTATCTCTAGTGTGAAAGAGGTATCTGATATGCAAGTGACTTGATCGCTGTCCAAGGATCTTAAACACAGTCATAATTTGATTCTAGCCACAAATGACTATCTACACCTTTATCATTCCATAGTTGTCAGGTATTGAAGGGCAGGAAGAGTATTTGCTTCTCAACCAAATCAATTCCATTGTTGCAAGAACGTCAAATTCAATAAGTTTTCACCGATCAATGTCATCAACTGATTACTTTCACTTACATGTACATGAAGGTTTCCACTTTAATTTCCAGGGTTTTTAGTCAATTTTGTACATCTTCCTCTCTTTCTCTCTTTCTCTCTCTCTGTCAATAAAAAGTCTCCCCCTCTCTATCTGCTGTCATTTCCATTTTCATTTATTGAGTCCTTTACCTGCTTCTTGTTCATAGCATTCTATTCCTCTTTATTCTGATGTATGTTATACAGTGTACACTTTAATCCTCTCACTTACACCCGCACTATGCATTGTACCAGGGAGCTGTAAATAGAAGGAGTGGAAACACTTGTAAAATTATGCAAATGTATGCGTGAGTTCTAAAGCTTAACAATGGATGCGTAACATTCCACTTGGCTTTGAAGTTCCATGCGTGGTGCCGCTCTTCCACACGGGAAAATTCGGAGGCCAGGTACCAGTTTCGCATTTATCAAATTACCGGCCAAATTTCAGTGTAAATTGTAAAATTTATGTGGGGATTGTGTTGGGAATAGTGCATCGAACAATTTTTCAAATTTAGTACTCCGCTCTTCCTATAATTTGTGTGCCAGCGTCGGTTATAGGAAAATTAAATCATCACAAAAAAATATTTTAGGATATTTTGGTCATCTCCGGTCATTTTAATGTCCTGTCATTTAATCCATGATTTACAATAAAGTACTTCGCTAGTGTGCGCATTTCGTATTTTTGCAGTTGAAAAAAGGTATGAAATTACATAAGTTTCTGTTCGCTCGTTCAACTCATTACACATTCGACAACTGATGAGAAATCATTGAAAGGGACAGCGAACAGTTGCTGAGATACCATTTTCTGATGTACGAGTTTGAAACCCTGATAATTCATGCGCTCTATTATCTAACCACCTGGTTAACAGTTGCGGAGTTCGGCGGCCCCGAGCATGGGATCAAAGCAGAGCAGCTAGTTTCCACTCCTTCTATTTACAGCTCCCTGGTGGTACATACCTGTAGACCTACTTGTACAGGTTTGAATTATCTACATGTATATTAAATCCAAACCTCTTATTACAATAACCTTATATCATTCTCTTACTTTTGTGTCTTTTCTCTCTCTCTCTCTTTCTCTGCCTCTTCCTTTTTGTTTTATCTTCCTCCAGTCTGTTTTTTTTCTTTTTCACTTGTCTTTTCTCTGTCGTTATCTCTAACTTTCCCTCCTTCTATACTTCCCCATTCTCTTGATCTATCTTTCTTTTCCACCCCCCCCCCCCCCCCAATCCTCTATCTCTCTATATCTCTCTCACTCCCTCTCTTTGTAATTTGCAAGAAAATATATCTGAATCATTATAGCATAAATTTGAAAAAAATCAAAGTGAAGTGCTCATGCATCCTTCTCTCTCTCACCGTCTCTCTATAATTGTTCTCATCTTATTCTTTACAACTATAACTATACCTGAAGCATTACAATTCAAATTTTCAACAACAAAAAATTATAGTGTTCATGCAAATTTAAATAGAACAGTCAATGTACATATATACATATACAATGTATGCATGGTCCCTGGTGAATGCCATCCTCGATCTAAAACTCGCTAATGAAATGCTTGCCATCGTCATAGCAACCAATAGCATGGGCACTCGGGAATTAATAAATGGTTTGGGTGAGAGGTATCTACTACTTCATACACTGTGTAGTAGGCAATAGACAGGGCTGTGTAAATACTGTACCTGTATTGCTCTAAAATGCTAAGACATGCATGTGAATTTAGATAATTTCAGAACTGTCTTGTATCAAATAAATATGTACTGGTATCCTACAATGCAAATGAATCAAAAGACTGTCTGATTATTTTTGTTTCTTTTTCTTTTTCTCTCCCTTTCATTTACAGGACATTTTAAAATATTACTATATAACAAATTTGCAACCATTGTTCAAAACTGCTCACAAGGAAATACAGGCTGATACAGCTATTTTGTTAATATGATTTGCAACTACATGTACTTCGTCTGAAATCTTAGTTCGTCTGTCCCATTTGCTGAGATGACACAAAAGAGGTTTCACAACTGATTTTAAAGTAAACTACTAAATAAATACAAATACAGGGTGAATAGGTAAGCTATACATGTACAATATATTACCATATTAATTGTCTATATTTCATAGTGAGTATTTATTTTTGCAGCCAATCACAGTTATTTCTTGCTATAAACAAACCCATTAGCTGTTCAAAGTTTAAATAGACATGTCGGGCTACAATGTACATTCCTTCCATTATGATTAGCCTACAGAAAAGAGAATTATGAATCACTTAAGAATCACTTAAGAATCACTTAACAATTGAAGAAAAAAATGTATCTACCACTGTATTAATGGTAGATGCTTGAAAAATATGAAAGTACAAGCACAATATGTAGACCTACATGTAGGTAACCAAACAATGTAGGTTAGCTGCACATTGCTATCAAAATAACTACATTGCAGATACATGTACAGTCAGATTTTACTTAATTTTGTTCTTTTAAGAGCTCTTTTGTTTTGAGTTTCTTTTATTTTTTTTTGGGGGGGGGGGGGGATGGGGGCACAACTTTATAGTTTGGGGATTTCCAAAAGTCTTTAAGTGCTTTCCATACAACATGTACATATAGCTGAATCTCTCATTGCTTTAAATAGTCCTGAGTGTATTTTTCTCACTGGACATACATACATGTAGGACATGTACTGGTCCAAATGCAGACTCTTACTTTGCATTGCAGAAATATGATCTTTCTACATGACGGATCAGGAAGTATACATATTTCCTTAACATATAAATTTTTCATGGAAAGTATGACAACAAAGCGACACACAAGTTCAGAGTCACAGCAGATCCTACCAATAATAGTATTCCTGTAGAATACCAAGCCTGAAATGCCTCGGGCTGGAGTCTATGAAGAATGTGTGTTATACCAAATCAAATAGTTTCCAACAGGTTCATGACCCTAAAACAGCAGCCCAACAAGTTACATTCACACTTTTCAGTGATGGTAGGCCTACATACATACAGGAAAATCAAATCTCTCTCTCTCCTTCTTTTCAGTTTAAGAGCACCCCTCCCCTCTCTCTCTCCCCCTCCTTCTTTTCAGTTGTTCTCTCTTATAGAGCAAGGGAAAAAAGAAGGACTTCATGTAAAAGTTTAATTTAAAAATAAACTATTAAAAAATATATTTGTGATTTTTCTTGTCTTAACCACATGTAGTGCCTATATGTGGGACCATTATGAAAGGTACTTTGTACACATATATATAGATCATAATTGCCTTATTTTCTATTAATACAGAACTGTTTAGATCTAGGTCACTAATCTCAGAGGAAATTCTCCTCACAATTCCTACTTCCTTCAGACTAATCCTAGAGGAAGCATCTTTACATGGGCCGCCTCTCAATAAATACATGTAGTAGAGCTTCTTGCTAAACCTTTGGGGAACAGATGTCTCAATAGGTGCGTTTTCATTAGCCTGACCAAGTGTTCAGACTACCAAATTTCATCGCATAAATGTACGAAAACTGTACAGCTACACAATAAGTCATTGTTGTTTGTCTGAACATCATATAGCAAAACATGTGTTTGACCATCACTTCGAACAAAACTTGATAAAGAATTAGTATCCACTTGTTGTCTGAATGTTGTATCACACAAAAACTGTATAACTGGGTGGGACTTATCATGTGATGTAATATGGTAAACACATACATGTATGGTGTCAGCTGACCTCCCCAAACTCGTTTGTTTATAAATACAATGCTTTTTACGATAAATTTTTCATTTGTGTACACTCCTTTCTCTATACCATGATTATTGATATGATGTTTCTGAAAACGACTTTTGTATAGCTTTCCTGTACTAACTGTAGTCGTAACAGGCAATTTTTTTTTAGATTTAAAAATAGCATAAAAAAGTTAGATACACAGAAATTAGTCCTGTTACACCATGTAACTCACAGTGAAGATGGAAAGCCTACATACATGGTACATACATGTATATTTCATTTCTCTGCTTTGGAAACTACCTGTAATTTATTAAAGGAGAATTAACCCCTGATTACAAATTTACTTATATTGAAAGGTGTAATATATTCCTACTTATTGGCCTAAATCATTTTCTAATAAGATATCAGAAAAGGGTATAAATAAAGATATTCCAACACCCGGTATCGTCTCCTACTCATTTACATGGGGGCTGCCATTTTCTTGCTGATTTGGAGTTGTACATGAACCATTGAGAAATGTTCCGGTCAGGAAGATATTTTGCATCCAAGACCTAAATTGATTTTCTTCATTACCTAAAATCCCATATGTGACGAAAAATATAAAGTGGGTGTTTACATGATTTATAAAAATTAAATCTTTATAATGATACTTTTAAATTGTCTGGTTTTGCTTAACAAAAATCTGTTTTCTTGGGTTTGCCAAACAGAGCAGAACATAATATATGCAGCATGCATTCTGACTTTTCAAGTCCCATTATCCGAAAGCAGGTGAATGCATAGTTTGCCGCTATAGATGCTCAGGGAAGAAGCATCCATAAAATTTGAATTAATTTGCTCCGTCCATTGCGTCACAGTATCTAGAAAATAGATTTATATTAAGCGAATATCGATTTTCAACAGAAATATATAAGGAAATCTTCAGTTTAAAAATAAATTGACATATCTATTCTATATTTTTAATCTCAAATGGGTTTTTAATTTTGAAAAAGGCAATTGGGCATTTGGATTAAGAAAATCTTCTTGTACACATAAAAAAAATGGCAGCCCCCATGTATTGCTAGCAGACGATACATATTGCTAGCAGATGATAAATTTTGCTCAGAAAATCTTGATTCGTATCGATCTCGTATATTTTGACGCGAAGCCATATAGTCTAACAAGTAAGAATAAATAACACCTTTGAACACTATCGTCTTTATTGTTTGAGGTTAATTCTCCTTTAATTTTTGTAGCTGGAGCTACAAAGTTGTCTTGGTACACATGTAGTTCAGGAAATTTAGCCAAATAGCATGCTATTTGGCTAAATAGCAGGCTGTTTTTCCCAATGCATGCATGTGAAGAGGGCAAAATGGTAGGTACAATGTACATGTAGGAATGCTCCCTCAGGAGTGGAGATGGTGCATACTTGTGTGCAGGCTTGAAATCCAGTGACCAGGAGTAATAATAAATACCAAAATAAAGCGCAATGAAGTATTCAGGTAATGTGCTATATAAATGTAACATATTACAGTACATGTATTATCATTATTATATTTAGCCAAATGGTTCAAATCACCATGTAAACACTTTTATTTCTCTATTCCAGCACAAACTATGGTGCGTACACTGCTGCAGTGTACCAAGGCTTGCCTTGTACATGTACATGTATGCATGTAACTTTTTGATTGTACACACTGTAATATCATGTCTCCTGCAGTTCACAATATTGCGTACATGCTCCATACCAGGTTTTACATTAATGATCAGGCATGTAAGGCTGAAGAAGATTCAAATTTTGAATATTTTTTGTGGAAGAGCTGATCAGTGCACATGTAATTTCTAAATCTCAAACTATCTTGGGATAATGATGAAGCACCTTACTTTGTCAGCATTCCTAAAGGTCAAGAGAAAAAAGTTTCTGCTTTTGTTTTCAGCATGTCGAGATACAAAAGTGTTTCTGGAATCTATGATGGACACAGTTTCATGTAATATGAAAAATACTGACAATTATAAAATGTATCATTAAAGCAGGGAGGTGGAAGAGAGACATGAACATGTATGAAGTATTTGATAAATAGCATACATGTATGGACCATCTTTTTCTTCTGTATTTTGTTGAATTCGCTACACTTCCCACTTTTCATTTCTTCCCTATGCCTAATTCTTCTCTAATATCTCTTCTACACAATTCACCTTTCTACTTACCATCCTCTCCTATTTGTTTGGGTTTTTTTTCCATACATCTCATCTCATCCTCATCCTCAATAGACCGCTTTGGTAATGTATGCAAATTTTATGCATATCTTTCAAACAAAGGTTGTTCTTGACAACCTGAAAGCTTGCCGGAGGCTTGCGGGCATAGCAACAAATAATGTATGCAAACTGGATTCCAAGCATTGAGGCTCATAATTTGTAAAAAGCAGGTTCATGGAATAGCTTGTCAGTAGGTGCTCAGAGAATATGTGCATAAATTTGTATACATTACAGAAGCAGTCTATTGACTTTGAATACAATGAAAAGTTGTTGTTATTTCTTCTTTCATTCCCCCTTTCTTTAGTATTTCCTATTTTTTGTAAAGGATTGTCATGCCATCAAGCTTTGCTTATGTGACAATCCTTCTTTATGATTCTTTTACATTTATTATACAAATAAAATGTAATTACTTTATTTGATAATGTATTAATATTTGTTTATTACGTTGTAATCTGTTTGTAAAATATATTTGAAAAAAAAAATATATATATAAATAAATCAATCAAAATAAATTTTAACAAATCAAATATACGTAATCCAAAAACATTGAAAAGTGAACTTATTTCCCACATGTTTAAAGATAAAGTGAGTTGGTCATGCAATTACCTTGTGAAAGAAACTGGCTCAAAGCAATAGGGACAGTTTGATCATGTCTAGTTTGTCTACATAAGAATTTGTGTATACTGTAAGGTGTTGGAATCATCAACATAAGAAAGTGATCCAATCAAAGCACATGCACTGCACACAGAAATAGGCATATGGGGCTGCATAAACATGTGGTATGAATGTTCGGCCCGAACACTTCAGCTATTTCACGTCATATTTTTGAATGTATGAGGGCATTTGAAGAGCAATAATTTTCAGGGGACATTTCTACTATGATGTCCTTCCAAACTAACATGAAAGGAATGAGAAAGCTATTATTTTTCACCGACCTTCTCTTTAAGTGTTATCAACTTATCATGAACATACCAACAAAATTTTTACACAGGCATCACTATTACTAATATTACTACATATATGTACACATTAACTTGACATTCATCTTATGTAGTCTAGAATAATTCACTCATAATTCGTACTCATCTAAAGCACCATGATGCAAACAAATATATTATAAAGTTTAAAATCAAGCCACAAAAACAACCGCACATCAACACATCCATTGTCAATGGCTACTGACAAAATTTAGTGGAAATGCCCCATCCTTCCAAGCTGATAAAGTGTATCTGGGGCCAAAATATTCTCTGTAACAAATGTTGGATTTCCCAGAAAACACTTGTTTTCATTAATTTTTGCCGTATTTCATTTTAAGCTTTCTTGACAAGAACAGGTTCAATGGTTCTGTAGAAATAATTAAAAAACAACTTACAAAGGATTCATTATTGTGCCGATATTGTGATTTTTGTTCATATTTGTTCACAGTGTTCTTTATAATGAGGGTTTACTGTATATACATGTATGCAAGGTTATAGATGACCTCGCACTTTGTACGCCAGGATTATAGGTCAATGTGCAATCTCGAGCTCATGTGAGAGCGTCAAAGCCAAGGAGCAAAAACAACCTGAAATTTTACTTGATCAGGGTGATAATGATCCAATTCAAGAAATTGTCTGGAGATAGAGTCCACTGCTGCCAAAATTGATATAGCCTAGCCCTAGGGATGGTTTCAAAAGCGGGTCTAGATAGATACATGCACCCTATTACGGTACCTGAATTCATGACATGTACATACATGTAGATGTAGATTCACCCTTGATGGTTTAGATATTCTTTGTAATGAGAGAGTATATATGTACCTACAGTACAAGATCATCCATGGCATCAACAATATGAACAAAGACCTGGGGAGCGTTTCATGAAAGGAACTGTTATAAGCTACTGAAATCGTTGCATCTGATTGGCTGAGAGCAAATTTGTCGGATAAAATATCTGACAAGTCCTTTCATGAAACGCCCCCCTGTTCTTCACGTCTGCTACCACTCAGACAACGCACTCACACATATGCAAAAAACCTCACCCTCCATACCTTCATACCACAGACTCCCATTAAGAGTGTGTGATCTCCAGCAAATACATGTATAATATACATGTACATGTGTGTTATGACGGAGCAAGATCGCCGGACAAAGATAGCCTGAAAATTCCACTTGATCAAGGTGATAAAGATCCTATTGAACAACTTAGCATTAAATCAGCTTTTCCATCATCCGAAAATGTAGAAGGAAGTATTTTCTAAAAGTTTTGCCTACATTTATAACCATGTATTAGTGTGAGTGACTGTGTGTTAACAATCAAATGTGATGTTAAAACCTAAGGGCAATCCAAACTTTGTAAAAAGCAATTTATGTGAAAGGAGAAAAATAAAAGCAGGATGGCGAAAGTTTGAAAGAAATCGGACAAAGGATAAGATAGTTATAAATGTTTCAAAAATGAGATCACTACATTGTAAGGGTAAAGCTTCGTGCATAATTCAGTTGTCACTTTTAAGTTCATTAAAGTTGTACATGACTTGTATACATGTGAAATGTATGTACATACTGTTTAAGATTGGCACGGAGGACGATGTTTGGAATAAGTCGGACTTCGGCGAGCTGGATTGTAGACAGCAGCACGAGACTGAATATGAGTTATTAAAGGCCAAGTTTGGCAAGTATGGATTGATATAAACTAAAAATCTTGTTGAATCTTTGTTAATCACATTTCGACTTGTCATAACATCTATGCGAATCTCGAATTGGCAATTTGGTGAATCGATTGTGACGTATATTCACGGTCATCTCTGCCGTGCGTCGTACACCAAAATATCATTAAATTCCGTTTTTCTTCTGAGCGCCCTTAGTACATGTACATTATTATAATTTCTCCAAAAAGAAAAGATACTGAGTTATACATTTTGAAAAATTGACATTTTAGTAATTTTGTGCGGTGGAGCAAATGGGGAAAGCTGATCGCCGCTAGATCTACATGTACATCACAGTGACCGATTTGAAATTCCCATTCGTATAGTGATTACAACTTTTTACAAAATTATTATACCCAGACGTTGTAAATCCGGACAGGTCATTTTTAAACCAGTTAAACAGTAAATCAAACAACTTTTCAAATTGTCACAAATCTTTCACAGGATAGGTTGAAAAGCATGTGAATTGCAAATTATATTCACTGGTTTTAGTGTTACTTGATGCATGTTTTTCGTAAAATCTGACGGCAAAATTGACAGGCTAATTTTTGTTAAGACTTTGTCCGGAAATGCAACCCTCCATGCTACTAGTACTTTCTTAAATTGCTTGTCCCATTTCGTTCAAACTTTCACCAATTTGCTTCTCTGATTTTTCTGCTTTCACACAAATCAAATTATTACAACTGTAGTGTACATGTAGTCTGTACAAAGGTTGAATTGCCCTTTAAAAAAAAAACACACTAACATTGTAACAACACAGGGGCCGCGGAACGTCTTGGAAAGTGGAGGGGCTTAATGGGGGGGGGGGGGCTGCGTGTATAACCACATTTTTGCACTGCCATAGGTTTGCACATGTTTACTGAAAAAAGTGGGGGGGGGGGGGGGGCTGCAGCCCCCCCAGCCCCCCGGTTCCGCGGTCCCTGACAGCAGGCATGACCAAGGCTAGCCCCGGGAAGTGGCAGCGTCCTGAGTGAAACAACTACTATTCCGTTGGTCTCACAATTTACATGGGCAAATGACCATGTATAGTTCTATCGTAGGTACATATTTTTTAAATTAAAGTACCATATATATATGCGATGCCACTTACCTAAATAGACCTTCCCAGGATCAGCTTTTCATCAGAAATGTATAGGCCTAGAGTCGATCAAATGTCACTTTTTCTTCACTCAATTTTAATCCTCCCTCTCGTCTCTCGCGAGCGAGAATTCGACCGTACGTACTAAAAACATACTGACGCGCATGCGTATTGCAGACTATACACCGGCCTACAAAAGTTTTTAGTACAGGAGCCGGGAAATAAAAGGTTTTTTTTTATATCATCCTCATCGAAAAGAACAACAGTTATCCGGAAAGTATTTGTAAGTACCTACATGTAAAGTAGCCTTAAATTAGCCTTAAATGAAGTTATGTCATATTTCATGGTATAATTTTGACATTAAGTCAAGAGCTTGGATTTAAGAGGCACCCAACCTCTCAAAGGACTGCTGATCACAGCCCGAACGCATAGCGTTCAGGCTGCCACAGTAAGACAAAGGCATGATGACACTTGACACTAACAAGTAACAATTTGTCTGTTTGTTACTGTTAGATCTAACTAAGTCTAAGACTAGTAGTAAGAGTAAGTTAAGAGACAAGTTACTGTGACGTTCGAAATGGACATATTAATTACTTTAGTTAGACTTAGTTAGAGGGGAAAATTATCAAAAGACAACAGAGCAAACTTCAGTCAGATTCTTTGGGATAAGACTGAGTGCTATACAAACCCGTGCAGTGGAGTGCAGTAGCCAGTATAAAACCAAGGTCTGTGATAACTCCTTGATAAACTAAACGTACCGGTATATCTGCTGGACTTGACGCGGCCGTTGACGGGTGGATCAGCACTCGACTCGGTGGCTCAGCTCAACTCACTCACCATCACACAACTTCAGCTAGCTCAGCTCAGTAGCAGTCAGCATACAGCACACACTTGTCTAAACTAAAAAGTGAAAGACGTCTGCCCAACTTTAACCTTTATTTAGTTTGGGTTTTGATCTTGATTCTATTAGTAACTGAATGACGGAGTTGCCATGCAATTGTCAGAAACGTTAGATCGCTCTCGATCTCCGCATAGCAACTCAGAATGAAAGTGATTATGGCGATGCTGATGTCGTGATGATGACATCATCGAAGCACAGACTATCTATCAGCTCCCGCGCGCCGCGAAGAAGACCGTACCGGCCGCGACCGCGGAAGCTAGCGCATTAGCTCGACGCGACTACTGCCGGTGTAGCGGACGGATAAGCCCATAGCTACACTATACTTGTCGACTAGGTCTACGCTAGGCGAGCTGTACGGTGTTGCTAATGGATCTATAGTGGCTACGTACTATTTTGTATACGCAATTTGTCTCGTCCACAAAAAATTGCCCAATTAAAAAGTTCGCCTCTGCGAGCATATTCTGGATGATTTTGGGAGCCCCAAAATGTGAGACATGACGTCATGAAAAGGCAGTAATTTTCTTCAAACTATGGCCCCGACCCCAAATAAACATCGGAGAGAGGGGTGCACTTGAATGAATGAATGAATGAATGAACTTTATTTAAAAACCAAACATACATATATGGATCACTGTTATAATGCATTAACACGAGTATAAATAACAACATGAATGATTTTTAGGACCCAGCGAAGCTAAAGCTTGTGAGAGGGCCCTATACAAAACAAGAAGACTGAATTGGAACTTGGCGGCACAACAGGCAAGTCAATGCCAAAATGACAAATAAAAATAAAAGAATGATTATTCTGACATCACAGCGTCACATCGTCCAAATGTGAACGAGCCTATAATGTACAAAAATATAGCTTATTATATAAAAAGAAACGTATTTACAATATGTATCACACACATCCCACACCCTCACACACACAGACACAAAGTGCACAGGTTGGCTACATTAAATAAAAATATACCCACAATAACAAAATATTACATTAATCTTTGAAATAAAATTGCTTTACACAGGATTTTAAACCTCGAGAGTGTTGTGCTATTTCTAATATCAAGTGGCAGCTTATTCCATTCTTTGATACAAAAAATCTGAAAGGAATTTAATGAGACATTTTGTCCTAGCACGAGGCTGGTGCATAAGATTTCTTTGTCGAGTACTATAATTATGAATCTGTGCATTGGAGGCAAACAGATCTTTTAATAAACAAGTCTGAGGACAAAATTGAAGTTTAAACATAAAAATCAGACTATTAAATGACACAAGTTCATCAAATGGCAACAACTTCAGTCTAAGGAATAAAGGTTTGCTTGGATGCCTGAAATTTGATTTCGTTACAAGTCTTATCACTTTCTTTTGCAAAATTTTTAATTTATCAGTATATATTCTGAAGGTATTACCCCATGCAACATTACAGTAAGTCAAATATGGTAGTACAATGCTATTATACAGAGTGATTAAGACATTTTCGGAAAATGTCGTAATCTACATATAACACCTACACTTCGAGAGACCTTGGTACAAATACATTCTACATGCGATTTCCAGGTTAAATGTTTATCCAAAATAACACCTAGGAATTTAACCTGCTCACTGCAACTAATATTAGTCCCTCCAACATTCAGGTTAACATCATCTGTAATAATTTTACCCCTCGAGCACATTTAACAACAATTTATTACAGCAGAACCATGTATATAATTTTTCTATTTCGTTATTTGCAGTTGAAATCAGTGTGACAATGTTGCTATCAGACAGTAACAAACTAGTGTCATCCGCAAAAAGTGAATACACGAATAACTGTGATGCATTAACTATATCATTAATGTAGATCAAAAATAACAGTGGCCCTAGCACAGACCCCTGAGGGACACCATAGCGAATAACAGATGCTTCTGATTTAATACCATTAACAACAACATATTGGGATCGATTACATATATAATTTCTAAACCATGACAAGGCTATACCCCGAACACCATAGTGTTCGAGTTTTCTTAAAAGAATAGAATGATCAATAATTGTGTCAAAAGCCTTTGACAGGTCTAAGAAAATTCCAAGGCAAAATTCATTTTTATCAAACGAATTAATAATACTATTTAGCAAATTAAAAACTCCCATGCTAGTAGAGAAATGTTTCCGAAAACCAAACTGTTGGGGTATCAATATCTCTTTTTTAAGCAAAAAATCATTTACACGTTTATAAACTATTTTCTCTAGAATTTTTGAAAATAGTGGTAAAAGAGCTATAGGTCTGTAATTAACAATATTTCTATTATCATCTCTTTTGTACACGGGTACTACTTTACATAGTTTAATGACCCGAGGGGCAATATCATCTGATCCACTTGCGAAAAGGAGAGAGAGAAAGATATATAGGGGGGTGTAGTAGAAATCGAGTGCTAGCATGTTTTTAATTATCCAATCAAAAAACTTTATACCATTCGGTCTTTATACTAAAACAGACCCAAAACGGCTGTTAAAGCATCAATGATTTGCCCCCATCCCGGCAGCCATTTGATAATGAACAACCCCTAGAACTCGTAGTTAGTGGTGGATTTAACACAACCGGTCTGCACCCCCACCCTTTTTTAATTTCTTGAAATTCTTAATTAATTACACAACGAAATATTGCCCCCGTAATTTGGAGGATTCCCCCCCCCCCCCCCCTACAAAATCCTGGAATGCCGTACCGTGGATACACTGATAGAGCAACAGGAGGTTGTATTCTCTGCACTTTTCAATTCAACTTCAAATCAATGTCGGTTTTATTGGCAATAATAAATCACATTACAAAAGGCAAAAGACCAATGCGGTCATATTTACAATAAAAGATCAACATTTCCATATATCACTAGATCTTTGTTCGGGAGACACTTGTTTGTCTCCCTCTATATTCCTTGGTATGTGGTTTGACTCTTAAAGGGCACACATAAGTAATTCATCCCCTCGCAATGCATGCCGGTGAGGCGGAGCAAAGATTATTTGAAATTAATTGATTAGAAATATTCATATAAAATCGATTGATTGTCCTCAGTAAATTTAAAAAGCGTAAATGGTGTTTAATAGACATACTCTTTTCAATTTGACACCTTAGCCGAAGTTGGCTAGCTTTTTATTATTTTTAAAGGATTTATTTTATCACTGGTGCACTTCCACTGTTTCTATGTGCAAATGGGCTGAAATTTCGGCTAGCCTTGTTTCAGCCTAAATAACTTTTTTTAACGCCGGGAAAGTGCCCAAATTAGGTACTTTATTTGAGAGATATTTATATTTTGTCTCTATTCTGTGAATTTAAACGATTTCTACCGAGGGGTGTTCAAAATATGATTCATAGACAACCTTCGTTATAACACGTGAGTGAATGGGGCCGTGAATTACTTACACTCTAAAAACTCAAATGTTAAATCTACATTTAAAAGGTGGGAGGAGTGACAACATTTTCAAAATGGTAAATGAACACTTTTAACATGCTGCATCCAACCTGTAAACTATTAGATCCAGCATGTTAAAAGTGTTAAGTTACCATTTTAAAAATGTTGTCACTCCTCCAACCTTTTAAATGTAGATTTAACATTTGAGTTTTTAGAGTGTATGTGAGCCCTTAAACTGTCCATATAGATTCTATCTCGACAAATGTAAGAAAAGATTAAACTTGCTAGGTTGTGTCTCTGGCACCCCTTGGGGAAGTAAGTATGAGATTTTGATGATGATTGATAAAGGACTCTATCCAATACAGAACCTCAAAAATTATTACAGGTACAATAAACAATGTGTCCTTGGAGGCTATACAGGTTTTGACCGGGGAGCTGCCTTTGAGCCATCGTAGAAGGTTGTTGAGAAATTTAGAGTTTAATTGCTGTCTATACCCTAAATCACCCAACAAAAGAAGTATTAGGTGATGGTTGTGGCTAGAATGGATGGCCGGAGAAGGACCTCTTAGACTGCGATCTTTCATAGACGAAGTGGTGGTGGAGGGTCAAACAAATTTATTTATTTATTTAATTTCCAGGCAAAATAAAAACAAATATAATATATGCAGGGACCGCGGAACCGGGGGGGGGGGGGGGGGGGGGGGGGGGAGGGGGGCTGGGCCCCCCACCACTTTTTGCAGTAAACACGTGCAAACGTATGGCAGTGCAAAAACTATACACGCAGCCCCCCCCCCCCCCCATTTAAGCCCCTCCACTTTCCAAAAGACGTTCCGTCACAAAGATAATAGAACAGAATCACAGTATAAAGATTTACATGACTTAGCACCATCCAATGCCTGGGTATTACCTAAAAGAAACAAAACAATTCTGTCGAGAGGCTCTCCACATTGGCTGGTGCACCCATAAAACAAGATAATGAGATAAGGTAAACATATACATACGTGTAACTAAAATTAAAAAATTTTTAAAAGAAAAAAGAAAAGGTACACAATAGTGGTATACTCCATGCCGTTAACATTTCTGAGTAATCTACAGCAGAATAATATGTTTAACATGCTACGGCAATTATTGAAAGAGAAAGAAGATGGAGAGGGAGAAGTGGAAGGGGTAAGAGAAAGAAAGAAAGAAAGAGAGAAGGAGAGAGAAAGAAAGAGAAAGAAAGAAAAAGAGAGGGAGAGAGAGAGAGAAAGAGATGATATAAATATTGTGTCCACAGCTGCGATCGGCTGTGGGCCAACTCCTGCAATGAAGTTATTAATTATATACCCAAAATCCCTGAATGGCGTTTTAAACGACCTCAGGTGTCCTTCGAACACCAGGGTAAATTACAGAAAATGGAAATGCTTCAACTTGAAATGAAATCGATTGTTCTAGAAAGTATTGGAAATTTACATGTTTATACAGATGGATCCAAACTGGAAGACGGGAGGACAGGAGCCGCATTTTATGTGCCTCATTACGACGTGGTGCAAAATTTTAGATTATCCCGTGTCTGTATTATGAGAACAGAACTTGTAGCCATGCATATTAATGGCACTAGAGTGAATTAACACATTTATGGAAGCCTCATCGGTGGTTATATTTTCGTGACTCTTTCAGCTTTACAAATGATCGATTCATACTTTATTAGATGTGCTATATTGTTAATGAAATTTTATACATGATTAATATTTTGAAGTTGAAGGATGTTTGTGTTGCCTTTGAATGGATTCCATCGCACTGCGATATTAATGGCAACGAGTAGATCGGTACGCCAAAAAAGGAGCCATGACAAAGTGTATAGACATAGATATACCATAAGAGAAGTGAACTGGCAGCCTTTCGCTTGATCCATTGTAACAAATTATGGCAAACAGAATGGGACGATGCCGAACACGGTAGATCTTATATGCCTACTGATTGTGCGTGTCCGCAGCTGGGATCGTCTGTGGGCCAACTCCTGCGATTCGTACGTCCTTCTTTTGTCATGGTCACAACCAGTCGTGAATGCACCTTTCTGCACCCTCCTCTTGGCGTCTTGCACCCTCCTCATTAAAGGGGTACTCCGGCCTGAAATTAATATGAATTGAATAAATAGAGTAAAATTAAACAAACAAATCACTGAAGATTTCATCGAAATCGGATGAAAAATAATGAAGTTATGGAATTTTAAAGTTTTGCATTATTTTGGTAAAACAGTGATATGCACGTCATCATGAATATGCAGTGAGTGAGCTGATGATGTCATATCCCCACTTTTCCTTTGTATTTTATTATATGAAATTGCAATTATTCAAATTTTCTGCTCCAAGCCTATAACTAAAAGGACTGACTCCTTATTTAATGTGTAAGTTTATCATTGCTGTAACTTATTTTGTTACAAGGGAGATATTTTTTATAGACATGTATGAAAAAATGAAATAATGAAGATTTCATATTATAATTATAGTTAAAAAAGGAAAGTGGGGACGTGACATCATCAGCTCACTCATTACATATTCATGATGACATGCATAGAACTGTTTCCCAAAATAATGCAAAACTTAAAAATTCAATAACTTCGTTATTTTTTATCGGATTTCGATGAAATTTTCAGTGTTTTGCTTGTTTAATTTTACTCTATTCATTCAATTAATATTATTTTCAGGCCGGAGTACCCCTTTAACTCACACCCTGGCTTACATCGGGAAAGGAGAACCTTGATCTACTCAATTGGGACCCTATCGATAAGAAAATAGAAAAAGACACGGCGATCATGATGTATAAAGCTATGACAAAACAAGTGCCGCCTTACATCAGTGATAAATTCACATACCGAACACGTGTTTATAACACGAGACCAAGTAATCTCTGTGTTGATGTACCTCGCCCGAAAACATACTAATAATGTATAATATGGTTTGAAGCCAATCGTGTCAAAGAACAGTTATATAATCTATGTGTTTATTCATTACAACAATACAAGAGATGGTAGTATTTTGAGTTCAGTAAAATCATGTAAACGTCTTTTCACTCAAATTTCTATTAACCTAGATTGTAATTTACTGAACAATCCGACAGTGGGATGGAAATGTACACTAACTTATGATATAATATAATATATAGATATATAGATAGATATCTACATAGTCATTCTTTTCTTTTTATATGTGTATACTTTCTTTTTACTAATATTATTTCCATTGTACATAGTATTTATATATTTATTTTTTAGTGTTTTTCCCAAAATATTTTTTTTACATTATTTGCAATTTAGTGCTATTTTACTTTCTTTTTAAACTTATATATGTTATATTTTCATGTTTTGTTTTATATTATGGTGTGTAATATCCCCTCTTTTTCAATGAATTTTTATAAACCATGAAAAAAATCAATTTACAAATATTCCGAACCATTTTAGAATATTTCAGTTTTACTCACTCCTCAACATATTCATGCAATAGTTTGTATAATTATGTTATATACATATATTTATTTTATATCCTAACTGTGCATCATATTTTCGTCATCGGCAATTTCATTTTGTTAATTTCTATATGTTATATTTTCATGTTTGTTTTATGTTATGACGTTGTTTTGCACGGCCCCATTGTAAAACAGTCTTGCAGCTGAATTGGGCTTTTACCGTGAATAAATAAATGAATCAACCAATCAATCAATAATTAATGGTAAGACTTCTATCTTAAAGGAAATTGATATTAATTAAAATCAGAACTGGAAGCTTTCGTTTAAAAACAAATGAAGGAATTGCGATTAGATCTCGAATAAAATGGATGGAGTTTGGAGAAAAGCCTTCTAAATTATTTTTAAATTTGGAAAAGCAAAATAATATCAATAAAGAAATATGACACTTATGCGGAAAATGAAACTGATGAAATTAACTGGGGAATATTGTTAGATTATCCTGACATTCCTAAGTTGTCCTCACAATTGTCCTCAGTACTGGAAGGTCCACTTAGTATTGACGATAAATCTCCCAGACAAGATGGTTTTAGTGTAGAATTCTATCGTTATTTTGGGAAAGATATCAGATACTTTCTAGTAAGATCATTGAATTATGCTTATTTCTCAGGACAATTGTCAAACTCACAAAAATAGGAATAATAACTTGATACGGAAAGGAAACAAACCTAGACATCTATTTTTAAAAGTGGCGACCGATCTCCTTACTGAATGTAGTTTATAAATTAGCATCCTGTTGTACTGCAAATAAACTCAAAGGCGTTTTGTCTTTTTTAATACTTGACAATCAAACAGGATTTTTGAGTGGTCGCCTTATTGGCGAAAACATACGTTTATTATATGACACGCTACTTTATACTGAATTAAATGATATAGCTGGCATGCTTCTCGTTTTTTATTTTGAAAAAAGGCGATAGCTCTGACGTTTTAGCAAATTTGAGAGAAAGATAACGGCGTGTAGCAAACAATTTTTTAGGCGGAAAGTTATATATAGTTCGACGCCCCGACTGCTTTTCAATTACTTGGACGCAATATTGCACTGTATGTAACAGGGGTGGGTGCAGGAAGGGGGAGTTTCCCCCTTCCCGCGCTAAGCGCGAAAGCTCTGACGTTTTAGCACCTTATTTTTAGGCGGAATGTTAGTTCGACGCCCTGACTGCTTTTCAGTTATTTGGACGCAATACTGCAATGTATGTGACTGGAGTTGTTGCAGGGAGGGGGGGGGGGTGTCCCCTTCCCTTGTGTATTAGTTAACGGACACTGTACAGATAGATTTGAAATAGGACGAGGGTGTCGTCAGGGAGATCCTTTGTCCCCATACCTCTTTTTGTTAGTCAGTGAGGTACTTGGTATCCTAATCCTAATGATTCTTTAGTTGGATTGCATATGAATGGGAAAACGCCATTTTAACACTCAACGGTAATTCGACACAGGATTTACAATTTGCCCTTACAATACTTAATGAATTTGCAAATATGTCCAACCTCAAAATATACATAACTAAACTCAAGTGATATGGATTGGGAAGAACTGAACTTTCAAAAAAGACATTTTACACGAGTACAAACTACATGTAGGCCTATACTGGATATCTGAAGGATAGTTTAGGTACCTGGGTATAGAATTTTTCAGTTAAATTATCAGAAATGGTTAATCACAATTATAGAAAAGTTTAAAGAGATAAAACGTCAGATGGCGATGTGGCAAAAAGGAATATTGACTCCCTTAAGCTATATGGTCACATCCCAGAAAGTCAGCCTGCTTGGCGGCCGGGCGGCGAGCTTTAAGCCAAGTTCGCCCGGGCACCGCTGTTTTTTAGGGCATCGCTCGGTCGCCGCTGAAGTTTTAGCGCAGAGTTAAAATTTCGGCGGCGCCTGGCCACTTTTCACACGCCGCCCAAAATACGCTCGGTGCCCGGGCGGTTGCCGCCCGGACACCGACCTAATCTAGCTGTCACCGTCGAGCGATTTAGGTCAAAAATCGAAGGCTGTCGAGCGGTCGCCGTCTGGTCGCCGCTGGGAGATCGGTGGGTCACCGGTCGGTGACCGACCAGCGAGTTCAAAATAGGCCGGCGTCCGGGCGGTCGTACGCCACCCTCTCCCTGAGCCGGGCAAAGTTCTGGGCTTGTGCATGGATCTTGCTGTCGTAGACGTTGAGGTGAAATCAAAGGCATCGTAGATCTCGTTGACCTCTCAGATGTAGAGCAAAAGCGTTGTTGTTGATGGCCAAGGCGCAGTCACAATATAGGCCTACCCAGGACGCTCGAGAGAAATTCCCGGTGGAGATCGGCGGGCCGCCGCCGCGCCGGTCCGCCAACGGGACACCTGCAGATGCCCCGCCGATCAGCGATCACCGGCCGGCCGCCGGGCGATTTCTGGAATATCGTCCGGGAATCGGTGGGTCATCATTCGGTCACTGCTCGGACGCCGCGCGGAGAAGATCCCCCGATTTAAGTTTTGACCTTAAAATCGACCGCCGACCGACGGGAAATCGACAGGGCATCGCTGGGGCTTTACCGCGCAGCCGGCTCGACTTCTCCAAAAATCGTTGGGCGATGCCTAAATTCCAGCGGCGCGCGAGCAGGCTACAAATCGGTCGGTCGCCATGCACCCTGAGTTGTGACCATAGCTTAAAGGGATACGCCACCGGGCGGTCGTGGGGAAAGTCAGGATTGCGTAAGCCCCTTTCACTCGTACACAAAGTTTGTGCGTCTAACGCGTCCGTTGGACTAAGTGGGATTACATTTCGACTGCACGAAGCCGACCGAATCTCGCACGAGAACTCGAGCTCAGGCGGAGCGTGCATGTTTGTGCGGCGACCAGTCAATCCGAGGTTTGCGCCCCGCGGGGCAACGGCATGATCAGGTAACGATCACGGTGCCCTCTCGCGGCATTAAAATTCCACAATCTGCGGTTGAGTATCCCTTTAAGTTAGGGGAGAGTAACTAGTAAAATCCTTATTGGTACCCAAACTGAATTACTTGCTTTTGTCTTTTCCAGAACCAAAATTAGAAATTATGAATGATGTTAACCGATGTTTGTACGAATTCATATGGCATGGTAAACCTGATAAAATAAGTAGGAAACAAATGTGCCAATTATGCAGTGATGGTGGGGTAAAAATGACTGACATTTTTATGCATTCTAAATCACTCAAAATATCATGGATAAGAAGATTTATTTGTTGTCCATGTAAATGAAATTTTACTTTACATATGTTCCAATCATTCTTGCTTCCATTATATACATCTCTTCAGTTATTCATGGGGGCTGAACATTACAGAGAATTAGCCATTTCAATGCGCAACCCTTTTGGGAAAGAGGTATTAGTAGCCTTTTCAGATTTTACTCAATCCATTGTAGATGATATTGCATGTCAAGCCTTTTGGAAAAATCCTAGAATACAAGTCAATAATAATGTACTTTATTTTAAGTCTTGGCGTGCTAAGGGGGTACGATTTGTTAACGATGTTTTAAAAACAGATGGATCATTTTATTATTATTATTATTGAGTATTTGGCGTCACTGCCCGGGAGGGGAAAAGCGCACTGAATCACTGTAACCCTTAGGTCTTTCCTCCCGATATAACTGATTGGGATGTGCAGGTGTACCACTACACCGGGGTTTCCCCTACTTTCATATTTTGATTTTCAACGTAAATACCAAATTTTCTTCAATATTAGTGCTTGTGTAGCGCTACTCGATTTGGTTTTAATAAAAATGTCATACCAAAGATCATCTACATGTATTATCCCTGATGCATTGTTTTTAATACTGAAAGTGAAAAAAGGCTGTTCACATATTTATCATTCGTTCTTGAAACATAAGATAAAGGAATGTAAAAGTCTTACAAAATGGAAACAGGAGTTTGACCTTGACAATATCATATGGAGTCCTTATTACCAAATTCCTTACCATTCAACTGTTGATATAAACATGAAGTGGTTTCAAATCAAGACTGAATAGACTTTTTTACATGAAAGATGCTTTGTTAAGATTTAAATTAGTAACAGATAACCTATGTACATTTTGTAATAACAGTAAAGAAACAATTATGCATACATTTTGTTCTCGTAATAATATTTATTCAAACGAAATATGGTCAAAACTTGAGCTTTGGTTGCCCCGTAATACTGTACACATTAAGCTTACAAATCAAAATAAATTGTTTGGGTTTCATGGACGTAATAATAGTGCCCTCAACTGTATTATGATTTTAGTAAGGAAAGACATTTTTGCAACCAAATGCAAAAACTGTTTGCCAGTTTTTTAACACATCATGTCAGCGATAAAATGTTATTATGATATGGAAATATATATATGTAAAATAAAATCTGAAAGAAAAGAAATTTATGAAAAAGTGGTTACAGTTCAATAAATGTTTCTGATTATGTTTTCTTGTGATTTTTTTTTGCCAAGTAAATCTGTAACACTTTAAAAAGAAATTGCTATACATATAATTGATTTTTGTAAATGTATGTTTATAATTTTCTTATATATTTTTATGTATGATATTTTTAATAAAGTAACCCTGTGGAAGGGCTAAAAAGAAAAAAATGAGATTCCTGTCACCCATTTATTCTTATAATGTTGCTTCTTGTTACCTTTCTAACTGATTTTTCAAAATGCATTTTCAAAAGTCAAATAGTCAAATATAAGTAGGCGTATGCACAGGGGCGTCGCTAGAGGGGGGGGGGGAATGATTAGCGGAAACTGCTTGGAGGGAAAGTCGTATTTTTCTCTCCTCGCCAGCCCTTCAAAAGTCGCTTAGTGGGGGGGGGGGGGGGGTGTAGTGAGAACTTCTGGGGGCTGGTTTTCCTCCATAATTCTCTCACAAGCAAAAAAATTAATAAAAAATAAAAAATGGGGGGAAATGTATACTTGTCTTTCTAAATTTTGGGGGTCAAAAGTCAGGGGCAGTCTGCCCCCTTGACCCCCCCCCCTTGGGTACGCTAGTGACACCCCTCCCCCACTCAAAATTGCTGTCGGCAAATGCACCACCTCTGTCGGCAAAATAAGAAGGAGGGGAAAGGGAAAGGAGAAAACAGAAAAGGGAAAGGAAAGGAAAACAAGAACAGAAAGAAAAGAAGGAAAAACTGGCCAATTTTTTTGGCTCGCTCCCTGCACTCTCATAGGCTTACTACAGGAGCCACCCGGTTCCCGTAGTCTATGGGTTAATATTCGGGCAAAAGGCATCTCCCTTTAGCAACAGGCTGCAGCCCCTCAAGGATTTTCAAAGTTCCGATATTCAGGCAACTACAACTTCGGGCAGCGAAGTGAGGTGCCAGAATATCCACATATTGAGGCAGCGAGGTTCCCAGATAATTATGTAACTTCTCTTAGAAAAGTTAAACAAATTTTGCTCGCTTGCTTGGCTCGCTCGATTTACAAATTTACAAATTAAAAAGCTGATCTTCGGGCCGGGCAAAAGGCATCCCCCTTCGGCAATGGGCTGCAGCCCTCCCCCTCCACCGAGGATTTTCAAGGTTCCGATATTCGGGCAACTGCTACTTCATATTTGGACAGCAAGGAGCCAGAATATCCACATATTTTGGCAGCGAGGTTCCCAGATAAATATGTAACTTCTTAAACTTCTGTACATTTTCACTACGAATAGTTTTTAAAATTTGGAAATTGAAAAGTTGATATTCAATTCAGTGGGAAGAGTTGGTCTGTTAAACGCTGGTTATAAGTAGCTAACAGGGTGCTATCAAATTTTTACAAGATCACTAAAGGCTCCAGACAAAACCTCCCTGACATAACAACAATGACTGGATTTTAAGGAATTGACCCTACTGCTGCCCTACTGTATCAAGTAGAAGACTGCTTGTTATTGTGCTTGTTTTCATTTAAAACAGCACTCAGGCAAAGCCGAGTCGGTATTGTAAATTTGACAAGAAAGCATCGGGCTCAGACCACGCTGTTGGGGCCATTGGTCACTTTCACATGAGAGAAACATATTAGTTTGCGGAAAATCCAATAACCAATAAGAAAATTATAGATTTTGAAACGGGCGACATGGGGCACGCCCCCCCCCCTCCCTCTAATCAAATGGCAAAATGGGGGAAGACCCCTCCCACAGCCCCTTATTCAATGTCCTTGTTAATCTGCATTTCATCCACCGAATAAGACCTGTGCCCCCTCCCCCTCCCCATTCAATGACGTCAATGTCTGGACCTACGCTAGCTACGCCACTGTCTCTGCCGCGCCCATAGCATTCCCACGTCCTCTTTCCCTAGCCTGGCTATTACATTTATTATTTGCTTACTGAAAACACCGTAGAGTTTCTCGTCTGTTTTTCCTTCACTGCTGCAGCATCGTCATCGAGGGCATTTTTTGGAGAGAAAAGGCTTATTATACTATCAGAATGATGTCAAAACAGTGGCGAACTATACCTTGTCAGATATCAGAATTACGTTTGGACATTACTCTTGCCTGTGGACAAAGCTTTAGGTGAGATGAATCGCATTATCATGCTAATCAATAGACAATACTTGGAACTAGTGATCACTCACTCTCGGCTAACGTGTTTGCCTCAGCTCAGCGTAACTTGACAGAGTGCCGGGCCTACGCTTCCCCGTACCCGTGGCAAACCGTTTGCGCTTGTCGCTAATGATCCTAAGCCGGTACCTTCTTCTTCTTCTTCTTCTTCTTGCCTCTTGGATTAGGTTTAATGGCGCTTGTTGTTGTTGTTGTTGGTTGGTTGGTTTTAGTGGCAACTAGTCAAATTCTGACTATTATTGCTAATTCATTTTTAACATATTTTTATAGGCCTACCGGTATCACTCACGGGTACATTACTGTAAAATAGTTGGTATTTTCTGTCGCATGTACTAAAGGTATGGGGGGAAAAATAAGATAAATATTTTAAATACTTGCTTTCAAATTCAGCCCTTAAAAATCTCACTCCTACCTCAAATGGCCGTTAGGAAGAACTTTTGATATTTTCAGCAAAATCCAAAGTCCAAATCTTGTCCAAAACCGGAGAAATCCCCGCCGATTTGTTTCGCGATCGCGTGTTGTTTACATACTGCCGATGTCTTAGACTAAAATCGGCCAATAAAATTTTTGTCCACGAAGAAACTCGGGATCGCAAGCGCACATCGATCTTTACGATCGCGCAAACAGAAAATCGGGACTTTCCGTGTATGCCACATAGGGACCGAATTTTTAAGGACAAAACTCTTTTGGGGAGATGTCAGCGCCCGCGACGACCAGGAAATGTACACAATGACTCCGATAGCTCGTTTTGCGAGAATCAACAGTAAATTACGGATTTGATTTTTGGAAATATCTTTTCCAACATCGGTGAGTTGAATTTATTGTATTTCTTGGATATTTAGTGGTCAGTTTTTGTAAATTAAATGCCGATTTTGAGTGAATGTTTGTGACTTTTGTGCAGTGGTGTTTTAAAAAGTTGAGGTGTATGACTGCCTACATTACCGTATTTTCCGCATTATTAACCGCGGCCGATTATAAACCGCATCCCCAACTTTTGACACTTGATTGAGAAAAAAAAAATCCAGAGGAAAAAAAAATCTCGAGGAAAAAAAAAAATCTCGAGGAAAAAAAAAATCGAGAGGAAAAAAAAGAAGAAAAAAATACAAGCAGATTTTAGACAATGATTTCAACTGCACGCTGATTTCTAGAGTTTGCCAGCTTTGTTTGATAATGCTCCATGAAAAAGGAGCGAGAGAAATAAATTGTAATTTTTAATTTAGGGAAAGAAACCAATGCTCACATTCTTCCTAATCACGTCGCACACACACACACAAACATAGTGTCATACCACTGATACCAAGGAGGTATTCCTGGCTTGGTCATACAGCCAGCAGCTACATGTAATAGCAGAACTCATGACACGATCATACTCGTATCTCAGTCAACTACAAAATGTCTGAAAAATTACAAAACAGACGAAGTACCTGTTTGTGTCAATTTACAGTTTTCTGTAGAAAATACGCCGAAAATATTCTTTATTTATATCCAATAAATGCCACAGAATTTACAGTACTTTTATTAGAGAATCAACGGCCCGATCAATGGTCACTAGAAAAGTTGGAATTTTGTTTCCCTCCCTGGCCTGGCCTCCTTTTATCAAGCGTACCCAATTAAACCGCGCGCGCATAGCGTTTAGAAGGGAAAGAGGGAAAGAGGGAAGAGAGAGAGAGAGAGAGAGGGGGGAGAAAAATAGACCGAGGGAGCTTTTCATCAAGTGTTTTGTCAGTGATTTTTATCCACAAATTTGTTCTCAGCCAATCAGATGCAAGGATTGCAGTAACTTATAAAAGTTGTCCGTAAAAATAACTGACAAAGACACATGATGAAATGCTCCCCGGCCCTGGAGGCGTCATGTTGTGACCCAGTTCATGCATGAGATAAACGCACATGGCCTGCATGCCCTACAGTGACCTCGTGTTTGTTTACTCTGGTCATGAGTCTGGCACTCTCTCCCACGCTCTCTCCCTCTCTTTCTCGAGGTCAACTATAGTGGCAATTGTGTAATTTACGAGTGTCGTAAATCTTCAAACACTGGTCTTCTAAGGAGGAATTTAAAGGGGCGAGTTAGCTTGATATTAAATATAAATTGTGTTAAATTCTTGGATACAGAAGAAATTCATGGTCTTATAGCCTGATATTTAAAATGGAGGACTACCATTTTTTAACTTGGTTCTAAATGTGAAAACGAGAGAAAGATGTGAGTGAAGAAGAAAAAAGGGAATAAAAAAAAATATGAATTTCTGTTACATGTGTGATTTCTTGAAATTCATCGATATATGTTCATAGGGAGGGGGCAAATAAGAGAAGAAAGACAGAGAAAAAGAGTAACACAACAAAATAAAGAGAATTATGAATTATGTTTCAAGTGTGATTTCTTGAAATTCATCGATATGTTCATAGGGAGGGGGGAGGGGGGGTGGTTAAATAACTTTTTATATCCTAGCTTGGCCATAACGGCATCATCAAAGACATCTTGTCATCCAACAAAAGTACAAATATCAGACAAAGCTCATACTCGGATACGAAGTGACTCAATAAATACACAGCCTAAACAATATCCTCCAGGGCTTTAAATATTGATTTTCTATTCAATTGGCTGTAAGCTAGTGCACAATAGAGGGCTCCTATTCAATGTGCGTCATCAGCTCAATTACTAAGCTTCCTATTGAGTATCGTTCAAGCTGCGAAGTTACGTAAGTTACAAATCTGGGTCAGCAAACAATACTTGTTTTCTTAAAAACTATAGGCATGGGTATTGCCTCGCTGTTTTAATAATGAAAGGGACAAAATCACAGCGGCTTTGTAAGGTCAGGGGGCGTAAATTTTGCACGCAAAATGTTGTGATTACCAGCCGGTACCCCAGCCTTCTTCTATGCGGCTGCTGCGGCGGAGACACTGACTGTGTGCCCGCTACTCGCGCTGATTCTGTTGAAGCATAACGCGACAAATAACGACGACAAAGAGAGATACATGATGCAAAAAAAGTGAGTTTTATTTCATCATTTTGACAAAGACAAGTAGAGACGACATTAAAAAATGATTGACAATCGTTAGACTGAGAAATCTGGTCAAAATGTTGGGTTTTGTAATGATTAATTTCCTTATGTCCGTGTACTAACCGCCCCTCCTTTTTGAGAGATTTTCCAGAAGGAAAAACCCGCGGTTTATATTCCGGAAAATACGGTATACACACGAAGTATAGGAATGTACCTATGAGTGACCGGTATTATGAATATGAATGAATGATCATGATGATAATTGATATGCCAGATTACCACAGTCCTGATCCTGTCCATTTTTAGGGCTATCCTGACAAACCTGCTCGAGGTATCTTACGAAGACTTCTTGGGAAAAATTCCTGTTTATATATCGTTGACTTTTTAGGTTTAGTGGCGCTCATCATTCAAATTTGAATATTTACGCTTAGATCTATGTCTGACTGTTTTAGTCTTGTTATTCATGCTATGCTGCATTAATTTTGCATGATATGGGGGAGACTCTTCACAAATTGTTGGCACAAATCGTTGCCCGTTTTTATGTATTTTCTCATTTTTCTGGCCAGCCTGGTTCATTGCATCGAACAGGCTTCCCAGCTGGCACGACATACATGTAATTGCACATGCGGAGCGTAGGTCCCTCCATTACCTACATCCTCACAGTCTTCACAGTCTTCACAAAAGTTCATCAGTATATAGTCACTGATATGCCTTAGTGGACAGAAATTGCTACCTATCTGGATCCATGTTTTAAGTTAAATCAGATTCCTTGGCTTAAGATTGTTTTTTTCAGTACAAAAAATATCAAACTAAGCCTGTGAATACACTGTCAAGAATAATTTATGAAAGTTTGTGTACTTACAAAAAGAAGCTCACAACTTCACAATTGCCAAAGTTCATAACTTTTGTATTTTTCATCAGATTGCTTATTTTTCTCATACTTTCAGTTATTGTTCTCTCATTTTTTTGTCTTCAAATCAAGTTGATGTTAGGGTCATCTTCCTCTTCAAAGCAACTAATTTAATTTTCAAAGGTTCATTTTATAGACCCAAGTGTATGTGTGATTGGTATTTGTAAAGTTTCGAGCAATGAAGAGGTCAGTGCTCCTTTAAAAGAGTAGTGTACATGTATATGAAAGGTACCTGTATTTGATCATGATTTTTAATTTCTTTTGTGTTTCAAGATGGAAGGAGGTTGAACCCGGAATTTGGAGGAGTGTTTTGGCAGGCAGCATCTGGACCCTCAAGCAGACGGATACCCACATCTTATACCAAATTCACAATCGAGCTACACATAAAGCGGAAAACAGATGTGATCAGAGTGGTGATGAGCTGAGGGTCCAGTCCCACCGGAAGAAGCGAGGGGCTGCTCAGAATCAAGATGGTGGCAGCACGAAAAAGCAAAAAAAGAGTATGAATGGCACAGGAGATGAGTGTGGTGGTATCAAAGGGGTAGAGGATGATGAAAAGTCCTCCTTCTTGCGGAATTACTTCCAGCTTGACGTGAACCTGGGAGATCTCTACACACAGTGGCAGAAAGCAGACAAGAACTTTTCCCAGGTGTCCAAGAGTTTTCCTGGAGTTCGTATCTTGAGACAGGATCCGGTAGAGAACCTGGTGTCCTTCATCTGTTCATCAAATAACAACATAGCAAGGATCACTGGAATGGTGGAGAAGCTGTGCCAGCAATATGGGGATGAGGTAAAGACATTTGTACTCACTCTCTCTATTTCTATCTCTTTCTAGCTGTGTATCTCTGTCTGTCTCTGTCTGTCTGTCTGTCTCTCTCTCTCTGTCTGTCTCTCTCTGTCTGTCTGTCTCTCTCTCTCTGTATCTCTCTCTTGATTTACCTTGATGTTGGGCTTAAATTATTTGCCCCTCTGCATCTTCTTGTGTGAGCTTTCTGCAGGTTGTGTTACTGTTTTTCGCATGCATAGGTCAGACATATCAGGGTCAAGGCAAACCTTTGCTTCGATGCTTCTTCTAAGTTTAACTTAAATGAATTTACACTATTGCTATCAATGACTTCTGGTGGGAGTTTGTTCCACAAGTTTATTATTCATTGAGAAAAGTCTCTTTGTCTTATTCTTGTGTTGTTTCCAGGACACTTAAAAAAATGTTTTAACATAAATTACAATGACTTGCTTTAGTCTATATTTTTTTATAAGTTACATTATTTCAGGTTAAAATTGACGATTGATTTGTGCTACAAATTCCTGTCCATTTATCATGATGTACAGTCCAGAAATTCCCAACACATCTCTTTGAAGTCCTTACAGAGACTATGCATTATCACACTCTAGGTGGCAGTATTAGATGGTGTTTCATGGCACTCTTTCCCTTCCCTGGCGTCTTTGAGTGCCAAGGGCATCGAGGAAACACTAAGGAAGATGGGATTTGGATACAGGGCAAAGTTCATCAGTCAGTCGGCTCAGATGGTGACAAGAGACCTCGGAGGTGAAGACTGGTTGAGGGGTCTCAGGGACCAACCCTATCTACAGGCTCATTCAGAATTGATGAAGCTTCCTGGTGTTGGGGCAAAGGTGAGGTGAAGTTGTACTTCCAGAGCATCAATTTGTAGTCATTTACAAAGTAGTTTGTAATGATAATGACCATTTTGAGATGTTTAATTGATTGTGTACAAAAAATATGACAAACTTACTCAAAATTATTTGTACTGAAAGAGCAAAAGTATTGGACAAGGTATGGTAGGGTTTAGATGATCGGTCACATGTCCTGGTCAGTCTACAGTTCTGTAGTGTGAATACTTTGCTAACTATCCCACTATATTTCTATCAAATGCATTTTGGGGGATTGATATTTGTGATCTTTTTTAGCATTCATTGTTAATTTTGTTGATTTTATTGTATGGATATTGAAATATTCCTATCTGCTATTTCATGACTTGAAACAAAAGATAATCTTGAGTGAAATAAGCATAGTTTTCATATTATATCATATTTTTTATCACTATAAATGGCTTAGTAGGTAGAGCAGGGATGTTGGAATGAGGAGATCCTTAGTTTGAAACCAAGGTTGGTGCACCTGTGCATATTGGCCTGAATTCATGACAAAGGTTTATCTCAACCCATGGTCTCAACCATGGTTTAAACCTCCACCATGGACTAAAATAAGTGTATATAAGTGCATTACTGTACATGAGGACATGCACATACTACGCTTATGGAGGTTTAAACCATGGGTTAGATAAACCTCTTTCGTGAATTTGGGCCATTAGTTACAGTTATTCATCTAAGGCACATGTACGTCGTCTTTCAAATAGGACTAGAAGCCAAAAATATAGCAGTCAGGTTGAAGGAAGATCAACATCAAGTTCTTCTCTTCTCACTGTCCAGGTTGCAGATTGTGTTTGTTTGATGTCCTTAGACAAGACAGGAGCCATACCAGTAGACACCCATGTCTGGCAGATAGCATCCAGAGACTACATGCACACACTGCAGAAGACCAAGACCCTGACAGATCGCACCTATCGTCAGATTGGAGATTTCTTCAGAGAGCTGTTTGGTGAATATGCTGGCTGGGCACATTCGGTGAGTTTGACAGGAAGGTGGAAGTCTCTAAGAATGCCAGAAAATTTGTCTGATATCATTGCATAAGAGTTATAACTTTGCTGTTATAGCGTATGAAGGATAAAAATGTGTGGATTTTAGGGTTGTTTTTTGTTGTTGGCAGTTTATGGAGCAATAGGTATGGCAGTTTAATTTCACTGAATAAGAATATTTGAATGATCACATTTTAACAAAATTTAATTTGTCTTTTATGTACTGTAAGTAAACCCACACTATTACAAAAGCAATAATGAGAGATTTGTTTTATACATAATAGATACAATGCCAGACAGAAGTATCAGTTATTTAAAGGAGAATTACGCTCAAAAATACAGACGATAGTGTTCAAAGGTGTTATTTATTCCTACTTGTTGGACTATATGGCTTCGCGTCAAAATATACGAGATCGATACGAATCAAGATTTTCTGAGCAAAATTTATCATCTGCTCCCAATATGTATCGTCTGCTAGCAGTACATGGGGGCTGCCATTTTTTTTATGTGTACATGAAGATTTTCTTAATCCAAATGCCCAATTGCCTTTTTCAAAATTAAAAACCAGTTTTAGATTAAACATATTGAATAGATATGTCAATTTATTTTTAAACTGAAGATTTCCTTATATATTTCTGTTGAAAATCGATATTCGCTTAATAGAAATCTATTTTCTCGATACTGTGACGTATGGGACGGAGCAAATTAATTCAAATTTATGGATGTTTCATCCCTGAGCATCTATAGCGGCAAGCTATGCATTCACCTGCTTTCGGATAATGGATTTGAAAAGTCAGAATGCATGTTGCATATATTATGTTCTGCTCTGTTTGGCAAACCCAAGAAAATAGATTTTTGTTAAGCAAAACCAGACAATTTAAAAATATCATTATAAAGATTTAATTTTTATAATACATGTAAACACCCACTTTATATTTTTCGTCACATATGGGATTTTAGTTAATGAAGAAAAGCAATTTAGGTATTGGATTCAATATATCTTCTTGACTGGAACATTTCTCAATGGTTCATGTACAACTCCAAATCAGCAAGAAAATGGCAGCCCCCATGGAAATGAGTAGGAGACGATACCGGCTGTTGGAATATCTTTATTTTTCCCTTTTTCTGATATCTTATTAGAAAATGATTTAGGCCAATAAGTAGGAATATATTACACCTTCCAAAATAAGTAAATTTGTAATTAAGGGTTGATTCTCCTTTAATAAGAATTTTCTTGTATTAGAATATTCCATTCAATTATTTTCTTCTTATATTTCCTCTAGGTCTTGTTCAGTGCAGATCTAAAGAAATTTCAAGAATCATCCAACACTAAATCAGAGGTTAAAAAGAGTAAAAAGGTAAGATTATTCTCTTGCTAAATACCAAACTCAGATACAGTGAAATTGATGGGGGCTGACAATAGTTTGCCTCTGAAACTCTAAAAAGAGCCCCCTCAAATACAATTTTGTCAATTTATGCATTGTGATATATAGACTCATGCTTAAAAGTACCAATTACATATTTTTACCTTGCTCAGATACATTTTGTCAATATGCAAGTAGTAGGAACTTAGCAATATTCTAGGAAATTATCCTTTGTTCTGTAAAGTTTTAATGAATTTATTAAAATTCAAAATTATCATAAAAGTGAATAGAAACTACTTCTTGAATGTACTTAAAATTGCTGTTTTATGCGCATCTACTCTGTATCTTGTGATGATATTGTGTAAAATCAACTTTGAGTTCATAAACTGTCTTGATGTTGGGTCTTATTGTTCATACCTCCACAGGGACAACAAGACACTGGGAAACAGGGGAAGAAGGAGGCACCAAGTAGTCATTCTCTCAGATGACATCATTCTTCATCTTGTCATCTTTGATTCTACATCATGTTATTTCTGCTTCTGCAAAGTTATGGTCTCTGAAATCCTTAAGCCTTCATGAGAAATCACCCAATTTGTATTGACTGTCAGCTTTGGTGATTATACCATTCCTTTATTTGGTTTTGCTCTGGGCAAACATTATTTTAATGGTGTATAAAATCATGACAAAATTGTCAAAAACTAGCCTTGTATTTCTTCACCCAGACCTATTTGATACTTTTGTAATAAACTTTTATGAAATTACATATTTACCTTCTTTACATGTATTTCTTTGCTAGCACTGTATGGATTATCTGCAGGCTGTGTACAGTAATGGCAAGTGAATATAAAGGAAATGAGGTTTATTCCTGTTTGTTTTTGGATAGAGAAAAGTTCTTACAGGCCATTTATTTGAATTACTTTTTGTAAACACATGATATAGGTTTAAAGGTTGGAGAGATAAAATGCTAATTTATTTATGCAACAAGAGTTTTCAGATCATTTTTCAGCTCTCATATGCTAGTATAACTTGCAGCTATGTTAGAAAATAAAAAAAATATTAGAACTTCATTAAGAGACTTACCAATACTGTACACAGGTTTTAAGGGAATAGAAATAAGCAGATAATATGGATGATAAATTTGCTAGCAAATCTAGTAAGGTAAGAGCTGTGCATTGAAAAGACAAGTTCACTGGTGACTTCAGAGGTAGAGAGAGAGAGCGGGAGAGAAAGATACATGTATTCCTGAGAGGTAATGGGCTGCAGTGGCAGATCCAGGATTCTTTCTGGGAAAGGTGAAAAATGATTTGTGAACTTTCTCATTCCTTGTCCGTCAGTTGGAAGAACATCATAGTAGAAATGACCCCAGAAAAGGGTTGCTCTTCAAGTGCCCTCATATTCGAAATATGAGGAGAATAGCTGAAGTGTTTGGGCAGAACATTCATGTCACATGTGTTTACAGTTCCATACACCCATTTCTGTGTGCAGTGCATTTGCTTTTCAGCAAGATCGGGTCAATTTCTTATCATTTTGATTATTCCAAAACCACACAGTAGACACTAATTCTTATGTCGACATGATCAACCATTCCCAGTTGCTAAGAGATTGTTTCTAACACAATTTAATGACCAGAACTCAACTTTATCTTTAGTTTCCCAAATCTTTGACAAGCAAAAAACGGTGTTCTTTTTTTTTGGGGGGGGGAGGGGGATAGGCAAATTTTGGTCTGGGGTGCCTGTGGGGAACCCTTTCCCCCTGGATCCGCTACTGGGCTGTGATAAATGCAGAATGACTATAAAGAGAAGGTAAGATAATGATGGAAAATGAGATGTGACGAACAGTAAACAGAAACTCAGACTTACAAGAAATCAACCCAAGGAAGATTTTGATACTTTATTGTATTTCCAACAGAAATCATGTTTGGATTCCATGTCATGGTCAGGTTCCACGTCATGGTCAGCTTTGCACATTTCAAAAGGAGATGCATAAGGATATTGAAATCGCCTTCGGTTGATTTTGTTTGAGGGGAAGCAGAAGAGGACAACCAATTGGTTTGAAGAGAAGTACAAGGAAAGTTGAAAGATAGTGCTTATTACCGTGTACCAAATACAGGAGAAAAAGAATCAAGATGAAAATTAAGATAAATGAGAACAAGGGAAAAAGCACATTCTCTTTCCTTTGAAGATCCCATGATTGGTCACTTTGTCATTTACCTTTCAGGGGCAGCCTCTTCTGTGTTCTTTCATTTCTTGAGTTTCTTCTTTGTTTTCTTTTGCTTCTATTTATTTCATTTCTTTATCACTCTATCTCTTTAGCCTCTATATTTCTATCCCTCTATCTTTATATATATATATATATATATATATATATCCCTAGTTTTATAAAAGTATATGTATATATATGTATATATATATATACACTAAAGGAAAAAAGAAACTTATAAAAGTTCAAGAGATCACCAAATTAAATTCTCTGCATGGAAATGTACCAAATTTGGATATAATGTTGATTCAATGCATGGCTTTAAATGACAGTCAATAACAAAAAGTTTTCTTCAATGCCACAAAAGAAATGTGCACTGAAACAAAGGACTCTCTAATCCCAAAGTCACAAAGACAAACTGCAGCCTTGTACACCATATGCATGTCAATGAATGAAACAAAAGAATTTCAAAAGGGATTTGCAAGTTCATATCCAAACAGATTAATAGCCAGTATGTCCACCTCTAGCTTGCTGGCAAGCTGTACACCGTCTTCGCATGCTTCCGATCAGATTCGCGATGGTAGCCTGGGGAACATTGTTCCATTCCTCTTGCAGTGCTGCAATGAGCGTCTCCCTATTGATGGGTTGATTGTCACGCCTTGACACACGTCGACCAAGCTCTTCCCAGAGATGTTCAATTGGGGAAAGGTCTGGTGAACGGGCGAACCATGGCAGAACATCAATATCCTCTTGCTCGAGGGGTGCAAATCCCTTTTGAAATTCTTTTGTTTCATTCATTGACATGCATATGGTGTACAAGACTGCAGTTTATCTTTGTGACTTTGGGATTAGAGAGTCCTTTGTTTCAGTGCACATTTCTTTTGTGGCATTGAAGAAAACTTTTTGTTATTGACTGTCATTTAAAGCCATGCATTGAATCAACATTATATCCAAATTTGGTACATTTCCATGCAGAGAATTTAATTTGGTGATCTCTTGAACTTTTATAAGTTTCTTTTTTCCTTTAGTGTATTATACAGCCATGGAAAAATTATTAGACCAAGAAAGGTTACTGAAAGTGCTATATTTGTGGTAAGAAGGAAATAAAATATCAAAGCAAGGTACAATTGCTGGAATGTTATTCATTCAGTGAAATAAAAAGACAAATCATTTTCATTAGTTTGAATGCATATTACCTTTATTACAGAAGCTTGGTCTAATAATTTTTTTCCAGGGCTGTCATCATATATATATATATATATATAATATGAAAGAACTGCGAGAATAACGTTGCGTAGCTCAATCAAAGTTCCCCAGAGCTGTCCTCCCTTTTTGAAATTTATGCAAAGGCTGAAAAAATGTCTCCGCCAGGAATCAAACCCGGGTCGTTGGCTTAGAACGCCAATGCCTTAACCACTAGACCACGGATACGGGTTAGTGGTTAAGGCATTGGCGTTCTAAGATTTGCCAAAGCTGTTGTATGTTATTTCCTTACACTTATATATAATATATATATGATTTTAAAATCTCTTTACGTATATCTCTTTCTCTCTCTCCCTTGTACTTATCTCTTTCTTTCACTTTATCTCCCATACTACTTTATTCATCTCTCTTTAATTATCTCCATCAACTACATTCGTGACTTACACAATGTAAGTGTGAAAGGATTTTCTCACTCGAGGGTATCCAAGGAGAAATCTAAAAAAACAGCAATATATCAAATTTTCATAACTTTCTTTTTATGTAGTCCGTGCATTTATTTTATTAATCTTTGATGTATTTGTAACGTACGTCTTGACGACACTTTCATCTGACACTGTACTATAAACATAATGTATCAGTAAATAAAAAGATTTAAAAAATATTTATATTTGCAATGTGACTGCTTGAAATGTAACCATTTGCCAAACTTGGTTTATTCTAATACTTTGCATACCTACTCAGAGAGATGGTGATGCATACACAGTTCATATGTCATAATGGTACCGGAGATTATGAACATCCCAGTAAATGGACTAAAAACACAAAATCTAATCAGTTCATCTCCTGTGGAGTTTAAAGCTTGTATGAGCAATTCCATAGTAACAGGGTGAGAAATAACAGTTAACATTTAAACTTGATTATCATGTTTTATCATGAAGGTTCAAACAGATGGAGTCATAACGGACACATTCCCTTTGAAGCAAGCTTCGATGCTGCCACAACAAACATGACAAATATGCGCTCTCCGAAAACATTCTTCCAAACAAGGAAACAAATCAAATTCCCTTTCATTGCATAACCATGGATACGCACAATGGAAGATATTCTGTTATAATGATAATTAGTTTTCGCAGACCCAAAGGTAACTTCGAAAAAGACAAGTGCACATGAATAACAAGGTTCAAGCGAACATATTTAGTGTCAAAAATAACAGAACTGCGATGACAATTTCTTGACTGGCCCGTGTGCCCATTACTTTTGTTTGCTTTATTTCCTAGAGCCATCTATCACAATAGTAATACATACTAAATTCAATAGTCAGAATTAAGCTGAAGTGTTAAAACTGCCTTTAACCCTTTCAGGACAGGAATTATTTAAGTGCTTAATTGATCACATTTTGTTCTTCAAATTGGCAACAATATTTTCCTTTTAGTGCTACATGGTTCTAATAAGGTGTATTGTCTTTGAAAATAGACATGATTAGAAATTTTGTCAAAGTTGAAAAATTGCCAATTTGGATATAAAAATGATTTTGAACCGCTTCATGTGTTGCCAATTTAAGAATTTCAAAGCTTACTCTCATTTTTAAAATTCCTGCTATTAAACGCAATATGGTAATGCAACAAAAATGGATATGTGTGCAGAAATTTTTGCTCTTTCTGCTTGTACATCTGGTATATTTTGTAGAGCTCTGAATCAAAAGTTATTGAGCCGAACCACAAAATGTGGTCAATTGTCTCGAAAGGGTTAAAGAGGCATACATTTGTGGCACTTTTAAGGCTATATCTAAAAACAATTTTCATCCTTAGGTAGAGGAATTTCAGAGTGAAATCGAAATTATTACATTAAAACTGCACTTTCACTTTCTGTGTTTGTCGATTTATGAATTTAACTGCGCATCGTCAACATTCAAATGTCAAAACATCTGAATCCTTCCCGTTTACTTTGGCGGCATCAGGCATCGACGTCAAAGAATCAAGGCAGCTTAGTAATTCAATTGTACATCCTTTATAATCCACCAGGTGTTTCCATTAATTATCGTTAGTTAAGACTCCATCTTTTTGAACCTCTTTTGGTTTTGTTAACAACCCTAGACCTCCCACTTTCACTTCTCTTCGGTCAATAAATAAAACCAACAACTTTAACAGGCAACTTTCCACTAGCACATCTATAATACACTTCATTCACTGAATGTGGCAAAAACTGAAGAAACCAATAAAACCTTCATGTTAACTTGCAATTTGAAGGGGGTGGGACACGGTAAGAGGTAATCTTTCTGGCTGGAACCAATACATTATTCAACATAATATAACATTAACACCCAAGATAATAAAGATGTCAAACTTATCCTTTTAATATCTTTACATTTTACATGTATAATGGCTGTATACATGTATTGGGGCTTTGATTAAAAGGAAATATTTAACATTATCTACTTCATCTAAAGATTAGACAGATATTTCAAAAACAAACAAACTGCATTTGTGAAGGTCTTCTCTTCGGTAAATAAATAAAACCAACAACTTTAACAGGCAACTTTCCACTAGCACATCTGTAATACACTTCATTCATTGAATGAAGCAAAAAATGAAGAAACCAATCAAACCTTCATGTTAACTTGCAATTTGAAGGGGGGGGGGGGGAAGAAATAAGGAGCCCAATATCTGGACAAGGTAAGAATCTTTTTGGTTGGAACCAATACATTATTCAACATAATATAACATTAACACCCAAGATAATAAAGATGTCAAACTTATCCTTTTAATATCTTTACATTTTACATGTATAATGGCTGTATACATGTATTGGGGCTTTGATTAAAAGGAAATATTTAACATTATCTACTTCATCTAAAGATTAGACAGATATTTCAAAAACAAACAAACTGCATTTGTGAAGGTCTTCTCTTCGGTAAATAAATAAAACCAACAACTTTAACAGGCAACTTTCCACTAGCACATCTGTAATACACTTCATTCATTGAATGAAGCAAAAAATGAAGAAACCAATCAAACCTTCATGTTAACTTGCAATTTGAAGGGGGGGGGGGGAAGAAATAAGGAGCCCAATATCTGGACAAGGTAAGAATCTTTTTGGTTGGAACCAATACATTATTCAACATAATATAACATTAACACCCAAGATAATAAAGATGTCAAACTTATCCTTTTAATATCTTTACATTTTACATGTATAATGGCTGTATACATGTATCGCAGCTTTGATTAAAAGGAAACATTTAACATCATCTACTTCTTCTAAAGATTTGGACAGATATTTCAAAAACAAACAAACTACATTTGTGAAGGTCTTCTCTTCGGTCAATAAATAAAACCAACAACTTTAACAGGCAACTTCCCACTAGCACATCTATAGTACACTTCATTCACTGAATGTGGCAAAAACTGAAGAAACCAATCAAACCTTCATGTTACCTTGCAATTTGAAGGGGGAGCAAGAAATAAGGAGCCCAATATCTCTGGACAAGGTAAGAATCTTTCTGGTTGGAACTAATACATTATTCAACATAATATAACATTAACACCCAAGATAATAAAGATGTCAAACTTATCCTTTTAATATCTTTACATTTTAATGTATAATGGCTGTATACATGTATCACGGCTTTGCTTAAAAGGAAACATTTAACATTATCTACTTCTAAAGATTTGACAGATATTTCAAAAACAAACTACATGGTTGGTTCATGACAACAAGGCAACATCTTTTTCACTTTTCATTTCTACATTTTGTCACATATATACATTCAGCAATGAAAGGTGATAGGGTTGCAAGATCTGGGGGGTGTTTCATAAAGCCGTTTGTAAAGTTATGCACGACTTTACGAATGATTTACATATGAAAAGCCAAATGGGATGCGCAATCGTTTTTAACTGCATCAACTTTGCAGATGTATATTAACATTCTTATTATAACAGACATTTTTAATGCAAAGTATATTTTTGCCTTTTTTTAATTGAGGTTATTGGAAATACAGTCACACTTTGTAAAAACATCACGAAAAATTTGGGGCATCCTATCTGGCACATCATATTCAAGTCGTTTGTAAAGTCATGCGTAACTTTACAAACAGCTTTATGAAATACCCCCTTGGTGTTTTCCTCTAAGCATAGATACCTAAAATCTCTGTGCAATGTTATATTACCCTATGGATCTGGACAAAGCAAACAACTGTGAGTTGCTCAAGAACCATTCAAAAGTTCTATTTCACTTGGAGGGACTTTGCGAAAGGAAGGTCTGTCTTTCTCCTCTGTCATGAAGACATCTGGGAATGACAGGAGATCAACAAATGTATCAAGGTCAGTGTCATCATCCTCAAAGCCTTGATCCCTGAAAGGAGAAGAGGGAAGAATAAATATGTATTATATCATTAGGAATTAGTTCCGTGATACATCCAATAGGTACATACCAATGACACTTTCAATGTCTGGTAGTTAACTGCCAGTTTTTCAATTGCCAGAAGATCTCGTTCGGGAGATCACCAAGTCGTAAATGTCAGACAATTGGTATGTATCCCCGTCTCTGTTTTACATTTTGGATGTGTCGAGAACTTATTCCCTCATGATTTAGTTAATCCTGATGAAATTTAAAATTTTTAATCCTAATTAATAATGAGTTCAGTTTGGAAGATGAAATGTGTTTTAATTAACCAATTGTGAAATCATCATTCAAAACAAAATCCATCCGCTAAAGAAATGGAGAATTGACTTGTAACAATAACAATGCAATTTGCAACATTTCACTTTTGACTTGGTCCCATATTCCAACGCACTGCACATTCCATGATTACATAATCATTATAAATGTGGCATCATTATAAAGGGGAAGAAAGTGAAGTATTATAATATAGGAAAAAGAGAGATATCAAACTTAAATGGTAGAAAAAAAGTCTAGGAGTTTGATATTAGAGGTGATCAGGGGATCACAGACATAGGCATTGATTCACCCATTGGTCGTACTATGCTATCATATGGTATTTGCAAGCAAGACTTAGGCAGACTCCAGTGTCTCCAAGATAAATATGCTCATATCTGTCAAAAATCAAAATGTTCCCATGATCCCTTTAACCCATCTAAAGGTAGAGCTGGTAAATATATTGAAATAATTCAGGATGTTTTAACCTCCTAAGAATTGTATAGTGTAGTATAGGGTTAGGGTGTTGGTTAGGGTTAGGTTAAGGTTTAGAGTTGGGGACAGGATCAAGTTAGCAATACCCTGAAATAAAAATATTAAACAATTATTACCCGTCTTGGTTGATGTGACCCTTTGCTGGTTGGTTCAGTGATGTCCAAGCCATTTTTTTCAGACGTCGCAGCATGCTGAGATCCGATTCCATGGATGATTGAACAGTGATGTTACTCCAAGGGGTCTCTGATTGTTCTTTTAACTCGCGCTCCCATCTACATTCTGGAGAACAAATTCAACATACATGTATATTTCTTTTTTTAGTATATAAACTAAACATACAGTAACTGCTGTTTTGTAATGGCTATGTTACTAATTTTGCTTTTAAAAGTGTTCATTACAATTTTTAATTATAATTTGAAATGCCTCTAACCCAGGGGGGTCTGTCCTCATTGCAAGGGGGGTATCCTGCGCGACCAAAAAATCACGTAAAAAGGGTTGTTCTTCACGATCAGGCACGTTACGTACGTAACGTGAATAGGGTCTCAAAATCACCAAAAATTATGGAAGGAAAAAAATATCAAAAATATCCACCAAAGTTCCAAAGGGGTAGTAAAAACTGGTATTACTTGCTTAGGGGGGTTACAAACAATTATTACTTACTTAGGGTAGCAAATTACCCAACTCACGGGTAATCATACTTATTTAGGGTGTATTTTTTGGCACCATGTAAATACTTGCTTAGGGTGCTTTTGGTGAGTCTTTGGTCACGCATGATACCCCCCTTGCAATGAGGATAGACCCCCCTGGGGCCTCTAATCTGGTGATCATTTTGATTAACTGAAATATACACCACCAGGCTTCAAAACCTTAAAATAAACAATGCTATTAACCAATTCTTTAAATGTTGCATAAGCTTGAATACAACATAACACTGGAGATTTGTGTGGAGAAGGGGGGGGCTCATTGTTAACCACTCCCAATTAAATCGTAACATTTCGCAAACATTCAGCTTGAATACATCATATCTTTACATTCACGTACTAACATACCATTCCTCTTTCTAGCAGCTCCTGTAATGGGACCACTGATTATTTTCAGTTTGCCAGTGTCAATGGCTCGAGTTACTGTCACTTTCCTTTCCTCCTCATTGGCTTTCTTTTTGGCCTCCTTTCTGGTCTCCTTTTCCCGACCACTTTTCCTTTTCTTTCTTTTTTTTGTGTTTGCCTTTTTTTTCGTTGGCTTTTTGATCTCCTTTTCTGCCTTGTTTGTAATGGGAACGCTGATTATTTTCAGTTTGCCAGTGTCAATGTCTCGAGTTACTGTCACTTTCCTTTCCTCCTCATTGGCTTTCTTTTTGGCCTCCTTTCTGGTTTCCTTTTCCCTACCACTTTTCCCTTTCTTTCTTTTTTTCGTGTTTGCCTTCTTTTTCGTTGGCTTTTTGATCTCCTTTTCTGCCTTGTTTGTAATGGGACCGCTGATTATTTTCAGTTTGCCAGTGTCAATGTCTCGAGTTACTGTCACTTTCCTTTCCTCCTCATTGGCTTTCTTTTTGGCCTCCTTTCTGGTTTCCTTTTCCCTACCACTTTTCCCTTTCTTTCTTTTTTTCGTGTTTGCCTTCTTTTTCGTTGGCTTTTTGATCTCCTTTTCTGCCTCGTTTGTCACTTTCCTCTTCTCCTCATCAGTTTTCTTTTGGGTCTTCTCTTTGGCCTCCTCTCCGGTCTCCTTATCCGTGCCGCTTTTCACCTCCTTTCTCTTTTTCGTGTGCGTCTTCTTTTTTATTGGCTTTTGGATCTCCTTTTCTGCCTCCTTGTTTGTCTCCTTCCTCTTCTCCACATTGGTTTTCTTTTTGGCCTCCCCTCTGTTCTCCTTTTCTGTGCCGCCTTTCACCTCCTTAATCTTTTTTATTGGCTTTTGGATCTCCTTTTCTGCCTCGTTTGTCACTTTCCTCTTCTCCTCGTCAGTTTTCTTTTTGGTCTTCTTTTTGGCCTCTTCTCTGTTCTCCTTTTCTGTGCCGCCTTTCACCTCCTTACTCTTTTTTATTGGCTTTTGGATCTCCTTTTCTGCCTCCTTGTTTGTCTCCTTTACTTTACTCTTTTTCATCTTCTTTTTCGTCCCTTTTTTCATCTCCTCTATTGCCTCCTTTATCACCTCTTTTTTTTCATCCTGTTTGGCCTCAATTTTTGCCTCTATTTTACCCTCTGTTTTTATTGTGTGTTTTGTCTTCCTTTTCAGCTCTTTCTTTGTCTCTGTTTTTGTCTCCTTTTTCTTCTTCTTAGTCTCCTTTATTGCATTGATTTTCTTTTTCTTCTTTGAAGCATCTGCATTTTGTACACAAAAACAAGGAGAAAAGGCATGTTATTAAAGCAAAGAATATAATATAACAATGAAATTGGTCAGTGATTTAAAAAGCAAAGATATCTATTGCAAAAACATAATTCATAAAAGGTGGTTTATTCAACAAACTTGCTTGTCCGTACATTGTATAGCTCTAGATGTCAAGAAGAAATGTAGTATCATTCTCTGATAACAAAGTTAGGTGCTGCTCCCCTCTTCACATAAAAATTGAGCTGTCTGCTATATTCTTATTTGCATACAGTGACACAGCTACAGGGCGATCAAGTAAACAAAAAAGAAAGAGAAAGTGAGAGAGAGAGAGAGAAAGAGAGAAGAAATGGAGAGAGGTAAGGCAAAGTGAAAAGCTGATAGGACATTCATTTACTTGATAGCCTTGTTTTCTTGCTTTCATCCCCAAAAGCCCCACCCATACCAGTCCCCACTTGTTGACTGGCTTCATGCTACACCATTGCTCGTGTATCTATTTACTCAATATTGTATTCAAGGCATTTTGTCTTCACAGATAAATGACAATGCACTCAATTATAAAACTTGTACTTGTATATTGTGGTTTTGTTTACCTACCCTTTTTCTTTTCAGCTGATGCTGCAGTTGTCAAAACTTTTTCCATTTCCTTCTTTTTCTTCTTTGCTGCATCTATATTTGGTAAGCAAAAATATGGAAAATAACAAAAAACATATAGAAACCTGAGATAAGAGGTGACAGTGATCCATGAACCTAAAGTAAATTGTGTTGGTATACTTGAAATAAGTAATATGATTAAGAAAAACAACCTGCTGGCTACTGAATTCTCTCATTTCCATAGGTTTTGTACTGGAACCACTCAATTCCTGTAGGCAATTGGTTGAAATTGCACTCAAAGCTCCACTTTTCCCAAAGACAAATCAAAGCAGCTATTGTATCACATTGTGTAAACTTAGGCACAGCTGCTCTGCATATAACCAACGCAATATGAGGGGAAATTGTTAATTACCTTTTCTGTTCTTCTTTGGACTTTTCTTTGATTTATCAAGATGTCCATCCATGAGAACCATGCCTTGCACCTCCACCGAGGACCCGTCATTGAGGTATCTCAATGACAAACTTCTGCTGTCTATGATGGTTGGACATTTATCAAGGTCTTTAAGAATGCACGGAGCAGTATCTTCATGACAGTATATGGCAAACATCTTCTTCTCCACTTCTATTTCTGCGCAGGCTGAAAGTAAATCATCTGGTGATATCTTGTGTGATTTAGGAGAGTGAGTAGGAACTGCAGGAGTTGAGTGTTGGAAGGGTGTGCACATGTCCTCCCATGGTCCATCCATTTCAACATCAATAGGCATTAATTCGCCAAAGTTATTTCTTGTTGCATCCATAGCATGATCCTGATGTGTCAACAAGTCAGGTTTCTGTGAAAGAGTCTGTAGTTTGTCCTTTCCCTTGGGAACAATCTGCTCATTCTTTTTTGTCGCAAAAACTGTTTCACTATATGTATTTTCTTGGCTACAGGGTTTTGAAGTGTTCTTCGCAAGCTGCTGCAGATCATCAGTGTTTGTAGGGCTGTCTGGTGTACCATGATGCATATTCTTATCAAATTTCTGCATATCTTTAAAGTCTGTAGAGCTATCTGAGACACTATAACTTGTGTTCTCTGAAGGTTTCTGTAGATCTTCAATGCTTCTAGGTTTCGGCAAAACTTCAGTGTCTCTTTGGATGTCTGGGATACCATGATGTGTATTTCCCTCAAGTGTCTGCATATCTTCAATGTCTCTAGGGCTGTCTTGGATACTGTAATGGGTGTTCTCTGCAAGTTTATGTACACCTTCAATATTAATAGGTTTCTGCAGATGTTCATTGTCTCTAGGGCTGACTGGTGTTCCATGATGGGTGTTCCCCCCAAGTTTGTGTAGATCAGCAATGTCTCTAGGACTGTCCGGGACACTGTGATAGGTTTCCTCCTCTAGTTTCTGCACATCTTCAATGAATCTACGACTATCTGGTGTTCTATAATGGGTATCCTCATCAATGACCATTATATCATCATGTTCTGGAACAGTCTGTGACTGCATCTTCTGTCCTGCACTTATGACCAGCTCACTTTCTGATACCCCATTCTCCGTTTCCTGATGGATGCAGCTTGATGCCACATCTAAGGCAAGTACACCTTCTCTGAAATCTCCAGGAGAATGTCCTTTTTTACTCTCAAAGAAGCTACGTACTTCCTTCTCCAGAAGACTCTCATTTACCTCATCAACGGTACTGTCACTGACTTCAGACTCTGGATCAATGATATCTTGAGCAAAAGCACATCTTTGGATGATGGGTGGACTTGCTTTCACAGAGTCATTCTGTTCATCCTGAAAACTGAGTATTCTTGTAACTGTGTCCATATTCACCAATGTTTGAGAACATTCCAGACTTGGGTTGAATCGTCTCTTGTACATTTCATCCAACTCCTTAAAGTCCACATCTGCTTTAGAACATTCCTGACTTGGATTGAATCGTCTTTTGTACATTTCATCCAATTTCTTAAAGTCCAAATCTGGTGTTGTTCCACTCTTTACCTGGGCCTCAGTGCTGGATGCATGTATGATAGTTTCTTTCTGTTTCTTTTGTTCAGGTGCTTCTGCTTCATCATCCATAGTGAGCTCTGGTTCTTGTAAACTGTGCTGCCTCTTCAGACAGCTTATTTCATCGGACTGTTTCAATTTATCTACTGCTGTTGTAACAGTTACTTTCATTTTTTGGCTAGGGCTCTTAAAAGTACCAAGAAGGTTTTGTTCAGCCTTTTCTCTTTTCTTCTTCTTTCTTATATGACTAAGATCAATGGCCTCTTGAAGCTTCTCCCTTTCCAGCTTTGTCATGGACAAGCTACGGCATCGATGGATGTTATCCAAACCTTTCATAGATCTGGACAGTAACTTTTTTCCAGGTGACACAAAAGGCACACTGTTCCTTTGCTTCTGAATTCTTGGCGATCTTGATGTTGCACAGATCTTCTTACAAGATGAAGAATCCTTTCTCTTGGTTATTCTACATGCAAGAAAGCTGTCATTACTCCTTTGAAGATCCTCATTATGCTTTAGACTTTGGGAGGAATCTAGTGTCTTATTCAATTCTAGGCCAGCCAAAAAGACATCTGCCTCCATCCCTGGTGAACTGCCAGAATCAGGGACATTAGGACCACCTGCAGTTAATAATGTATCATTTTCATCTGGTTGGGTCTTAACATCAACCTTTTCATTTTCCTCCTTCTTCCTTATCTGACTAAGATCAATAAACTCTTGTAGCTTATTCATTTCAACAGTTGTCATGGACACTGTGCGATGGTGATGCATTTTATTCAAACCATGCATGCTTCTGGAAAACAACCTCTTTCCAGGTGAAATAAAAGGCATGCTGTTTCGTCCCTTCTGAATTCTTGATGATCTTGATGATAGAGAAATTGTTTTACAAGATTTCTTTCTCTTGGTTACTTCACTGTTTAGATACATTTCATCAATCATTTGAAGGACATCACCTTTTTCTTGACTTTTCAAGGAACCATCCAAGAATTCATCTGCTTTCATCCCTGGTGAATGACTTGATGATAATCTAGATATGTCATGGTCCCTTGTAAATGAAACCTCAAGTCCATGTGGCTGCATGTCAACATCAAACTTTTTATTTTTCTTCTTCTTTCTGACATGTCTCTCAATGGCCTCCTTTAGTTTTTTCCTATCCATGGTTGTCATGGACACTGTATGACGTCGTCGATGGATCTCATCCAAACCACGCATGCTTCTGGACAGCAATTGTTTTCCTGGTGATACAAAAATCATGCTTTTTCTTCGCTTCTGAATTCTGGGTGATCTTGATGCAGAAGACATTGTTTGTGAAGATGAAGACTTTTTTCTCTTGATCTCTGCAGGTTCAAGATGCATCTCATCAATCCCTTGGGGATTATCCTCTTGACTTCTTGAGGAATCTGCTAAGAAATCATTCACTTTCATCCCAGATGACCAGCTTGATGACAAACCAGATACACAGTGGTCATTTGTATTAATTGAAACCTCAAGTTCGCACTGTTGGGTATTAACATCAAGCTTTCTATTTTTTTTCTTTCTGATCTGACACTCAATCGCCTGCTCTAGTTTCTTCATATCCACTGTTGTCATGGATACTGTATGACGTCGATGGATACTATCCAGACCATGCATGCATCTTGAGAGCAATCTTTTTCCAGGTGACACAAAAGGCATGGTGTTTCGTCTTTTCTGAATTCTAGGTGATCTTGATGCCAATTTTTTACAAGATGAAGATTTCTTTCTCTTGAGCACTGCAGGTGTAAGATATATCTCATCAATCGCTTGGGGATTATCATCCTGTTCCTTGGTTTTTGAGGAATCAGCCAAAGTGTCATCTGCTCTCATCCCTGAAGACATGCTTGAAGAGAACAGAGAAACAACATGGTCATTTGCACTTAATGAAATACCAGGTCCATCTGGTAGGGTATCAGCATCAATCTTTCTATTTTTTTTCTTTCTGATCTGACTCTCAATGGCCTCTTCTAGCTTCTTCATATCCACGGTTGTCATAGATACAGTACGACGTCGATGGATTTCATCCACACCATGCATGCTTCTGGAGAGCAATCTTTTTCCAGGTGACAAAAAAAGCAAGCTGTTCCGACCCTTCTGAATTCTAGGTGATCGTGATGCTGCAGAAATAATTTTCAAAGATGGAGATTTCTTTCTCTTGATCAATACAGGTTTAATATAAATCTCACTGATTCCTTTGGGATTATCATCATGATTTTGATTCTTGGCACAATCTTTCTTCTTACTTGATACCAGGCTAGCAAAGGAGTCATCTGCTTTCATCCTTGGAGACTTGCCAGATGATGGCCCAGAGAAATTGTGATCACTTTTTGTAAACTGTTCAAGAGGTTGGGTGTCTAACTTGTGGGGACCTTTCTTATTCCCAGCCATTAGCTTTTTTCTCCTCATTGTCCGCTGTGATACTGGTCTGCCGAGCGGAGACATTCGACAGATCAAGTGTTTCTTCATGTTTCCTGTCTTCTAATCCATCTATTTTGGTGCAGAATCCCAGGAAACCATGTTTTCTGTATGGGATAAAACAAAATAAAAAGTCTGGGAGGGTCAGTTGGATTTCCTTCAAGAAAAATAAAAATTCCATGCCAAGAAAATATTTCTGCTACCCCGGTAGAGCCAACAGGTTTCCCAAAATCATATTTTCTAGAAATTTGTTTGACTGGAACCCCCCCCCCCCCCCCCCCCTCCTTCTGACACTATGAACACGATGACAAAAGAAAGCGGACAAAATATACAGCTCCTCATTGTCCCCTCCACAATTGTTCTGGTAGACAAAAGAACATCCCTTCATTGCTATTATGTAAAATAAGCAGAACAGATGAATATGCATGTGACACCTGTTCTACATATTTTTACATAATAGCAATGAAGGGATGTTCTTCTGTCTACCACAGCAAGTGTGGAAGGTACAATGGGGAGCTGTATATTTTGTCCACTTCTTTGTTCGCCATGTTCATAGTGTGACATGTAATTTTGTTATTGTTCGTGTCGGACTGCCGTGTTCTACAAGCTAGTAACTTAATATTGCCTTTCAAATTTTATAAATTTTCCCCGAACACTCATGTAGGCCTACAGGATAACAAAACAAAATATTAGCACATTTATTTGTACAAATTTGTGCAATATATTGGTTTTAGAAAATGATGCTTGATTGGGATATAGAGGCTAACTTTATAACTCATCAACCTGAAATAAATGAATTTTTTGAGTAAGTTTTAGGACAGATCTTCAAGTAATATGTTTAAAACAATGTTTGGTAATTTAAGTTATCATTTTACCCAATCGACAAATCAAGATTACATTATATATCATGCGCGTATCAGTAATTATTACAGAAGGGCAATTCCACGGTAATGGAAGGACATTTAGAGTTTGTGTGTGATTGTCCTTCCGTTACTGTGGAATTGCCCAGAACACACTTTTTTAGTACCCACTTATGTACAAGCTTATCTTAAGATACTTGTACTCAACAATAGCTTTAACAGGTGAATGGGATTCAATAGGTTTTGTATTAATGGGAATTGGTCCATTCTAGTTCATTCATACATGAGGAAAATACTAATTTATAATTTCCCTTTCAACTCTGAAACCTCAAACTTGTAGCAGAGTAAGAGTTGAAGAGTCCCTGAATCAGGTAATCTAGCAAATTTAAGAAAATTAAATCAATTTTGTTGTCTGTTTTTGACTACTGCAACATTGAATGTTTGACACATTTTCACATAGGTATGGGTCTATGAGTGGTATTACCCAAACAATCCTAAATGCCCTAGGCCTATATGCTATCTCATCATCAATAATTGTGACACTTGAAAAAAAAAGGCATTGTGTAATGTTAGGTGCAATCTTTAATTTGTGAACAAAGCAATTCACATATTGGTTAACAGTGGATACCTGTGGTTATTGCCAGACGTAATAATTAATGCAACCTGCATTTTTACTTTTGGAATCTAATAGCTGTTCTTGGGGTAAATATCTATATATTTGCATTTGGCTTTTGAACTAGTCACTAGGATACTGATATACACAGATATTTTATGGGCATGTTTACCAAAAAGTGCAAAATCTTTTCAAATTCCAGCTAGTTCATTATTTTAGTTCCAGTAGGCCTATACCCCCCCCCCCCCCCCCATTCAATCTTCAACTTCACAATGCAAACTTGCAAGTTTCATGTTAATGGTACTAGACCTACATGATAACCCTTCTTTTTTATATTTTCGTTGTTAGAGATTTTAGACACTTGTTAATTTTATTCTTCTTAAGTCAAGAAAGAAAACCAACAATTCTAGATTTGTGCCTCCACCACCACCACTATCCTCCCCTAAAAATTGTGCTAACCATTGCTGTCGTTTTTTGTTTGTTGTTGTTAACTTTGTTATCAGATATTTTGGACCCTGCAACCCCCCCCCCCCCCCCCTCCCCTAAAGAATCATGGAATCTATCACTGCTTCATTTTACCAAGAGTCAGATTATGGTGGCTATGAAAAAGTGTACGTTGCATGCCCTGGCTTCCAGGGCTCCGTGGGTTAGAGTCCCACACGCAGCCTTAGACTTAGTAATTGAGCCTAGGCCCTAATTTTTGTTAGGCTTAATTGAATTTGGAGTTTTGAACAATCGACACAGCCATCAACTCTCAAAACACCAACATTAACTACTATTACATCACAAATAACACTTAGCAATTATAAATTTGGATATCCCATCTACACTTCACATTTAAAAGTCAGTGCTATTAACATATTCCTTACCCGAATGAGTTGCAAACTGCGAATGAACTTCGGCGACTCGTTGCTCCACCTAGCTAACTGGATCCTTGTACTTGTTGTATACATATATGTAAAACGCGTGTTATGCGTCGATCTCTACCACCTCATAATTATGCCCCTCCTTCCTAAACTGAAAACCAATCAGAAAAAGATGGTGTCTTCAATTAAGGCCTTCAATGAAAAATAATTGCACCTTGCTTGTTGCAAATTAGAATGTGATGCGGGCATTACGGGCTCCAGTATTGTTGATGTGCACAGGAGAATTTAATACATGCAACCGCCATATCCTATTTGTGCATAGACGGATCCAGGGGCGCGAAAAGACCGCGCCCTCGTGAGAACCATAAATTCACGAAAGCCAGCATTTTAAGGGGTAATTTAGCGCCTGCCCCAGACCCCTTTTGAATCTTGAATGGGCCAATGGGAATATGGGATTCCCGTGAGAAAATAAAGAAGGTGAAAAATATATGCACGGTCAGGGTCTCCGGGAGCCTGTCCCGATATAGTCACTCCATTTCATCCCAAAGATTTGACCTGTCAAACAAGGGTGGATCCAGGATTTTGTAAGGGGAGCACACAAAAGTTTCTGACAAGCAAAAAAAAAGGGGGGCGATCAGAATTGTTGGGTCCAGTTCCCTACAAATCTTTCTGACAAGCAAATTTTTAAAAATAGAAAAAAGGGTTATTTTTTTTTCATAAGGGGGAGTTCACACTTTAGAAAAGAGGCCGGGCTCAATGTACACTTTCAAACAAGGGGGGCACGGACCGGAAGTACCCCCCTAAAATCCGCCACTGCCCTCAAAGTTACTAGGACAACAAAGGCTCTCAGGCCTGACCGTGACCGTTTGGTTTTAACCATTGGGCCCCAAAGCCCCCGAAAAAAGTTCAAATGCAATTTTGAATAGCCTTTGTAATTTTCTTAGCCTAATTTTCGTGTATAGGTTCAAGTCCTTGTCATTGAATAATAAGGAATAACGAGTCTTCACTTAATTGGTAAAATAGACTTGTACAGTGATTGTTGTCGTGTCAGGAAAGCTTGGTTTTACTTTTAGAGCCTCATTATGTACCAAAATTTGTATCGGCAGACCTAGAAATAGGGCGTATAGTATATGCTACGTTATATTCATTCTGGCCATACCAGGGAATCACATTAGCATACAGAATTATATTATATCAGCTAGCACACCTGGCTGTGTTTGTATCCATTGCAAATTTAAAGCCTAAATCTTTGTTAAGTACCAAGTGACAAATTATGGCATTCACCCCTTACGAATAATTGCATTTCATTATAGTCAGAATGCAAAAAGTATACCTTTTATATATATATATTACAAGTTGTACGTGTTAGGTCGGGAAAGCCATAATGTTAGTCTGAGCGAGCAACAACCAATGTATGCAGTTTGTCATCCGTCTACTGATATGCAGTTCCTGGTAACAGGTGAATATAATATTTTGTCACTAGGCAAGCGTGTATAAATTTGGCTGCATTACGAAAAGACGGTCTATTGAACCGATTGAATTCCTTCTGCCTAAAAATAAGAGGTCTGCATGTTCCCATTATAACAGCAATGATGAATTAAGAGAAAGCTGTCTATTCTACATTATCAATATAGGCTTGGATGGTATAGTGTGCTATTTGCATAGGTCAAATTCTTTGAATAACGAGACATTCCTGACATAGCAACATTGGATTTTTTTAAGTTATGATCCTACGAGTCTGGGCATCGTTTCATCAAACCGTCATAAGTACAAGTTCGCCGAAACGCATGTTAATTTTAATACATGCGTTTCAATGCGTTGTCGGTGAACTTGTACTTATGACCGTTTGATGAAACGCTGCCCTGGTATGTTAACAAAATTTACAGAATTTACAAAAGCGCAACTTTTTTGCTTGTGACTCATATATTATACATGTTAAAAGCGTTGATTTTAGATGAGGTGCCACGAAATCGATGAATGGCACCCTATTCAAAAATATTTATGCGAAAAACACAAATTCATATGTTTGTCGCGAAATATATAAACAAATGTAGTTTCTTAATTTTACACATCCAGGTGAATCTGATGAAATCATCAAATTCATTTTGTTTTATCTTAATGTTAATTTATGCTAATTTATGCATATAACGCATATTCTATGATATACTCACAAAATAAATGTGGAAGGCCTTTATATTCTACCATATATTCTACCACACAAGCACCATCAAATGGCTATATGTGTGATATTCTGAGTATATTCCTTGACTTTTAAAATTATTTTATTATAATTTATGCATATTAATGCATAAAACAAAATATCAATGCTATATTAATAACCGATTATAACCATCACTTCCAATTTGATACTCACTGGTAAACAAGGTCAGGTAAATGAAAGGACAAGATTAAATTGCAATTTTCAGAATATATTTGTTGATTTAAGAGCTGAAGCTCTATTATTCCATAATTTTCATAAACGTGGGAAATTTTGCATGAAGATGTGAGTTATTTTGGCGGGTCCTGTGGGAAAAATTTGTAGGCACAAAGAATACATATTATGGAAAGTTTGGTACATTTCAAGCCATTGATATTTATATTGTCAAAGGATTTACTGATTTAATGCATGTAGATCGCATAAATTAATACTTTGCATGAAGATGTGGTTCGATTCGATGGGTCCTGTGTGGCAAAATGAAAGCTATTGTCCTAACAAGTGCATCTGCAAAGTTTGGTGCTTCTGTAAAATCTGTCCCCAAAACTAAAAATATATGAGCTTAACAGACCTGACTATACTCTGCTGAGTGTATATCTACTACGCTTGTCTAAACAAGGAGAGGAAAAATAAAAAATTCCAAATACACGAAAAAGACAGTTGTATAGGGCTGTAATGTGTTATACATAGGCTATAGTGTGATGAGAAAAACAGACGCTCTTTCAAATCATGGAAAGAGAGCTCAGAATAAATACCACTTTGAAAATAGGAGGGGAATGATATAAAGAGTTTCTGCACTAATGCGTTCGAGCTCGACCGCTAAAAGCTGGGTTTAACATAACAATTTTACACTATATTATTTAACATATTCACATGGTTTTGAAATTAATTAAATTATTAATAGATTTGGCTTAGAATGTGGGATAAGACATCGATTAAAGTTTTAGGAAAAGTGATCACTATTTAGTAATGGAAAATGAATGTTCATAGATCATAAGAATAGTGAATACTCTAAGATACGAATATACCCTAAAATAATACATATATAAGAGGGGCGGGTAATGTTTAAAGGAACTTCATACATTTGTGTGTGTGGTTCATCAGGAAAATGCCCTTCTGAAGAATAAACAAGAAGTAGTTGTATTATTAACGACGATGTTTGCCCTTCAAAGTACACAGAACATGTATATCATTTAATCTACCCTCCGGAAATTTAATATGAATGATCAGTGGTTGCAAGACAGGCTTGCCACAATAAAGTTATGGGGGAAAAAAATAAATCCTATAGGGGGTACTTATCCATCAAAAGTATATCTTTTATACTCATAGCAAAATGCATATACTTTTTAAATATAGTTTCCTGCTTGGACACCATCCAGCCTCATAAGTACATATTCTATCTTAAAGCTACTAATTCGTCCCTTTTTGTCTCCTCTCTCTCTCTCCCTCTCTCCCTCTCCCTCCCGCCCCCCTCTCTATCTCTCTCCCCCTCCCTGTCTCCTCTTCTCTTTCCATTAGGTCATCAAGTATCTCTCCTTCTCTCTTCTCTGCTCATATGAAATGAAAGGGCGTCCTTGGAAGCTGTTGCTCCGAGCCAACAGAGTTTGGCCAACTCGGTTTCAGTTGGGCACAACGTATATTCCTTTGTTGCATGTTTGCCTAACAAAGCAACATGCGCCATATTGTTACCCACGTGGAGCCGAGTTGGCCAAACTATGTGTATGGATGGCTCTGCTGTTGCATAAACATAACGCATGTATTTGGCCAATAGAGCGCTTCTCTGTAATGTATACACATTTTATGCACATAATCTCTGAGCGCCTATAGTGACGAGCTATTCCATTAATCTGCTTTTTTAAAATGAGCCTCAATGCTTGGAATCCAGTTTGCATACACTATTTGTTGCTATGTCCGGCAAGCCACCGGTAAGCTTTCAGGTTGTCCAGAACAACCTTTGTTTGAAAGTTATGTATAAAAATTGCATACATTACCGAAGCGGTCTATTCGGTTCAAATAGAGCACAATATAGGGCGCACGTTGCTTTGTTGGGCAAGCAGCCAAGCACACCCTACATTTCCTACAAGAATATTTTCCACCACTTAGATTCCTTAGAACTTTTATATGGTATATCGTCCATATTTATGAGGCAATTTTAGAACAAATGAAATATTTTCTGTTGCAATTAATGTGAGATCAGTTTCGTAAGATTACTCCACTGAAAAGTTAGAAACAAAGCTGTAACGGACAGGAATTGCCCCATATTATGATACCGATTCAATAGGCCGTTTTCGTAATGTATTCAAATTAATGCCTGTAATTTGCATTCTGGCTTGGAAATATAATACTTTGTAACTGGTGAATATATGTTCTGTTTCATCGGTGCTATGTCGGGGAAGCTAATATAATAATACATATGTAATTCTGTTATATCAGCAAGCGGAAAATTATGTCCTTGTAAAAGCATGTACATACCATTATGTATTCAATCAACTCAACTTGTTGATCGTGTTCTTGCTTTTTTGTGTCGGGGAATTTTCGGACATGTTCCATCGCCCCGGCCCCACACCCCGGCTAGAGAATCCTGGAGCCTCCACTTATATCATAGCTTATTGGCGAACAAAACGAAGAAGCAAACAGGGAAATAAATTCTCTCTTCTCTCTCTCTCCCTCCCCTCCTCTCTTCCTCCCTCCCGCGCTCTCCGCTCTTTCTCAATACATGTATATTATTAATCTCCCTTTCAACAATAACCTCTTGCTATATGCATTCTGGATAGTTGTAAAATTTCAAATTGGAGAATCCGTTATATCACTGTAATGAAGAGTCGGCCAATAAATCTTTCCCAATTTTTTCCAACAAAAAATGACTAAAGTATAGTTTTTCAAAATTTACGACTGAGTAGAAGCTGTTTGTTTTTGGAGGCCTCGTTAACACATGCTATCCATAACGGTACAGCGCCGAGGGAAAGGTCGCTTACAAGAGAACTGGAAATTCATAAGTGTACAACAAATAATGGGAGAGTTGTCACCAGTCACAGTAGCAAGACCAACTCGCCAATTTCAGATTCACATTATTATATTCAGTTTGTAGGCCAATTTTCGTTACTTGATTTTATCCAATTTTGCACCAACCTCTTTGCCCGTTATCATCGATTTAACTTATAAGAACAGTTGGACTGCCCTGTTTTACTCTCTATGTTCAATGTCAAACCTATTAGCAACATACAACCATCCGTGGAAATTCATGAAGAAATAAAACAGAAATTTCATGGAAAAAATAACAATAAAAGCAATTACGCAATTTTAAAATGTTTAACAATTTTACAGATTTATTGAATAACATAGTGCCTGCATTTATGTAATCGGAACTTTCATGCAAGTCAGTGCATCCGACATTGCACAACAACAGTAATACATGTACCGAATATTTAAAAAGTAATAATACTCACAATCCTTTCATGGAACCATTTCCTAAACTATACATAATTCATTCATGTACTTCACATTTCTCATACACTGGACCCTACTCAGGGAAGAGAAGAGAAGAGGAGGGAAAGAGAGAGAGGGGGGGGGGGGGGTGAGGGGAAGAGAAAGGGAGAGGGGAAGAGAGAGATGGAAAGGAGGTGTTGTATGAAAAGAAAGATGCTGATCCTTTTCAATAAAAAGCACAACACTATAGGGTTCTCACGGCAGCCATGCTGGAGGACATAATAAAAACCTGTGCAATCAGACTATGAAAAGCCATTGTTGTCATGGTCTAGTGCACAGGTTTTTTGTTTTGTTGTTGTTATGTCCTCCAGCATGGCTGCTTGTGGGAACCCTCTATTAAATGGAGGCAGAAAAAAAAAAAGGAATGATAGATTCCACAAAAATGAGAGAGTAAGGAGTAAGGGGGGTAGACAGAGATAGCAGCAAAGAATTTGAGATGGTAGGGACGGGAGAGAGAGAGAGAGAGAGTAGGGGCGCCCCCCCCCCCTCTCTCTCTATCGATCGAGTGATTAATAATACGTGTGATTCTCAGCACGCTAAGATAATATAATTTACAATGATTAAGATATCTAGGTGTGCTACGAAACGCGACGTGAGATTTTACACAGTACTTGTATACAGGGAACGTATATATTTCAAATCAAGCACAATGTAATCAAGGAAAATTCCAATTGGAGGAACACAGTCTAAAAGTTACGATGTACTTTAAGTGACCTCTGTATTGATTACTCATTAGGTACCCGATACTACATAGGACATTCAATTGGTCTGCAGGTGTGTCTCTTTATCATAGTCCTAGTAAAACGAAAAGTCTGTCCATGCATGTGCAACGTAACTCAACACTTCCGTAATTACAATACATGCTATATTATTGTGAGAATCGGTAAGACGCCTGAGATACCGAAATATATTTTGCTCTATTTGGTTAAAGAATAGTAACATTACTTTTTATTTCATGAAGTTCTAAAATCTCATTAAGATCAAAGTAGTTTGTGTTGTTCGAATGAAAGAACACTTAAGACTCAATATCATTTTATTCAGGAGGAATTTTAGAGGTAAAACATGTATGTGATACTTGATCACTCCTATAAAATTAATTATCAACATAAATTATTTGATGACAAAAAATAAGTACAATATTGAAGATTTCTTCAAAGCTCATCCATCTTGAAACCTTTACAGAGCCACTGAAGTAAGTTTGCAGACAATGCAGAGACTCTAGACACATATCCTACTCAGCAATATTTCATCTGGCAAACATAGTTACGTCAAACAGCAGAGATAACAGTCGCACTTGTCAATCGCATAAAACTCTTTTGGTCTCGTAAAGTATATATGTCTGCAGCAGACAGTACTGTCAAACATTAATGCTTGTAGTCCATCCAGAAAATGAGTATTTTGCCTTTCACTAATTGCTTTTGTTGACAACTTACATAACTTTAAAGAGAAGGTCGAGTTCTGGGAAAGGTGCAAAATAATTTGTGAGCTATCTCATTCCTTTTATGTGTTTATGTCAATTTATGTGTATGCAATCCCATCCATATACCCATTTTTGTGTGCAGTGCATGTGCTTTTCAGTAAGATTGGGTCAGTTTCTTATTTAAAAAAAAAAAAAAAAACTCCTCACAGTTAACACCAATTCTTATGCAGACATCATCAACCTTTCCCAATTGTTTGAAGCCATTTTTTCACACTGTAATCGCTATACCAGAACTCAGCTTTCCCTTTAACATAAAATTATAATTATCAAATTGTGCATGCATAACACAATTTTTATTGAAACTAGCAAACACCGACACCACTGAGTGCTGATAAAGTTTCCTATCATTTAAAAAACTGCAATTTCATCACATATGGAATAAATACAACATATATTGCACTTTTTAGCGACAACTTAATCACAGTTTCCCATTTTCTCAAGATCATGCAAGGCTGTTTGGTTGATTGACAATAATTATCCTATTGTAGATCAACTGCATCTACATTCTAAATATACATTTAGGTATTGATTAAAGCACTTCATGGCGTCGAGCAAATTAGTTTTTTACAGTCCAAATTTGGTGACCTCGTGCAGAACGGTACACCGTTTTTTATACTGTCCAAATATCTTATTCATATATTTGACTAAATGACTGAACACAACGATTTAAAAAAGACCTGTTTATAGCTCATCAATATGTACTGTTTATAAGAAATTATAAATCATATTCGATTGGAAATGCTCTATTCATATATACTTTTCTTTATCAGCAAAAACAATATGAAGAAATGTGGCCGTATTTCAACAAGGTCAATTTAAAAGAGCTTCACTCGGTGTTTGTTTTTCTCAGTTACCTCAACGTCCAGCATTTTCTCAATTTTTACCCCAGTCACACAAGACCGATAACATAACGTAACGTTGCATTACACCGACTGGCGCAGAACCGACCGGTTTGGAGTCGGGTTGGCGGCGGGTGTGACGGATGTATATTCATGGCAGTTAAACATTTTGAATTTGGTTATTCTTTTACTGATTGTAATATTATAGTCATGATAATTTACATTAATACCATATAGGCATAGACCTGTATCATAATTCACGTGGTATATCAGCTGGAAGAGGAAGGAAAAGTGACTGTTCTAGATCCTCTAAGCGGACACGACTGGACGTCTTTCTGTACCCTAACCGATCCATAATGTCTCCACACTCTTTCTCCACTTGCAACGCCTCCCTGGACGTCATAACCGTTCTCCATTTGAAAGCTGCCTCCGAAGAGTTCTTATGCGACCCGTAGAGCCTATCGCCGCCTATGACGTCTCCTTCGGTATTGTTCGCCACCCAACGTCGAACTTTATCGGGAAGATACATGTCGAAGTAGCGGTAAACGTCTTCGGTGACGCTTAGTGGTGAAGCGGCGTAATCCTCGTAGCGGATTAGCTTGTAGCGGCCTTTCAACCAATCAGGTTGCTTCTTCGCTAGCGTGATAGTAGAGTCTAGCCATTTACAATACGCTGGAATAGTGTTAAGAAGTGGGAACACATCCGAAGTCTCCATGAGACCTAAGATATCCAGTCTTGTCCCACGCGCTAAAGGTGCCTGATAGTGGTAGTGATGCAATGACATTGCTCTCCTCGCGTCATCACCAAGGAAAGGATTTGCGATGCGGTCATCACGTAAGACGCGGTGGCGGTAACCGCGAGCAGCTAACCGGCGCTGCACAGCATTACTATCTACGGAGTAAACTTGACGCCGTGAATTCGCTACACCACGGGGGTCTCGTATAAGGTGCAATATTTTAACATCAACCGTGTCTTCTTCAATAAGTTGGAACAGCAAATTTAGATCAGCGCGAATTGTTTTGATCCCTCTGTATTTTTTAAACTTAAGGCATTGATGGCGTAGCATATTCGAAGTTGCGCGTTTACAAGAGCTCGTCACAGCGCAGACAGGTTGGATCATACTACTACGAAATCCTCCTCCAGCTGGCCATCTGGTAATACTGGAGATGAAGTTGGGCGGGAAATCGCAAGAACTTATCTTGCGCAGAAGGGAAGTAGCTGCTGTTGTAAAATGCGATCTATGTATAGTTCCTTTCTTGTTCCAATCACACACTGCGTGTAGAGGCTCGTAAAGGAAACCTATTGATGGGTTCTGATTAAAGATCTCACCAATGAGAGTTGAACCTGTGCGCATGCGCCCCATTAAAACAAGAAAAACTGGTTTTTCAGTTTTCGATATAATTTTACCTTTAGTCCTGTCGTTATTACTGTTTACGGTAATCTTAGCAGTGTCAATAGTTATAGGCTTTGTTCTTTCAACCACCTTTCTGCTATGTGTTCTTTGTAATTGATTAATCCAGTCTTCGTCCGAGCTGTCGTACCGATGTGACGAAGTCGAAGATTTCGACAATGAAACATTTTTAATGGTAAGATTAAGAACCATTTTACGAATTGGGATGGAATTATCCGATGTTGTCGGCTCATTTTTCTTCGGACCAGTCGCAGCGGTGGAATAAACCCGCTCGGGGCTTGACAAGTATGTCGTGTTGCGAGATGGCGAGATCTGCTCCATTGTTTTCTGCATTCGAGGCCTTGCTCTATGTTCACCACTATGACCACTGCTCACATACATCATGCTGGCGCCAAGACGTGATGTGATGCTTCCGAAAGCTAATAAAGACACGAGAGTCAAAGCGAAAAAAGCGATAAGAGGTTTGACCCATTTACGAGTCATGAATTCCCCCAGAGCCATAACGGTGACGACGTTGAAGACGAAAGCGCCTAAAAGCTGCTTGCCATTTTCACTTTTTCAAGCATAAACACACTTGAGGCAATTGAGGCCACATCCACAATTTTACTTTACAATATTTTCTTTTGAGAACAAAACATACAAGATCATTTTTCTTCAAACATGCGCGAAATTTGACGTGTGTAGCTTGAAGAACGGAATCAATAGAAACGAATGTTGTTCTCCACAAGATTATTCTTCTCTTGTTTAAAGAAATACAGCTGAATTAATAGGCAGCAATATTATGTTGTGTAGACAATAATAATCCTGCAATGTCAATGTCGATGTCGATGTTAGTAGACTTTCGATTACTTCAGAACCAATGGTATATCGTCTGGAAAAATCCATGACAAAGTATGGTTGAACATGTTTCAGCACTGTCAATAAATGCGATTAAAAACACCCGGAAATTTTACTTGTAATGCATCACAAGCAGTCAATCATCTCAAGGTCGTTCAATTATAACTTTCGACTGAACTTGAGCGTTCTTTCACTACTATTGTGGTTGGTTTCATCGCCTCCTGCGGAAATGATCTCGGTGATTGGCATTGATATGGAATGACACAGAGTTCACCCGCCGCGAGCAAATTGGTCCTCGAGTCACAGTTTCCTCCTCCTCTTAAACCCCCGTCACTAACTTGATGCACAATCGATCATGGGTCATGGATAACATTACCTCAAACATAGAGTGAAAGGTTAGCTCCGATTTAGCTTAGATTGTAATTTCTCGTGTAATCCATCCGTTCCACGCTGAAGGGGAAAGTAGTTGACGAAGAATAGAAAAGAGCTCTGTTCTTTTCTCTCTCTCTCTCTCTCTCTCTCTCTCTTTGGCCTTATTATGGACTCAGGCGGTTGTCTAGACAAACGTTTACATCGGTTTTGCAGATCAAAGGCGAAGTTATAGGGGTGATGTGAGTGACACCTCAAACTATTAAGGGAGTGTGTACACGTTAGTGAGAAGGGGAATGGGTGGTATGCAAAATGACTGATAGCTTAGCATGTAGGCCGTTATGTTCAAACACGCAAACTACCCCTCACTGCACAAGTTAAGACTTTAAGAGTCAGGTTTTTGACTGTATTATAATCATTACAGGTAGGATAGAGATCCAGCAATTACACTATCACTCCTGAGGAAACCTGTCTTCCGACGCGAGACTCGAGCGAACGAAACTCCTCCGCTTCAATTATCCTGATGACTTTGTAAGTTGGTATAGGGTCACAGGGTTATGATGTAGATGTACGTCTCTCTCTCTCTCTCTCTCTCTCTCTCGTTCTATTACATGTATCATAGGGTAACAGGTGGTAGTTAACCCCGTCCAATTATGATGACTGTCAGTGCTGTGTCAATGTTTTCAAGAGAGAAACATGTCATGCTGATAAGCAATTCTCCTGTATTCCTATATGCCCGGAGAATGTTGCACATAGGTTTCCCTGCTAATAAACCGAAATGAGCGTGTCCATGAAAACAATACAGTCTTGCGTAGGATACAGTAGTTTTGTGCTATGGGAAATCAAATATATCAAGAAAATAAGAAGTCAACGTTGACCTTTCTCTTATAAATGATTTGATTTGATTGTAAAACCAAACGATCGGACGTGTTCAATTAGAATGAATGTACATGTACATGCCCTTCAGTAATAAATTGTTTCCTTTTGCTTCCGTGATTTCCTCTTTGGAACTACTGGACAAACTAAGCACACACAAAATATCAGGATGACATTACATCCATGTACCTATGACGGTGTACTATCTCCTACTATGTCATCTCCGACAGAAAAGACAGTCACACTAGAACTTGGTTGTCATGACACTCATCGTCTGCTTTTCTTCACTTCTTGCTCCAGACAATCGACGTTTTGCCTTCTTCTCGGATGAAACGTCGATAAGAACGCCGTCTGCGTCTAATTTTGCGCCAGATGATTTTGTTCTATCACCTCAGTCACATCTGCTTAATAGAATGTTACAAAGAACGTAGAACGCCTGGTAATCGTATCAGTATGGAGGTGACGTACAGGAAACGTTGACTTGTATTCAGCAGGTCTTCATCCAATCCCTCATTCTGCACTGAGCATAACATTACAAGACCTGTAGAGGAAAACAAAACAAAAGAAGAAAAATGTTATTAAATTTACAGTTTAGACTGATTTCCCTTCGAATGCAATCTACAGTAAAATGAGAAATAAATAAAGCAATCGAGGGATTCGACATTTGCTCCGGGCTTTATTTTGTCAAATGTTATATAGGGATTGGATTTCGATTGGGATTCGGGTTAGGTTTAGGATCACTGCAGGAATAAAAGGTATTGATATAACTTCGAAGACACTCTACCTCGGGTTTGGGTATTTTTCTGTTTAGTAGGCAGATATAAAACAAACCCCCGGCACATACTATAATAAAAGTATAATATATATGTTATTATTTGATTTGATTTGATTCAGATTCCATGCACATTTACTATGAAATTGCAACAATATGTACAAATTATAAACACTGTAAAAACAGAGAATACATGGATATGACATAGAAAGGTGGAAAATGGATATGTGGAGGGATCTACTAGAAACCTTAGCTTGTGTGATGTAGACCCCATAATCGAATAATGATACAATAATAAATGTTTTTCGTTTAATTAATCAAGGTAATCGTTAGAGAGAGAGTAAACTACTAAACAAAACATATGTACATTATTTACAGTTGAGCTAACATTACAAAATAAGATTCATGAAATAGAGATTTCGAGTGGAAATCAGTATATTATATATACGTGTATATAATATTGTATTTATCTTTTTTATATACGTGTATATATAACTAATATAAAAAAGATAAATACAATATTATTGAAACATTAAATAAATAAATAAAAGCAGAGTGAATTATTTACATCAGTATTAATCAGTCAAGGGTTTCTTCACAAGATATTTGAACCTACTTAAGTTAGGGGTAAGTTTTAAATTCCGTTGTAATAGTTCCAATATTTAGGACCTTTGAGTTTTACTGGCAAAAGCCGTTCGAGTTTTGGTTAAATGATAATCGTTTGCTTGCCTGGTGTAATACCTGTGTAAAGTGCTTTTTTTGCAAACAGTTGTTTCAAAACGAATGGCATATTAATTTTATCAAGATTGTACATGAATTGGTAAAGCTGAAATCGATAAAGGTCATTAATTTTGAGAATACGATTTTGGCGAAAAAAAATATCAGCATGCGCTCTGTAACATGTATCATATACTAGTATTTGATTATTTCGTAATAAGTTAATGTTTTCTCTCTTTTCAATCATCAATCAATTTTCTCTTCTCATTAAGGTTTATAGGGTTTTCCACAAATAATTCCAAAGAATGACTGATATTTTATTTTTCGAGAATAATAATCAAAAATCCTGGGCATACACCTAACAATTTCTCTTTCACGTCGTCACTCTGTCAAAGATGTTGTGATCGCGGGAGCGAGCAGAGATTGAGATTGAAATAGCTTTGCTGAAAATGACCTGACCAGATGGTCTATCGCTTCATCGTTGATTGCCGAGGAAATTGACAAATGAGAGCTCTATGAGAGACTACTTTATGACATATTTTGTATTTATTGTGGAATGCACAGGCAATGGCAGATTGTTGCTTTGTCTTGTAGAATAAACCGAGTCGGAAACCATTGAGGTCATAAAGCCAAAGTTCGTTACTAGCATCTGAAAACGCACCCACGCCAATATGTAACATTTCCTTACAATACGAACCATGGATTTCCATGTGAGCATTCTACATGTTCTATATTCCTATAAGCCGGATGGTAAACAATACTACATTTTGACGGTGAACTGAGAAGGAAATATAAAGAAGAGGGTAAAAATATATGAAAAAGAAAATAACATATTGAGCACGATGTATCTCAGATGAAAGGATGTGGTGTTACTATGCTGAATACGCATGGATTATTATTTAGAAATAACGCTCACTTCCAGTATTACTACTGAGTAGTATCAGAAAATTGAAATGGGGAAAGGTCATGCATGAAGCCTATGCATGTGGCAATTTCGATTGCTAAACCTCTCTCAATAAAACCTCAGTGCTCAAAAAACATTTGCTGAAGTATAATTCTAGGAAACCCGTTGAGGCAAAACCAGCCGATATTGTGTTGAAGACTTAAGTGAGGACTGAAAACATCAAACCATTAGAACAGCTTTATCTCTATTTCACCTTCCACTTATACAATCATAATTGTTTATTTTCATTCCATAAATATCATCAGAAAATGGTCAATATATACTGATATCATCACTCGCACACTCATTATTTTGAACCGTCATATTATCGCTATTATTGAAAACGTATGCTTTCACTGTATTGTACAAGTATATAAATTTTCTTATGTCAACAAAGCTTTGTGAGAAATTCTTCGTTTCTTTAAATTGTAGTATGTATTGATTGTGCACAACAACCTTTGCGATGCAAAATGTCATATTAAACATACCATTCTTATAATAGACTATGCTGCAAGATATGTGCATGCTAAGTATCAGAAATCTAATCCTCTTCATAATTATTTATGGGACATAAAAACTTAACCCAGTATACTGGCGTATATCACGATAATGGCATCTGTGTGGCAATTATGTGGCATACGAGATCCACATCTACATTAGATCTAGTTTCCTTTCAGCATTCTCCCCCACCCTCCTTCCTTCTCTCTCTCTCCCTCTCTTTCTCTCGCTTCCTCTCTGTCTCTCCCTCTTCTCCCCTCTATATCTTTCTCTTCGTCTCTCCCTCCCCTCTCTCTTTCTCTCTCGTCTCCACCATCCTCTCTCTCTCTCTCTTTATCCGTCTCTCCCTCTCCTTTCCTCTTCCTATCGTTTTCCTTTCTCTCTCTCTCTCTCTCTCTCTCTCTCTCTCTCGATATCCCACTTTTTCTTCTCCCATCCATTGATATCTGATCCCCAACATCTCTTGAACTTCCTGTCTTCCAAATTATAATATAGTCCTCTTCTCTCTCCGGCTATATGGTATATGACTTCATAATATTTTTTTAATAAAGCCTGAAAAAATCGTAGCGCCCCGACCGGGAATCGAACCCGGGCCACTGGCTTAACGTACCAATGCTCTACCACTGAGCTATCGAGACACGGTCGGACAGTACAATCATTTCAGGCTTATAGTCACTTGTTTTTACCAAACTATACAGGGAAGGCATCCACCATTCATTCTTGACCGTATAGCAGGCCTCCTCCAATTTAAGTGACGGCCACATAGAAGCGGTGAAATCCATCACCTTTATACCCCTATGCAGCAGTTTTAGTATAAATTGTAATCATAAAGAGGAGATTATTAATAATCATAATATTTTTGAAGCCAGTGGCCCGGGTTCGATTCCCGGTCGGGGCGCTAAGAATTTTTCAGGCTTTATTAAAAAAATATTATGATTATTAATAATCTCCTCTTTATGATTACAGTATATGACTTCGTTAGCAAAATATAATTTATCATTCAAAAGATAAATCAGGTCAGCTTTACGGAAGCAAACTAAAATAGTCAAACCATCATATTTTATAAATTCATAGACCACTATACACGGTATGGCCTGAAGTTTAGATGTTACGTGAGCTAAATCGTATGACAAGCGAAGCTCATAAGCCACTCTGCCACTATATTACCATGGCAACACATTTATCTTAATTACATAGTTTGCGTACTGTTGGAAATGTGTACTCATATCAAGTAAACATGCCTTCAAGATGCCGATATCAGCGTAATCCATTACGTCTCCCTTGCAGTATGCGTGTGTATCCCTGTCACACCGACTAGACCAACACCAGACCGAACAAATAAATTACGTTACCCCTAATGGCACAGAATTTGCCAAGTATCGGTGGTGTGACTGGGATATTAATGTGCATAAAGCAGCATAGTGATGACATAAATAGAGTGAAGATTACGACACTATGGGTGGGTTACATTGGTTCCACTCCACGACCAAGGAATGATGCATCACTGATCTTACCAAGTGTGAATAATTGCTCCTCAATCTTACCACATTCCGGCGAGTTAAGCCATAGGCCCTGCTTGCTCAACATCTTTTGAGCTCTACTAGTACTTCCTCTTTCCATTACAAGTGCCGAGTAGCCTACTATAATACATCAGTATTGATACGTCACCCATTCCCACAATCATTTAATGCTGTCATCTTTATTGTTGTGCTAGGTTTACAATTCATAAATTTTAATCTCACAAAAAACAATGCCCCAAAGTAAAAATTTCTTCATCATATTATACTCTTCATTATGTGTGCCCTCTCTCTCTCTCTCTCTCTCTCTTGCCCCCCTCACTATTTCTCTCTGTTTCAGTTTGATATAATTTTTAGCAAAACAAACAACACTAGCAATTCAGTTAAAAAATTATGCATTATAAGTGTTTACTTGTGCCAAATAACATTGTAAAAATAACTTTCAATTTAAAAAATATTTAAAAAACGGCTTGAATGCCTTTAGTATTCAGCCGCGTTTTCCAGCGTGACAAGATAAACCTCCTCCATACATCATCATAGAATGACACAGGTCTGCTACCATCCTCTCATTGTTGACCCGCCTGGTGGTAAAGCCGATGATCTGCTGAGCGGCTCGAAGCTGTCATCTCTATGATATGAATGAATGAGATGAAGACAAGTATATACAGTATGAACAAGACACTAATGTAGCGTTTCCCGAAACCGTCACAAGTGTAAGCTCACTGACATTCCTTCGAAATGTGTGTATTTAAAACTAAAAGCAGGGTTGTGACATCAAGGAGTTATCACAGAAACTCCTTGGTGGTATAAAAACTTTTTATTATTTCAAACGCTTTTAATCGTTTAAAACGTTTTCTTTTAACGGAACGTGCTTTCACGGCGTCAATTTCATTATGTTATAAATATCCTTTTTGAATCAGAATTTAAACTGAAAATAAAAATATAATGACCTCATTTTGAAAGAAAATTCAATTTTCCACTAAAAAAAAAAATATCATTACTAGGAAAAAAAAATTAAAAAGATCTTCACCCTACTAGTATATACTGACAAAGAGGGCAGAAACATGTTTTCAAAGTGATACTCCCGATATGTCTATGGGGCATTTTGAATCACTTTTTTGGGGGCCCGAGGCCATTTAACAAAAATTTAAAACGTGTTTAAAAACGCAGTGTTTTTAAAAACCTTTAAAAAGTAGTGATTGAAACACGCCAACCCTGGATGTCGGTGCACTTGTATTTATGACGGTCTCGTGAAACGACTCCCAAATGGAGATTCACGATGAATACATTAGAAATTATTAGCATGATTAGTGAGAAACGAGGAGACAAAAAATGAAGGAAACATTGTGAGCAACCAGGACACCAAACGAAGACATCCGATCATTCACGTATAGATATTGGTGTGAACCAGAAACAATAAATAGATAAAACAGTTACACAGTGCATTGAACTAGAAACAAAATCAAGAAGACTGTAATAAGTATGAGATTTAAAAAACTGTGAAGTAGACTTGGAGGAGGAACTCGATGGAGATCGACAAAACATATTAGTACACGTCTGTGTGAACGAGAAACGATGTGAAAGCATTCAGTTAGATACGTACTAGTGTGAACGAGAAAAAATAAGCTACATGAATTTGAATGACAGACGAGGTGAAGATAATAAATAGTGTGAAAGAGGATGTACTAAAGAAGACGCACGTCTCTTGGAGATGACAAGCTAAGTTTGGCATGTGAGTCTGTCATCCCTCACAAGGCTGTGTTTACTATCATCTCTATCTCCCAACCATTCATCTACTGGTGACTGATGTACCAACTGAGGATGAAGTGACAATGTGTTTGGAAGCTGTGACAATGGAGACGTGTCACAGGACATTGCCCTTCCAGTTTTACTGCTTCCAATACGAGATTGTACATAACCGAAGTCATCATTTCATTCACATATTCTACCATCATTTATTCTTATAATTTATTTACATATTTAGTCAATCATGTATTTGACGTTATCTTCCATCCAAACGATCAATTAACTTGAGACCGAAATTGACATTTAAAAAGTCAGTCAGCGTGATGAATGAAACATGACACTGAGCAACTTCATTTCATTTTTCTCTTAACCTCCAGATCTCCTTTTAAAATTCATTTGGCCTTATTTTCTCAACTGCTCTCTGTCCCTCTGTCTCTCTCTCTGTTCTGACGATATACCGATCCGGTCTAAAAGCTAGACTTGTACTTTCAATAGCCTAGAGCACCGCCTTTTGGATTATGCGATTCCAACAATCACCTCTTTCATATCTAAGCAATAGAATACGATATTGAGATTGCCATTCAGATCGCGCTATCACAGTGATTTTCTTGTGTACAGTATCTTCCTTTTGCATTAGGTATAGAATTGTATTTGGTTGCATAACTGTTTATCAGGTGGGGTTTTTGTAAATTTTGTATGCTATTATTATAAGTACTTAAGCATCAACGTTTTTTTTAAATTTTATTATTATTATTATTATTATCTTACAAACAGGACTCAATTCGTAGCTATTAATAATTCTAATTCTAAGATACAACCCATTACTTGTGGAGTACCTCAAGGTTCCCTTTTAGGCCCACTTTTGTTTATTTTATACATCAACGATTTTCAAAACTCATCCTCGATACTCTCCTTTCTTCTCTTTGCAGACGACACAAGTATATTTTTTACACACGATAATCCTCAAATCCTTCTTGATAGATTAAATACTGAACTGACATTTGTATGTGATTGGGTGCAAGCAAATAAGTTATCCCTTAATTTTAAGAAAACAAATTACATGTTTTTTAGTAATTCGTTGCTAACTTTACCTGGTCGTGTTTTAATGAATGGAAGTGAGTTAGAAAAAATAGACTCGACAAAATTTCTTGGCCTTTACATTGATTGTAAATTATCCTGGAAAGTCCACATTGACCACTTATGTAAATTGCTTTCAAGAAATCATTAATAAACGGAAACATCATTTCCCTCATCATATTTTGAAATTATTATACTCCACTTTATTATTACCATATTTAAGTAATGGAATCTTAGCTTGGGGAAATTCTTCCAAGAAAAAACTTGAATCCATACTCAAAATACAAAAAAGAGCTGTAAGGACAATTTCTTCTGCTGATTTTCTGGCACATACTGATCCAATATTTTATTCAAACAAGTTACTGAAAGTAACAGACTTATACCATCATTTTGTCGGGATATTTATGTATCAACTTAATAAAGATGAATTACCGAGTGTTTTTACCAATATGTTTGTAAAAAATAATGAATTTCATTCCTATCCCACTAGACAATTACACAATTTTCATCTTTCCCCCATGCGTACGGTTCTTGCCCACAGGACCCTCCTTTTGGAACAGTTTAGACACTAAGATAATTCAATCTCCCTCGTTGTATTCATTCAAGCGTAGACTTAAAGATTTTCTTTTGCAACCATATACATGTACCGGTATGTAAGATTTTTTTTTTTTTTTTTGCTCTTTATATTGCTTCGCTCGAGTGACTTGCTAACCTTTACTTATGCGTATCATTAATTTTCCTAAGTTCATCTCTCTTCATTGCGTTAGAAGTTTTATATTATCATTGGTATCTTGCCTGGGAACCTATGTTATACAAGCTTTGCTTTTTAATAGGTTCCTCATATTTCACGTTATTGCTTATCTTTTACTACCATTGTTGTTGTTTTTGTCATTATGCCTTATCTTGTTGAACTTTTATATGAAAACTGTTGTGTGGAATGTGAAACAATAAATCAAATCAAATCAAATCAAATTATTATTATCAACGTTGTTTGTACTTTGTACGAGTTTATGTAATTATGTGCGTGGAGTCTAATGTAATTGCCTAGACATGGATGGAGCAGGTGAAGTGCTACTACAACTGCCACTTATATAAAGTCTCCGTAGTATCCGAACTATAAATTTGCATGTATAATTTGTACTTCAGTGGACGATGATATTGCAGATACTCATTCATTATCAAGGAGTTACTCAACGATAATAACTCCTTGATGATAGCAAGGTATATATGATTATGTGTCCTAAGGATGATGATGCTGCTGTTCACGATGCAGGTGGCAGTGGTGGATTTAAAGTTAAAAGTACCATGATGACGACATGATGACGTTAATAGAGAAAATGTGGACATTTAAGTTCATAATATTGGTGTGTGAAATACTAATAAACCCTTCATTGTCATGATTGTATATGACAAACTATGATTTATCTGACAACACCACTGATGTAGAAGATTTCTCTATAGCACAGGCTAAATTATCCAATAAGGCTTCTTTACGATAATGAATACCTAATGAGACGTACTGCCGTTTGTATAAAAACAGTCGTTCTTAGTAAAGGAATAAAACTTGTCAACCACGAAATATTCTCATACGATATTTATGAAATTTTGAATAAATGAGAATCTGTTGCAGTCTACTTCTAGCACACGAGCGTAGCGGCTGCCATGAAACTCTATATATGAAAATAAAAATTCAAGACCTGGAATGTCATTTGCCATTTCCAATATTAGCTAGATCAATAATTACTAATTATTGATCAAGGATTTTGTTAATCATTCAGAAGTATAGTTTGGAGGAAAATTGGTGAAGTTGAACAAAGTTATGTTTCCGAATGCAAAGGTTTACAAAGTTTACACATACCATGCAATATGGTTAGAATTTGGTTAGAATTTGGTAAGAACGTGCCAGTCCTATCTTAGTTACATTTTGTCCTTTTATAGCGGCAATGATCTAGTAAAAAGTAATCCATAATTATAAAAGTAATAATTATACATACCTCTTAGCATCGGAGCACAAACCGTGTTTAAAATAAAATTTCTATCAAAAACCTACCTTCAACAGAATTGGATCCGAGGGTCTATAGAGTTTGCTTCTGAAAATCAATGGTAAATGCAACACCAATCCCTGGATAAAAAAGTGCTCTCGCCTTATACGATAGTCGCCTTCCGAATGATACGGCACTCTCGTATTCTTTGTCAATAAATATACTTTGAGCCTGCTTGCTCGCGAAGCGCGCACACAATCAATTTCACAAAGTACTTCTAGCAGTACGTACATGTCTGCTACTTCTTAGGCCGGGTTTGCAGTTCATGACCTTAATTACACCCTGTTGATTTAACATATTATACACGCCACATGCATGCTCTGCCAATTTCAGCGAAATTTCAGCGAAATTTCAGTCCTCAGCAAACATCTTCACGGCGTCATTCTGTCCCTCAGCGAGGTCTTCCGTTTCTTCAAGACCACAGAGATGCAGTCACGCTAAATTCCGTTACTAGGACCTCCTTCGCAATAAAACGCCGCACGATACGCAACTGTTCATCATCTTCATAAGTGAACTGCTATCCAAGATGATAGGGAGATGATGATGAACTCAACTCTCACATATCAATAACCTCCTCTTTTTTTCTACATTTCAAAAGTCGAACAAGATCAAACTTAGAAGGAAAGATAAGGGATTCGGATAGATGTTGAGAAATAAAAGAGAAACATTGATGATGCCAAGAAGGGATAAGGCCAAGTAAAATAGATTCCTGGTTTCTCGTCCGGATTTTTCAAATACGAGGAAGAAGGGGTTCCATGTTATTCAATATTAAGGGGCTCAAAACAAGGGGGAAATTACGCTATATTCATGACCTCTGTTACCCCATTGTCTAGATGTTATCATATTCTTATTTACTTCATTTCAGAACAAAAATATTGAATAAATAAAAAAATTGAGGTGGCCCGAAAAATAGGAAGGAGGGGAAGAGAAACTTAGAATTAATTATATTTGGCCTAATATCACTTGGAAGCTCGGATATTTGAGTAATCGTCTTCTACTTGCAGCTCAATACAGACCCAGACAGGTTTTCATTTCTATGTTAAGACAAGAAGACTGAATAGGCAATTATGTCTTCCTGCACCCTCATAAATCGATATGATTCCGAAGCTAAAGATAACCATCGTATCATGCTTAATGCGTAGACGGTGTAGTGACTCACCATTTAAGACCATCATTCATGTCATTACATTACTTTAATCTACTTCTTTCTCTCATCATTTCTTACCCTTTCTCTCTCTCTCTCTTACCCTCTCATTACTCTGCATTTTCATCTCTTTATTATGTCTGCCCATATTTCTATCCCATGTCTCCAACTCCCGAGCCGCCCACCCGTCTCTCTCTCTCCCCCCCCCCCCCCCCCCTCTCTCTGCAAACCATCATTTACAGAGAGGTCTACTTTCGATTGTGCCTCGCGTGTCTGCAATAACATCTTTTAGCTATTACAAATAGCAAACAAAAGAAATGTCCTAATATTATGGATCATGAGCTAAACCGATATTGGGGCAAGATGGCGTATAGGCAGTAATTCATTCCATGGCGTAGAAGAACGACAACTTTATGATGTACTCTATATACTTTCGAATAATGAGTATGTCCCCCCCCCCCCCCCCCCTCTCTCTCTCTCTTTCTATATCCGCCTCTTCTTTCAGTCTCTTTCCGCCTTTCTCCTTTCATCTATCTATATTTTTTTAACCATTAATGGCTTGATATAAAAAGGTGGCACCGTTCCTTAAATGTACCAGTCCTGGGAATTTATTTGATTGATCATTTGTCATGGATTCAAACAAATAGTTATAGTTTCTATGAACAATAATCTATCACTCCAAGACCGACTCCAAACCTATAACCCACAAGTGGCCGTGTGGGTAATATAGTTATTTGGTCGGTCTATTGGTGATCTCGTCAGTCAGTCTTGTCAGTGTGACTGGGTTAATTATTGAGAAAGCATGAATTTTCAGACGCACTGAAAACTCTCCAAATACCTGAATTTAATCTTGATAACCCTAGTCTGCGAGTCCAAAAGCGGGACAGCACTGCAAGGACGTAAATATGCCCAGAGGTTGAGTAAGCATTGGGCATCCTTGCTCCTTTGACATCGATTTTTAATAAGGACAGAGGGAGGGTGGCCTAAAGCGTCTAATAAAGCAACCGCCTTGTCGACTTTACGAAATCATCGTCTTCGGGTAGTTTATGTCATTAATTCATTAGAAAAACAAACACATGCTCATGGACAAAGACAATATGGATATTGGCATGATTGGAATGTGGGTTCATTCGACTGTTCGCGTGCTGACAGGCAACCGAGCATGTGGGGATGGGGGGAGATCAGACATTGCCCTTCTAAGTTCTAAGTAACCCCCTCCATCTTGTGGATACGTTAAACTGTGAGAGTGCTGATAGGAACCTAGAATGGTTTATCAGTGGCGGAACCAGGATATTTTGGAATGGCAGGGAGATGATATCAGAAACCCCTCTCCTAATATCATGCCAATTGCTTTGTTTGGGTGCTCCAATTCACCCCACCCCATCCCGCTTCTGCTAATGCCTCATATAAGAAAAACACTTCCGAGGGAAATATTGAAGAGCGTTCTGGTAAAATGTAACAAACGAGATAAGATACCCACAATGACAGAGTGATGGAGAGAGGTCTTGCTCATGCTGACAAGAAATCTGTTTCTTTCCATCCGGCCTTTGGCTCGCTGTCAGATGATATGTTACAAAATAGTGACAAACTTGAAAATTATTAAAAAGGGATGAACTTTCATATGAGGTGACTTAAACAAAGGAGATAAAAAAAACTTTGGGGAGATGGGTTTCCACGAACGATTCCACTTCTTTCCGCCCCTCCCATAGGACAAAACAAACATCGACAAGATGGAGATTATTTGTCCAAGATGTCGACATGCCCTTTTTTGCTTCTTCAAAAAAGATCCCTCTTACAGATTCTTCAAAGAAATGTAAATCTATAATTGACTGAAATCACTTGGAAGGAATGATGGACATATCAAGTGTTTCTTTCAACCTTGCAGTTGAAGTCAGATAGAATTGCCAATTATAAATGGTATTTTCAATATAAAATGAAAGAAAAAGTCACACCATAGTCCCTGGTTAAGAAAAGAAACAAGCGCTAGCAAGCCTTGCGTGTAGACTCAGAGAGGGCACTGTGTCGAGCCGTGGAGTTACACGTATACTCCTTGGTCGAATGGAAGCATAGGCCTCCAACTGTCACCACATATTTGGCCAGTGCTGGTAGAAGAACTGACATGTTTATAAACATCAGAATGCTGTGTACACTCTACGAAGCTGGTGCATCATTTTACGACTGACAATAATCAGTTAATGGTCATCAAGTTTTCTTTACGATCGCTGATAGAAAATTCCACCTCAAGCACAATGGCGAAGAGGCACAGATGGGAAGGACTGAAGATATCTGAGAAGTAAGTAATAACTGTAGCCATGATAGCAATATGCATCATCGTGATCATAGGCCATTATATTTGGATTTTCCAGAATTTCCACAAGTTTGCCTACATGTGACGTCACTGAAGGCGTATCAGAAAAATGCGCTTTGACAATCAGTGCATATAGGCATGTTAGTCATACCAAGGAGTTATCACAGAACTGTGATAACTCCTTGGTCATACGCACATCCCCCCCCCCCCCCCAAAAAAAAGAAAAAAAAAAAAAAAAAAAGGAAAACCACGCCACAATAGCCTTACTTTTACATAATGATATACTTGCAGAAGACGATACATTCATGTACAGTTTTTCGGGCAAGCTACTATACCTCATAGATGAAGTTCAACATGACACTAGACATGCTAGATTCCGATGAGCATTATGTAAATAGCCAATAGGCAGTTCAAAAACACAGAATGCCATTCACACTTTCCCTTGAGATGCAGAAAATGGCTTCGGTTTTCTATGTACAGGATCGATGCTGAACGTTGTCATGGCAACAGCGATGAAGGACAGACTGTCTAGATGGACGAAGAGATTAGCAGAAGACATAGTTCACGGTGAGCACAGGTAAAAGGTGTTAGCACTTCAAGGTAATAAGGACAGTGAAGGGAGGTTTAGAAAACAGGATGAAAAATGTTATAATCTTGTTTTGAACTATACTGATATGGGTAATATAAGCTTTTACTTTATGAATATATCTTTAACATAATCATGCTTGTCAATATCATTTACATTGCACCATTTCATCGTTATGTGCATGGACTTGCTCAAAAGCAGACTGTTTGGATGATAGATTTTTCAACGTGAATATGATACACTACAAAGCCATTCCTTTTTTCCGATAACCCTCCTCTATTTTCAGCTGGCTTTATATTCCTGGCTCCATTCGACACAAAGATGCAGTGATCAATCAAACTTTCCTGTCCTGCCCGACATATCTAGGTCATATCAGGTTACGTGATCTCAAGTTGAAGGTTTCATAAAACAGTGAACTATCCTAATGGAATTCAATAGGGTAAAGAAAGTGGACCATTTCGGACAATGAAGGAATTAGGCCTACGTGATCGTTAAGAAAAAGAAGGAAGGCATAATTATGTGAACAAGGTTGTAAAGAATATTGATACGTGCGTATTTCTTTTTAAATTTTCTTATAAAATTGAATGAATTGATTAATTTTTCTTCAATCAGACCAAATATTTATTCCTTCTTGTGCTCTAGAATCTTCTTCATTTGTCTTAATGGTGAGGGAAATATATAAATAATGATCCCTGTATATTTCTCCTTAAATTTCTTATGATTTCGTTTGTTTTTTAATCCCGAACCAATATTTATTTCTTCCCTTACCAATATTTATTTCTTCTTCTGCTTTTGCTATTTCAGGATTTCAGAGTCACAGTGCAGAGCACATAATGTGCAGACACTAAACGGATGACATTCGGTAGACATGTAATTAACAATGTGCAAAGAGAAATGCGGAACCCCAGTGGGTATAACAAATCTATCCGCTTACCGCAGTAATTGCCCATTAGTGACATATTCAACCTGTCACTGTGGGTGGAAAGTCGAAGTAAACATTGACTTATCCGTGGATGGAACGGGGGGGGGGGGGGGAGTGCCCCTTTAAAAAAAGGCCACGACGGTCGAGAAGGTAGATATATGATAGACATTTTCATTTCACCAAGAAGCTTGAACTTCCTCGACACATATACAGTTGCAGATCCAATATTTTAGATCACAGAGGGGCGCCAGCAAAACGGATGTTTGCCAAATTTGAGCGACACATTCACGGTTCAAGACCTTACGGCGATACTATGAGAGCTGCCCAAAATAGAGGAGCACAAGACTCATTAAAGAATTCTTGATTTATCCAGTTAACTAATAATAATTCGTTAGTCTCAAAATCACTTCACATCATTGATCTCTAAAATCTCATGATAAAAACCGTTCTTGTGACCTCACCCTACAATATTCGAAGACGATACACGGAAAGGACCGTAAATTAGTAGGCCTATGCAACGACTGCTGTGAATACCATAAACCTATTACATAAAATCATGTCATCCCCTTCTGTAAACTGAAATTTTGCATTATGTTGCGCGTGCATATGGATGAATGTTAAATTAGTTCTTTCAGTGGGTTGGAACTTTCACCTCTGTATGGTCAAATGCAGTCTGGCGTGACACGCAATGGACCATCCCTCCCTCCTCCTCCTTCTCGTTGAGTGAATCGTCTTTCTATATATTATACTGACGCTGTATGCTACATAAGCTGAATACCATGCGGAATAGTTCACTGAATGTTGTTCCCATCATTACAAACGACATTGCCATGCAGATAGATCAACATCCATGTCCCTATTTCCTTATTTGGGCATTTAAAGCGCTGATAAAATGTACATGTAACTCTACATGAACATAAATATTTCATATTTTATCTAAATTACAAGCCAGAGCTACATGCAGGCTATAGTCCTTATTCAAAATTTCAATATGGTTTATTTGTTTCTGATGCTTATTGATGATGAAAAGGTGACCTTTAAGATCACAAAATGCTTCGGAGGAAGACAAGTAGACATCTTCCGATATATACATGTAGTTCATAAATAGAAATTCAAAATGTTCTAGAATCGAAATATTCCTGCTCGTTGGCAGATAAACTTTCTAACTAGGCATAATCCCGATGATGATAATGATGATGATGATGATGACGACGATTATAATTACACCAATTAAGCGATGTCAATAATTATTATGTACAAACGTCCCACTCCCCTCAACTTTTTTGTTATACCGAACAGATGGACAAAATGGGATGGATTAAATTTGACCTCAGCCTGACCCAAAACAACCATATATTGACGTAAAGCTTAGTAAACAAAGAATATAATTACCCTGGTTATTCATAAATTTTCGTCTCCGTTTATCCATAAAAAATAAAAAAGATAATTTTTTTTGGTCCGCCCCCTCCCTATGGCGTAACACTGCAGGGGGTCGCTAGACGTGTGACGACATGTCATGTATACAGCTTCGAGTGCGTCTACACGATATGTCGTCATCAAATTTTCACCCCCCCCCCCCCCCCCCCCCCCGCAAAGTAGCGTTCCTCAGAGACGGGGCCCAAACCACCGGGGCTCAACATCCGGGACGCTGTTACTCATTCCACAGGAAACGGAATCTCATGAAGTTGGTTTCAATTTGTTCAGAAAATATATAGCTCCCCGTGGATGAATAAAGGGTATATTTCAAAATTCGGTCAGGATGAGGTCTTTAAATTTCATCTCGGTTTATTTATAATTGAATCATATAGATGGAATGGTGTGCAGATATTGCTGGGGTCTTAAGTCTCAAATCGCACTCTCTTTAAGTCGTACCTCCTATAATAGAAATCTCACCTTATTCAACATTGATAAATACATTTTATAATTGTGGTAATAAAGATTAAAAAGAATTTAAACTATCAAATAGATAACATAGCAGCCATTCCTTGCCCTTTCTATCTTTCATCATGTCTAGCAAGGAGGTTCTACCATTTCGAACGTGATGATGAAAGCTATATTCCCCAAGCGTTTTGAATTGGTCTGATGGAAGAGGCAAATCTTATGCCTCACTTTAGTTTTAGACTGCATTATGCGAGGTACCTTTCGAGTCTACAAATACGAACTCTAACATGTGTCTAATATCAAAACAACACGTTTCGTGGAGTCAAACCTATTATAACTAACTTTACAATGATACTCGTCAGTGGCATAGCTACAAAGGCCAAATATAGAGTTAAAGAAAGTGAGAGAGGGAAGGAAATAAAGGTGAAAGAATCCTCCCATATATATATATATATATACCATCTCCTACTCGATCGCCTTGTTCTCTTGCATTGCATTTGGCCACCCTTCCGCCCCTGACAGAAGTGCCACCTCCATGGCTGGACCACGCTACGCCACTGATTGTGGAAGGGCCAATGGCTCGACAATGAAAGTGATCGAAGGACAAATCAAATTACCATCACCAAAGACGTAAAGTCTCAGGGAAATCCCAAGATTTGAACAATAAGTCCATTAAACATGGCCCATTGTTTTTAATAATACTTCAAACTCCCCAATGCTTTTGATGAAAATTATCTTTTATGAGTTCATTTTACAGTGGGTTGTAAGTTAATTGTATTCCCATGAGTTTTGCATCATGACAAGCGTTTGCGCCAACAAACTAGCGCCACGGTCAATATAAAACACATTCAGCTGAAGAAATCGATATACATCACATTGCATATTATATATAGGAGGCATCGATAAAAACAGGTTTTCAAGCGACGACAAGGCATGATAACTATTCCGAGCTGTTAGTATCGGAATATCATATGATGATAACATGAGTAGACAGCAACATAGTTCAGACGAACGGAGAATACACAAGAAAACGTTTGCTTTCCTAAAACAAAGAATTTGTTTCTCTCATAATGCTCGTGAGATTGAACATGGTTGCTGTTTCTTTTCCCTGGCATGCTTAGAAATAGCTACCATCGTGACCACTGTCCCAATCAATCTTCCGGCCTCTTTCTGATGAGTGCTGATTCCACCTTTGCCCCCCCCCCCCCCCCCCCCCCTCTCCACGTACCAAGCAAAATCTTTATCTCCTTCCCCCCCCCCCCCCTTTCTCTGTGTGTCTGTGTCTGTGTCTCTCAGTTTCCTTCTCCCTCTGTCTTTGTCTCTCTCCCTCTCTCTTAAAATAATATCACAATCCTCATTTTCAGCACGGAAACGCTTTCTTCAGCCAATGGCTAATCTCTTTCAAGTTTCAAGTCCAGCCTGACTATACTATTCAAGTTAACCAAGAAGGTACCAGCAAGGAGGTACCTAGTCAAGCTTGGTACCAGGCAAAATAACGTCGCGTCTAGTGTGAAGTCATTACAATGTTGAGATGGCAGTTGTGCGTCATAAAATATCACTGGTAATCGGTGATGATGCGTTAATTAGCCACCTGAGATCAATCATGTGAAGACTGCTGAACTCATTGAAATCAAACGTACTAAACTGATATTCAGGTCATTAAAAAAATGATTTAAAAAAAATGATAATTTCTCCAAATGATGCAAAAGCCGTAATTGACGGATATCGCGAATATGCTTGTAGTATAATTTCTGCCTTCAGTAAAAGTATGCAACCGAATACCTCCTATAAGTACCAAATTGATATTTAAACAAAATCCAATAGTGCCTGCTGAAACCGTGTCAGCAGACACGTTTATGACGTAACATTATTACATTATTTTATTTTAGCTTCTCCAACCGTTATCAGGGACAACTGCAAATAATTGTCAGGCATTTCGCCTGTCTTTCTTTCATGGTCAGTGAAAAGTGTGCAAAGACTGGAAGAAATACAGATTTTATGTTTGCAAAATGCCTATAGTTCATGCGACCATTTTTAACCTCCAAAGAATCCGAGAGAACTCGCCCCCCCCCCCCCTTCTTCTAGATTTGGCTAGCAAACAAGCTATCCCATTACCGTCTGAGCATCGGTATACCTCGCTCAAGCTTCTTGAGATTTCCATAGGTACCATTCAACAAAGAACCATTGGCAAATTGGAATACTAGATTAGCTTCAAGAGCTGGATGGTGTGGGATGTATGCTGGGCACGAGGGCTCTGGTTTCAGTGACTAATAATTGAGCACACATGGCTTACACAAGGACTGGCAATAAAGGTACTAGATTGGATTTTTTCAGGTGGAAATGGAAAGGGTTGCATTGTGCTTTAATCTGTAAATTATGTGTGTGGGGGTGTGCGTGTGTGTGTATAAATATATATATATACTGATAAAGAAGTTTTAAGCAAAATCATTAATTTGGGGCGTTAAAATAAAAGACATTTAATTTTTCTTCTACGTCCCATTGACAAACATACATGTACACAAGAATTGTGTCCAAAGCACTTTGGATTGGCTTTACATTATAGCTCGTCAGTTGTAAAATGTTATATCATTCTTAGGGCAACCAGTAATCTCTATATTACCTGAAACTACAATCCGAGAACAAATATTTATTGTTCAAAGAGTTGACTAGTAGTGAGATGGGGAATAGTTAACCAGGGTTTACCAGGGGAGCGTTTCATCAAGTGTTTTGTCAGTGATTTTTACTGACAAATTTGCTCTCAGCCAATCAGATGCAAGGATTTCAGTAGCTTATAACAGTTGTCGGTAAAAATCAGTGACAAAACACTTGATGAAACACTCCCCTGGCCTTATACCGCAATACTAAGCTGGTAATATGGGCTGCTAGTGGCTACTACTACCGCAATACTAAGCTGGTAATATGGGCTGCTAGTGGCTACTACTACCGCAATACTAAGCTGGTAATATGGGCTGCTAGTGGCTACTACTACTAGCAAGGGTTTTTGTTGATGATTTAAACCGTGTCTATTATAGGAAATCTGTGCAGCTGCATTTGATTTCACCACATCGCAGCGGGTAAGAAACGTCTTAAGTGACATTTGAAGGTTTCCTATAATTACAGTGCACTGCCTTACTCTCATTACTCAGGCAGGTCAAAAGGCCTTTATTAATTCATGCCTATACCGATCGGACCTCACCTATGAACGAACGGGTCAAATATTCACTCATGCACTTCATCGAAAGCACACTTCAAAGAACAGAATCATCATGCCCGACGGACCTAAGCGCTCTTTATAAGGAGCCAGTATTACTATTATTATCATCATCAATGTGGTATTTCTTAAGAACTGTTTTGACCTATACACAGTAAAAAATATTTTAAACAACTCTTCAAAATTTTTAAACAACGCTGTTTAAGCCGATCACTCTGACGACTGTTGTTTAAAACTTTAAACAACCCAAGTTGTTTAAACGTTAAACAGCCTGTTGTTTAAAATTTTAAACAATTTTTTAAACAGCTTTTAAACAACTATTTGTTTAAATTAAGTTGTTTAAAAACACCCAGTTGTCTTTTTTTCACAACTATTGTTTAAAAAATTTGTTGTTTAAAAAAGTTGTTTAAAACATCTAGGTTGTTTAAAACTTTTTACACAACAATTGTTTCAAAAATACATTCAAAGTTGTTGTTCAAATTAATTGTTTAAAACACTATACAGATATGATGTGTTTACACGGTTTTTTAATGCTGTTGTACACAAAGTAAGTTCCAAATGGCAGAGCTGATTTATACGTTCAGAGGTAAGAATTTAGACTAAATATATTGTAATCTGATCGAGTTATATTCAAGACATATTTGTGCTGCCGTGACATCTACATGATGTCACCACATCCACAAAAAGATGTCACCACATCCACAAACTGATGTAGACCTGGAACTTTGCAGCGCAGTTTAAATTAGTTGCACACACACAGTATATAGGACCGGACCCACGCGCATTCACTGTGTGTACAACATAAACTGCGCTGCGCTGCGCTGGAAGGGCGACTTGCAAAGTTGCAGCTAGCTAGGTCTAAATCATAATTAATTCTGTGACTGTGGCTTAGATCTAGACATCATAATGTCATGACAGCAGAAATATGTCTTGAGTATAAACTCCATCAGATTACATTATATTTAGTCTAAATGCTTACCTCTGAATGTATCAATCAGCTCTGGCATTTGGAACTTCTGCAACATTGCAACCACAAAGGTATCCGCCATGATGAAGCCGGCCGTGTTTTTTAAACAACGTTGTTTAAAAGATTATCATTGATGTCTTAAACAGCGGTTGTTTAAAATACAGGGTCCGTCATTTAAACAATATTGCTTAAAATTTAAACAACACAAATTTAAACAGCGTTCTTGCTGTGTATACGGTCGCAATATAAAGAAAATTACTTGCATTGCTTGAAACGGCCCCAATGGTAATCGGTCTGGTCAATGTTTGGGCTTTTTTTACAATGTATAGGCCTAGATCAAAATAAATTATATCAATGGATCAAATTTATCTACATGTATTTCCCTTTGTATACAACCACTTTGTAATGTAATTTGTATCAATTCGCTGATGTATATTGCTAGCTTTTGCTGAAGTTCTCAAATTCATTTTCTTGAAATTTGTTTATAATACAATGGCGATGAGGTGATGTGGTGCGCTATTGATGGATTTGATGCATATAGGCCTACAGTCCTCTATGCTTATGATGGGAGTGGATAGCGGTGGACGGAGGGTGCATGGTGATGGTTAGAGCGTAGGCAGGAGTGATGGTGTTGTTGGTTGTAGCAGGGAGGTGAACTCATCCACCATGTCCACCTCCCTGGTTGTAGTGTAGCTTCATGGTTGTAGGTGATGTGGTGATGGTGGTGATAGTGGGGTACTAATGTTGCGATTATTCGACATCGCTGCCATGGTGGTAGTAATACTATTGTCATTATAAATATAAAGGGGTAGGGAGATATGAATGATGAGTTATGACTGTGAAAGGAAATGAATTATCAATGGGACTACTTAAACTCTTCAAAGTTCAATTCAGGGGGATATTTTCTACATGAGCTCCCTATAAAAAAAAAACTACAGCGCCCTTGATGCCACATAATTGCAGGCCTTCAAGGGAGCCTTTCCGTATCTAGATTGTCTGAGAAGATGAACGTTACTTGCACATCATTGTAAAGCACCAAGAGGCATGCACTGTAAATGAGCATCTTACTTCGTAAGTTCAATTCCTTAGCATTAATACATCCTGCTGATAGTCAGGACAATAGAGGACTTTCTTGTTACCGTACCCGTTTTCTTTATCAGTTTATGGGCCTTTATCGAGACAGATCATGATGTGGTAAGCTATTCAAGGAGAACGGATAATGAGCTGATCGTGATAATGAGAAAACCAAAGGTATGCTTACCTGATCTGAGTTCGGGAGAGTAGTAATATACTCATAAGCTCATTATATATGCTCATCGCAGTCAACATGAATATACGAAATGTCTTGGATTTTACCAGCGCGATTTTCACTAGGCCTACACTTCGCTACAGCGGATTCTTGAGTTGTCTCGTAGCTTAAATGTATCACAGGAAATGGTAAGAGTTCATGCATGGTGTTTCACTCTCAGCTCAGTGAGGAATGAGCGTAGTAGGAGATATCATCGTGTAGCGTCGAGCGGCTACCCGGTCCGAGGGCTCCGTGAGTGATGATGTGCACACATGATGAGGAATGCGCACAGCTGAAGATAATTGCAGCGTCGGTACGATTTATTCCGTAAAAATAAAATCTGCCACACACAGGGAGATTTCTAGAGAAAAGGAACTAGCTAGAGAGAAGCCCTAGAGTCTGAAAGGAAAATCGCATATAAATCACCTCAAGATGCGAGCTCAACCCCTTTCTTGTGGCAGGCGAGCGTAAATCTCGCCAAGGCGGTTGCGTGCCCTAGATTTTGAAAGAATCTGTGCACTACAAAATTAAGGAGCTAGCTGGAGCCGATGCCGCGCCGAGGGCTAGGGCGATGCATTCGACGAATAATATGAATTCTCCTCGGTGCTCGCACGCTTTCTATGAATGCTTTCTTCGCGCACGCTAGCGCTGCCAGTAAATCTTGGCTGAATCAAAGCAATATTGTAGCCGCAAAAAGTAAGAAACCTGATATTTTCAATCAATTCACAATTTGTCCTTTTCGAGATCGGATTTCAACAGTCTATTTATTGGATGGGGTTTCCGGTTTTCCGTAGCCCCCTGTTTTTCACTCCCCCCCCCTCTCTCTCTCTCTCTCTCTCTCTCTCTCTCTCTCTCTCTCTCAAACACTTTAAAAAAAAAATGTTTTTATTGATTTCATCAACATAGAATTAATAAAACATGTAATATTTCTTTTTCTTATAACATTTTTCATATATATTAACATAACATGTATAATGTACTAACAAATATTTACAAAAAGCGATGAAATCTATTATAAAGATGAGATCCCCACCCGTCTCCGAGAAAAGATAATACAGAAATGTTAAGAGGGTAATTATGTTTGCTAGAACCACACACAAATGTTTTTATTGATTTCATCAACATAGAATTAACAAAACATGTAAAATTTCTTTTTCTTATAACAATTTTCATATATAAACATAACATGTATAATGTACTAACAAATATTTACAAAAAGCAATGAAATCTATTATAAAGATGAGATCCCCACCCGTCTCCGAGAAAGGAGAATACAGAATGTTTGCTAGAACCATGCACACACATTAAAAAAAATAAAATAAAAAATAACAAACGAATTAAAGTACATAGAGTGAAATAAATCTTATACCCTCCCCCCAGAAAATGGGAAAATAGAGTAACTCCTTCTCGGACCCACCCCCTCCATACACACACGCATACATACCCACCCTACCATACGCACACACACACCCCTACACACCCTATCCCACACATACATTTAGCATTAAGGTTAACCGTTCACAGTCACGTAAGGCAATCTTGCCTGTTTTGATGGCTAACTGCTTTTCTTCCTCTATAAAATCTATAACTTTTTTCTGCATTTTTGCTTTTGAAGGTAGGTGTCCTGCCCTTGATTTTAAAATTATCTTTTTTACCCAGATCATGATAGTATTCACACTTTTTATTCTATTCGAGTTACCTGAAAGACCTAAAAATATATCTTGCCATCTCATATCCTTAATTTCAACTAAACCAAAATGTTTAATGATAGATTCCCATAGTTCCCTCACCCTCTCACAATTTAAAAATAAGTGTAAGTATGTTTCTTTGTCTTTCTTGCATAAAGAACAAGAATCATTATCAACGAAACCAAACTTCATCAAATGAACTTTTGTGTAAATGACTCCGTGTAATAACATGAATTGAAATTCCCTCTGTTTTCTAATAAGTGTTGTATTTTTGGCTGCTAGAAATAAATCTCTTAGTTCTTTATCTGTTAAATCAACATTATTACTATCATATTTTACTTGTAAATTAAATGAACTCTGTAAATCCCTGACAAAACATTCATAGATTCTTTTCGATTTTGCAGCATGAAACATTGTAGTTTGACCAAAAATATTTAGGTTTATATAAAAATTCGAGAAATCCACTTGTTGGAATTTAACCGCCGGGGTTGCACTTCCAACTGGAGGGTATGACATGTGCGATTTCTATTATTCGAAGTAATTGAGATGAATTCAATCCCAGATTTGTAAAATGTGCTAGAGGTTTCATATGACCATTATCAAAAATGTGGTCTATATGGAATATACCTTTATCAAATAAATCTTTGTCAAATAGCATTTTACTAGTAATACATATATTACTATTATTAAATATCAGAGGATTCATTTCATTTTCGGAGTATTTGAATTTACTCATATCCTGCCAGACCCTCAGCATTTCTACATAAAATGGAGGTATTTTCAGTAATAATTTTGATATGTCATAATTGCATAAAAACAAAAATCTCCCCCCTCTTGCTCTAACACAATAATCAAAGTATAATTTCCAACCATGCCCCCCTACACCGGCACACACACACTCTATCTCACTTTCCCTCTCTCTCACATCTCTCTTTCTTTTCTCTATCTCCCTATACATTTTTCCTATGGCCAATATTCAAAATTAGATGGAAAAAAAAGGTCGGTAGATGATCATAATGATCTGCAGTAAAGCCACGAAGAAATATCGAATTCAAGTTTGTTGCCAACTGAAGCATAAATCACTTTCAGTTCTGATCTCGTTCTTGCTATTTTTATGTCTAATATTTTTATTACTATATTTTAAACCGCCATTTTCAATTTTGAAATTGGATATGAAATTTGTAGTCTCAGCATATATGAGACTTCGATTTCTTAGACCAAGAAGTCCAGATCAAAACTAAATTCCACAGCGAAATTTGTTTATAAATTGATGCTTATTTTATGAACTTTTATGGGTACTTTGACCTGACAAAAGTGTAACTGTATCTTTGTTTTCGTTATAACGACTTTCAACCACCATCCCACTCGATCCCTCCTCCAAATATTTATGCTCGAGGTGCTTTATTTTGACCAACAAGAGAAACGTTTCGAAAGGAGCAAAGGAAGAAGATATAAATGTTACAAGTCATGTTTGAGAGAAGGTGAGGGGGAGAGAGGAGTGGACAAGATCGAGGGGATATGTGAAAGTGAAACAGAAAGGAGGGACTGCAGAAAGAGCTAAAGATTTTTTTTTAACCCTTTCAGGACAGGAAAATTTTCAGGCTAAATTGATCACATTTTGTTTTTCAAATTGGCAACAATAATATTTTTCTATTAGTGCTACATGCTTCTAATTAGGTGTCATGTCATTGAAAAATATATAGGCCTACATGGTTAGGTATTTTGTCAAAAAGTTTTAAACATTTCCAATTTAGAGAAAAAAACAATGATTTTGAATCTCTCAATGTGTTGCCAATTTAAGAATTTTAAAGCATATCCTTGTTTTAAAAATTCCTGGCATCAAACGCAATATGGTCATGCAAAGAAAATTGACATAGTGTGTGCAGAAATTTTTGCTCTTTCTACTAATGCATATAGTATATTTTTTAGAGCTCTGAATCAAAAGTTATTGAGCCAAACCACAAAATGTGGTCAATTGTCTTGAAAGGGTTAAGAGAGATAGAAAGAGTGCTAACTAGTACGAAATTGGAGAGAACAAGTCTGAGAGGGAAATGTCACAAACACGAATGAAGTTTGATCAAATAAGAAAGGTGGAAACTGGTGTCGTTTATTATAATTACAAAGTTTAACTATATCTCTTTGGAAGTCGACTTTATAAAATCACAATAGCCCTACCACTCATTTAATAAGTATAGGGCCATACTCCTCTTGCAAAAGCTTCAACATACATGTATTTCGCTGTCATATTTATTTTATCTGCATTGGGCAAAGACTTTATACTATATTTCAGATGACCGGCAATTCGGGAGATACTTCCTCAACACACAACAAATCACTATAGAATTACCGTATAGGATGTCACAAAGCTAAGAATAATACTTGAATCAATGCATGTAAGAGTAAAATGTTTGAATACAGGGGCGGATCCAGGAGTTTGTATAAGGGGGGGGGGCACACAGGTTTGTCAACTTTTGGAGAAGGGAGACCCGTATTTTTTTGGTCTCGCCAGCTCTAGAAAAGTCGCTCGGGGGGGGGGGGGGGGGGGGGGGAGTGTCGACAAAAAAAAAATCTTGCCAGACCTCCAGAATTCGCTCAGTGTGGGGTTTGGAGAACAGTTTCCCGCCATAATTCTCTGACAAGCAACAACAACAACAACCAAAAAAAAGGTTTTCGTGCTCAAAGGGGGGGGGGGGGGGGGAACATTCGAAAAAGGGCGGATCCTTTATGGTCAAAATGCATACTTTTCTTCCAAAAGGGGGGGGGGGCATGGGCCGGATGTGCCCCCCCCCCCCCCCAGATCCGCCACTGTTTGAATATGATAGCTACATTATAGTAATATCATTAAAAGATAATCATTATGTCATATAATTTAATGTGCATTGTTATCATAATCAAGTGCGCCCCGTTTGACCTCAGGGTCATTAAGGCTACAGCAGTCTGCATGTTCTTAATTAGACAAACGATATTTATGTATTAAAACTATATGGAGGTAGATATTCTTGCTTGCTCCCAAGACCGTTGTCGGGGCCGTTGTCCTTCTACATTTTGTATTTATAACTACCTAAACTTGTAAGACGTATAGGGCGTCCTCTGTGTTTCGTATCCAGCAAATGCCTTAGTCGCAAGATGGTATTTTCATAATGGAGTCGATCAAGTTACTCTACTACATGTAATTTAAAAGTTTATTTCTATAATATATTTATCTATTTTAACTTTAAAAATTATTGAGATAGACTTGAGCCCATTATGAGGCTTTGGATTACAATCTAGCTTTTAGTAAACGAAGAAGCTTGATGGGAGGAATTTTTAATTTGTAAACAAATTTTTAGGCATTTTACTCCCAGTGTTAAAGATCGTATGCTCAATCTGTAATGAAAAACACAAGTCAGAAAAAATTCAAACGGTCCGCCGTAGACAATGGTTAGTAAACGAAGAAGCTTGATGGGAGGAATTTTTAATTTCTACGGCGGACCGTTTGAATATTAATGAGTCAGAAAGAAGAGGATCTAGGGTATTTGATTCCAAGACAAAGTGGCGTATCTAGGAATTATTGCCCCTCCCCCCCCCCCCCCCCCGTGTGCCCAAACTTATCTTCGTTAGCGAGGGAGCAAAGCGACCACTGCAATTGAGCGGTAGAGATGCTCGAATTTTATACATTGATAAAATGGTTTTCTATCCACTCACTTCTACAATCGGGAGCAAACTAACGAAAACCCTAAATAATATAGGCTTGAGAAAGAGTCGAGAAATTCAGCAAGGCTACCTAAAGTTGCGATTTCTTCAATACTGTAGTTGAACCTTTGCAGATGCTGTTTTATACACTTTATCCTATATTGGGGGCGCATTTAACAGGAGTCATATGAAACTTACATGATATAGCGAACCGTGAGCAATTACATATTTATTTTTTGAAATTTTGAACCCTTTAAGGCAAGCTATTTAAGGACTATATAGGCCTACTGGGGGCGCGAAATTACGAGGTCTTGAAAGAAAATAATTATGCGAGGGAGCAAAGCGGTCGAGCTTTGGAAAATTTTCGCATTTCAAACCATCAAAAACTAGATTTCTAGTGTATTTACTAAATACACAATAGGATTGGATCATGAAGGCCAAGACATTGATAACGTGAGGAGGTTAAAATGGAACATACAAAGAGACGGAGGTTCACACACAAAAAAGAAAGTAGGCACTGCCTTCAAGAACCAAATGACAGCAGGGATGGCTGAATGTTTTTCAAAGGGAGGGTGGGGTCATTGTAAATGCACCTTTTTGGAAAATGGGCACCTACAAAGACCTGGTGGAAATGACCTACTATTTGTACATGTATTGTTATATTCTTTCTGGACATAAATAGCTTGTAATTAAGTGGTTATTTATTTGTGAGTAAGCGAAGTGAGCTAACTAAGTAGCAAAGCAACGAGAATTACATTTATTTACTTTTTTTAAATGTTGAACCCTTTAAAAAAGCCATTTCTAAACATAATTATATCTATATTGGGGCGTGAAATTACTAGATCCTACAGCAACGTTATATGAGGGAGCAAAACCAACATGCTGTAGAAATTCATTCAAATTTTATACCCTAAAAATGCAATTTACTCTGCGTATTGGGGTATATATAATCCACAATATAATCACAACTGTTTTCTTCCTTTTCTACCCTTTCTCTTTCTCAAACTATGTTTTTTCACCCCATTCGAGTGGCCCCCTGCAAAACAGATGTAAGCCTAAAGCTAAGTACCATATGACAATGGAATGGATAATTATGCAGGGCTCTCTGGAAGAGCAGGAAGAGCAGGCCCAGAAATGGACTTGAAATGAGACTACCTTGTTGAAATAAAACTGAAATAAATAATAAAGTAGAAGCCTTGGAAGAAATTCACCAAAAATTTGCAACTACTTCGTTTTAACTTACAAAATATTCACAGGAAGATAAAAATGCATGTACATTTGTTTAAATCTGCACCTGTATTTCATACGGTATATACCATCATCATCATCATGACCATCATCAGGATCAGGATCATCATAATCAACATCATCATTCTATCGTATTAATTTGAAATTTGTAAAACCGTGATTTCATTTCCAAAGTCTATTAGGATTACTTAGATCTTGTAATAATTAGCTATATGATACAGTGTTACTGCATGAAAAACCACAATTTCCATATGCCTTGAAAATGCATTGAATTTTCTGGAGATGATCTAGCCTTGGAACCCTCCAGTACAAGGCCAAGGCATGCCAAAGGCCAAGGTATCCAAGTCCAAGGCCAAGGCATGGGAAAAAAATGGCTTTAAAGGCCAAGGCCAAGCATCAAGGCACTACAACACTGCCAGGGCACGTGCCATATATCTGTCACACTATATAGGTACGCCTCTCTGCACTCTGTCTCTGCATCTGTGAATGAAGGGAAATGTCGTTTAACAAGATATCCAACTCCACTGTTAAAATTAATTCCCTGGCCTGTAATTACCAGTTCCTTTGGTCATATGTTAGAAAATGACCCATCAAATAGAGGCTATTCTGTTTTTCTTGTTGTCGTTAACAATTATCTTCTGAAAATGAATAAAACTGGGCTAAAAGCAAAATAGGTTGCCTTTATTTTGTTGTTTTCTTTGTCCTCTTCAAGATATAGTATGACTGTATGTATGAGTGTAATGGGTAAAACAGTTCTTGTAGACCACTTGAGGCATCATTGGTGTACAGAGAGTAAGAATGAAAGGGATTGATACAATTTAGGTTGCTGTACAGTTGAAAATTGATAGAGAGGGATAGACAGAGTAAAGATGGATGAAAAAGAATGGTGACAAAATTGTTGAAAATCGGAGATTTGAGAGAGAGTGCCAGAGAATGATACTCAGCAGTGACAGCAAGATTCTGCAAGAATAAATAATAGTTTCTAATTGAAAACTGAAAGAGAGATAAAAAGAGATAGTGAGGATGAAGGAGGTGAGAATATTGTTGAGATCAAATAGGAGATTGTTCTTGAATAATGGAGAGAAATTCAGAAAAGACGAGAATGAAAGAGGTTGCAAATACACTAAAGGAAAAAAGAAACTTATAAAAGTTCAAGAGATCACCAAATTAAATTCTCTGCATGGAAATGTACCAAATTTGGATATAATGTTGATTCAATGCATGGCTTTAAATGACAGTCAATAACAAAAAGTTTTCTTCAATGCCACAAAAGAAATGTGCACTGAAGCAAAGGACTCTCTAATCCCCAAGTCACAAAGACAAACTGCAGCCTTGTACACCATATGCATGTCAATGAATGAAACAAAAGAATTTCAAAAGGGATTTGCACCCCTCGAGCAAGAGGATATTGATGTTCTGCCATGGTGCGCCCGTTCACCAGACCTTTCCCCAATTGAACATCTCTGGGAAGAGCTTGGTCGACGTGTGTCAACCCATCAATCAACCCATCAATAGGGAGACGCTCATTGCAGCACTGCAAGAGGAATGGAACAATGTTCCCCAGGCTACCATCGCGAATCTGATCGGAAGCATGCGAAGACGGTGTACAGCTTGCCAGCAAGCTAGAGGTGGACATACTGGCTATTAATCTGTTTGGATATGAACTTGCAAATCCCTTTTGAAATTCTTTTGTTTCATTCATTGACATGCATATGGTGTACAAGGCTGCAGTTTGTCTTTGTGACTTGGGGATTAGAGAGTCCTTTGCTTCAGTGCACATTTCTTTTGTGGCATTGAAGAAAACTTTTTGTTATTGACTGTCATTTAAAGCCATGCATTGAATCAACATTATATCCAAATTTGGTACATTTCCATGCAGAGAATTTAATTTGGTGATCTCTTGAACTTTTATAAGTTTCTTTTTTCCTTTAGTGTATATTTGTGGTGTTTGACCTTTACAATAAAACTTTCTGTTAAATTTGTCTCTTCTATTCCACCGTACATTATGATGCTGATAATGTGAATATAATTTTTTATGTGGAACAGGAGCCACATGCATTTTCACCTGTTCTGCTTATTTTGCATAATGACGGTGAGGGGTGTTCTTTTGTCTGCCGGAGCGGTTGTGGGGTGCGGTGGGGGGCTGTGTATTTTGTCCGCTCTCTTTTGTTGTCGTGTTCGTAGTGAGGGATACTAGTATTTTGTATTTTATGTAGGTCTGAGTTTCAATGCTAAATGTATTTTCTTCCTTTGTGTATATTATAAAAGTTATGTCTTAATGTATAAATGATGCACGCACACAATTATGTGCATTTAGAAGCTCCATTTTCTACTAACTTAGCCCACAAGTGTTTTCATCTCATTAATTGATAATTATCAAAAATACATGTTCAACCCATCAGTAAGCACAGGTACAACAGCGCCCCTATGTCTATGCAGGAGTTACCTAGGCATGTCCGAAAAAATGGCGCAAAGTACCGCTCCGTATCGGTAAGATTGCATCTATGAAAGGGCTAGGCAAGCGCTCGTTGGAACTGAGCTGAAGCATGTGGTGTTTTGTTATTTTCTTATTAAGCTTTAAATACAGATTAAATACAGTATTAAATGTTTACTTGATTCTAAATGTAAATTAAAAGAGAGAAGGAGTCAGAAATACTGAATTTGAATTACACGTATAACGTCATTGGCAACAATAGTCAAATTTGACTGATTGCCGATACCATACAACGAAAGAAGAAGAAGAAGAAGAAGAAGCATAAACTCGGATATTTATTTTTGGTAAGGAAGTTAATTTTGTTAATTATTCGGTTAGATAATACCCCGTTCATGAAATTTTGTTATATCTTTGAATAAACATGGAATATTCGAATATTCCACATCTTTCACTCGATAATGAAACCTAGATTTCTTTTGGACGATATTTTTTCCCACGTCAAACTTCATCAGGCGAGGACTAGTCGGCATGGTTGGTGGCTTTAATCCGGTCCGACCCGACCAGGCAGGCAGGCTCGCGATTGGCGTGTTGACTGTCGGGCCGGTGTTGCGCGGGCGCGGGTCTCGATCTCTGGCGCAAATGTGCTAATTTACAGCGGAAGGGGATATGCCCCCCACCCCACCCCCACACAAATGGTGGCTTAACTATATAGTGCAAGTGATAATACCCCTGCATGCACACATTTATACTTTTTTATAGGCCTAACTTTCAGTTCTTGCATTGACTTGATGCCATTGTCATTGGATTGATCATGTTGATTGAAATTTTGAATAAATCAATAAAAATTAAAATCATGAAAATGGAAAACAAAGGATTTTTTTTTTCAATTTCATTTCTTACAATTTTATACAGATCTGACAAGTGACAGATACTGTGAGTGAGATAGATCTACCTATCAAACAAGTGCCAGTAGCCAGTAGTGGAGGAATCATAATCAAGAATGGCTGCCCCTCCAGACGTAGCAACATCGGCTGTCTTGGTCCAGAGCTCCGAGATGCCTGAGGGTTCTGTGAAGGTCAAAGGTTATGATTTCAATGAGGGCATTGATTATCACAAACTCCTTCAATCTTTCAAGACCTGTGGGTTCCAAGCAACAAATCTAGGACTGGCCATTGAGGAAATTCAGAAAATGGTAATATATTTAGTAAATATAACAGGTTGTTTAAAAAGAAAAACCTCATAGAAAGACTCACAAGGGAATTGGTTATTTTCTGGGTGTTCCAGAAGTTCTACTAGTAGAAGTAGTTAATATACTAACTTAGAGAGATCTTTGAAGGTTTGCATGGTGGAGCTTATAACGTGGAGAAGGTTTACGGTTCACCATGTGTGTTGGTAGGAGGAAAGGGAAAAGGACATTAGAAATGGATAGACGAGAAAGGATGACAAGAGAGAAAAGAAGAAATAATCTTTCGTGACAATGGGTGAAGTCCTGAAAAGGACTGTAGACCAGATGAGATGAGATGAGAAGACTTGGTTGATGATCGATGGATGAGCAGCGTTGGATTGAGTAGCGAAGGTTTGAGTAGGAGGTTACTCGACGTTTCGGACAGGTTGACTGTCCGTCATCAGGAGTGAAGTGTGTCTAGCACCTTCTCCACATAACTTAGAGAGATTTGATCATAAGCAGCACTTCCATCAATTGACGTTGTTAATTTTATGTTGGTTTTGTTGTTTCGGGGTAGTGGCGTTATCATTTATTCATGGTGTACTTTGTTATGATAACAATGAGTGATGATAATAGCTTCTTGTAAAGCGCACATGACTTTCAAGAAATCAACCTTACAGTAATTTCAGTAGCCTGTTGTATTGCATAAAGAAATGGTGTTTGGATTTTGTAATATCATTTCAGTGTGAACACATTGATGCAGGACTCTATGGCCCATATTATGAACTCCAGTTTAACTTAAACCATGGTCTAAATGTGTGGCTTAACTATGGGCAGCCAAATGTGACACAAATCTCTAAAAGTAGATATTCCATTTATCAGCACTTTTGGTACTCAAATTATTAAAAACTGTCTGGGAATGATAAGCACTATATTTTTCTTGACTGTTAAAGCATGAGACCAGAATCTAGTAAACATAAGGAACATACAATATGAACAAAGTTTTGACATTTTTGGCTACCCATAGTTAAACCACACATTTAGACCATGGTTTATTAAAGTTAAACCAGAGTTAAGAATACAGGCCTATAGACTTTACCTTAGTTTGATTTCTTGAAAGAGCTTGGTGAAGTCTAATTATGTAATTTCAGAATAATGCCAATGCAAAATTCAATGAAAGAAGTGTTTCATGCAGTCCCTTTTCTGTTATAATTTCTTTATGATTTATTTCAGATATCTAAGAAAGAAGAAGGATACGATGAAGAGGAAGCCAAAAAAGGGGCAGAACTGAATCCTTGTGGGCGACTCAAGTCAAATTGCACCATCTTTCTTGGGTACACCTCCAACCTTATCTCATCAGGTCTTCGAGAAACATTTAAATTCCTTGCTCAACATAATCTGGTGAGAAACTAAGGCCTATCTGAATACAGGTACCAGTGAAACATGAGAAAAGCAATATGTATAATACTTCGTGAAGTGCAGCTGCATACCATCAGTGGGAAACATTCAAATCCCATGCACCATCTAGTGAGAAGATTGTATGAATGTGAGTGAAGGTTGAGAAAAAAATGAATGTGAAAGAAGAAACATAGCTTGCTGAGAAAAACAGTGAGATATCCAGCTGATTGCAACTATGTGAGGACCTTAAGTACAAGCATACACTTAAAGCCACCTCATTACATTTTCTGTGAAGAATGTAAGCCCTGGAAAAAATTATTAGACCAAGCTTCTTTAATAAGGGTACTGTAATATGCAAACAAAATTATAAAAATGATTTGTCTTTGCATTTCATTGAATGAATACCAAAGTCCAGCAATTATACCTTGCTTTTATGATATTTATTTCCTTCTTAACACAAAAATAACACTATCAGTACCGTTCTTGGTCTACTGATTTTTTCCATGGCTGTATCTCTGTCAGTTATCTCTTCCCTTCCCTCTTTCTTTCTCTCTACCTCTCTTATCTCAATCTCGCAACCTTTTCCATCCTCTCTTTCTCTCACTGTCCTACCCTGTCTCCCGGTTCATTTATACCATTTTTATCTCTTACTATCCATATCCCGCCCTCTTTACTTCTGTTTCTATCTCTCCTCAGTGTCTGTGTTTGTCTCTTATCACCTTATTCTTTTTTTTTTTCTGTTATTTGCAGGTTGATTGCATAGTTTCTAGTGCTGGAGGAATTGAAGAAGACTTTATCAAATGTTTAGGCGACACATACATCGGTGATTTTTCCCTGAAAGGTCGTGACCTCAGGCCGAAAGGCATCAATCGGATTGGCAATCTGCTGGTTCCTAATGAGAACTACTGCAAGTTTGAAGATTGGTTGATGCCAATCCTAGATCAGATGTTGATAGAGCAGAACACTGAGGTTGGTTTGATGACTTTAATATATCCCAGTCGCTCTGAAGAAACTGACACTCTTCTGACAATAGACTGAATAAAAACAAAAAAAGCTCCTTACTTTGGGATTATTTTCATAGGGTGTGTGAATATATATTTGAACTGTATCATCTGTGAATGTATGTTAATGTTTTTGCTTATTGCTTGTTTTACTTTGTTACGTGCCTTCTGCTGTACAAGCCGTATGATATTTTTAGGTATCATTTCATCTATTCTCTTTACCCATTTATGTGATACTGTTTGTATGTATGTTTCCTTTGGTGTATGATTAGTAAACGGAATTGAATATAATGATGGTAATAAACATTAATTCATTTAGACTATAAAAAGTTTGTTTCTCAGTGTGCTTTCATTTAAACCATGCTTTTTCATGCAGGGTATCAACTGGACTCCATCCAAGATGATTGCTAGGTTAGGCAAAGAAATAGACGATCCAAGTTCTGTCTACTATTGGGCATATAAGGTACTCCCTCGTGTTATTCAATCTAAAATCCATTGTCTGCATGCCTTCATTTGTTCGTTCATTCCTTCAATTAATGTGGTACATTGATGAAAAAGAACATTATTATTAAGAATCCTATAAAGCACATGTATGAGTATAGAATGATCCAAGACTACAACTATTTTGTAAAGTGTTACAAAGTCCATTCAATATTGAGCATATACAATGTAACTATGATAAGTCCCCTATATTTATATGTATTAGCAGTATTTGTAGTTATGATGTAACAGGCAAATATTTATTCCAATATTGCAAAGTAGATAATACATGTACTTACATGAAATGTCTGAAAATGTTTTGTCACTAATGATCACTGATTTGGAAACAATATATTTACCAAATTTGACTCATGGATAAATTTTGTAGGAACCAAGTTAAATGGCCCATAAGGATTATGTACTCTTCAATCTGATCTGTTTCTGGTATAGGTCAGGCATTTAACTTATGGAGTACCAGTAGAGTGTACAGTGTTATACTTACAGTGTTTTATGTAGTTATGTATAAAATTTGAATGGTATTCTCCTTTACTTTTCAGAATAACATTCCTGTGTTTAGTCCTGCTCTAACCGATGGTTCATTGGGTGATATTCTCTACTTCCATTCCTACAAGAACCCAGGTCTAAGATTAGATATCATAGAAGGTATGTATACTGTAACCTTTCACCTCTCTACTCTTTGTGCCATCTTTATCTTGCTAGCAATTCTCCCTTTACATTGAATGTCACCCATTATTGTGTTATTTTCCTTTCTTTGATGTGTATAATCCATATCCAAGGTTATTTTTTAGAAGCTGAGTATCTTGGAAACTTCCACCTCTCCACTCTTTGTATTCTCTTTATCTATTTTCCTTTCAAAAAACAGTTCTATTGTCTCATTAAGAAATTTAAAAAAAATAATAATTGTTAATTTATTTCCCATTATTTCATTCACCAGTATATATATGCCTTTCCCTTTGTTTTCATAAATATCTTCCCAAGTGCTCCCTTGTAAAGACTAATCAAGCCATAGTTGTTTTTAAAATATGACAAGTTTTCAAGTTTGTATTAGGTATTTGTTGATTTCCTCTTTATGTATGTTCATGATATAAGATTATATTTTATGAATTTTCCTTTAGATGTACGCAGAATGAACAGCCAGGCAGTGTATGCAGCACATACAGGCATGATCATCTTAGGTGGAGGGCTTGTTAAACATCATATATGCAATGCAAATCTTATGGTATGTTACTCAACTAGTGCTTAGTGTTGAGGAAAACAAACGGGGGAAAAAACAGCATCTACTTTGACTAAAAACTACCGTTGTTATGAAATAAAAATGTGTACATTATAAGAGTGTTTTTCTTTTCCTGGAACAAATTTCTCAAATTTTAATTTGAAATTCAAGTAGGTTTTCCTCTGACTGACAAATGAAGACCATGCATTATGTGTACCAGTAACTGTTTAGAAAATCAACAATCCCGATTGTTCATCACACATAGCATTCTGCCATGTCATATTTCCATTACAGCATTTTTATTTTTAGCATAAAAGCATTGTGGGATGGTATGATGTCCAATGGCAACATTGTGTTGTTTATTAATTGTATCCCCCGGCAGAATGCTGGAGGATACTTTGGATTCAGCAGCGTTCCGCCGCCGCCGCGTTACATTCTTATGTGCGCTCTAGCGGTCACATTTCTCGACGGATTTCTTTCAAACTTAGTATGGGGATGTATCTTGGTAAAATCTGGACACCTTTAATTTCTGGTGGTGCTGCCCACAGTGTTCCGTCTTTTATAGGGTAAAAGGCCATATTTTGGGGGATAGTTTGTGTGCGCTCTAGCGGTCACATTTCTCAACGGAATTTGTTCAAATTTTGCATGAAGGTGTCTCTTGGTATAATCTAGAAACCTAAAGATTTTGGTGATGCTTCCTCCAGTGCTCCATCTTTTATAGGGTCAAAGATAATATTTTGATAGATGTTTTGTGTTCACTCTTGTGTGCACTCTGGCGGTGACATTTCTCAACGGATTTCGTTCAAATTTTGCATGAAGGTGTCTCTTGGTGTAATCTAAAACCCTATAGTTTTTGGTGATGCTGCCACCAGTGTCTCGTCTTTTATAGGGACACAGGTCATACTTCGGGGGGATGGCGTGAGTGCACACGGCAGGCCACATTTCTTGATGGATTTTTATGCCTCCGCCCACCGAAGGTGGGTGCCGGAGGCATTATGTTTTCAGGTTGTCCGTCCGTGCGTCCGTCCATCCATCCCACTTCTCGTTACCGCGATATCTGAAGAATCATTTGAGGTAGGAACCTCAAACTTGGTACTAGTATGTATCCCCATACGAAGATGAACTGATTAGATTTTGGGGTAAGTAGGTCAAAGGTCAGAGGTCACAGAGGTCAATTTACATGAAATTACATAAAAATTCTTGGTTTTTAGCACCGTTACCACGATATCTCAAGAACTGTTTGAGGTAAGAACTTCAAACTTGGTACTAGTATGTTTCCCTATATGAAGATGAACTGATTAGCTTTTGGGGTAAGGAGGTCAAAGGTCAGAGGTCACAGAGGTCAATTTACATGAAATTACATAAAAATTCTTGGTTTTTAGCACCGTTACCACGATATCTCAAGAACTGTTTGAGGTAAGAACTTCAAACTTGGTACTAGTATGTTTCCCTATATGAAGATGAACTGATTAGATTTTGGGGTAAGGAGGTCAAAGGTCAGAGGTCAATTTACATGAAATTACATGAAATTCTTGGTTTTTAGCACCGTTACCGCGATATCTCAAGAATTGTCTGAGGTGAGAACTTCAAACTTGGTACCAGTATGTATCCCCATAGAAAGATGAACTGATTAGATTTTGGGGTAAGTAGGTCAGAGGTCAATTTACATGAAATTACATGGAATTCTTGGTTTTTAGCACCGTTACCGCGATATCTCAAGAACTGTTTGAGGTGAGAACTTCAAACTTGGTACCAGTATGTATCCCCATAGAAAGAGGAACTGATTAGATTTTGGGGTAGGTAGGTCAAAGTTCAGAGGTCACAGAGGTCAATTTACATGAAATTACATGGAATTACTGGTTTTTAGCACCGTTACCGCGATATCTCGAACTATCTGAGGTGAGAACTTCAAACTTGGTACCAGCATGCATACCCATAGAAAGATGAACTGATTAGATTTTGGGGTAAGTAGGTCAATGGTCAGAGGTCACAGAGGTCAATTTACATAAAATTACATGAAATTACTAGTTTTTAGCCTCGTTATCGGGACGTTATCAAATATTTCTAGAAGAGTTTGAGCCATCAACTGAATTTAGGCGGAGGCATATATAGGAGACGCAGTCGCATTCATCTTGTTTCAAATTTTGTATGGAGATGTATCTTGGTATAATCTGCACATCTTTACTTTTTGGTGATGCTGCCCTCATTGTTCCGTCCTTTATAGGGTCAAAGGTCCTTTGTCCATTTCGTACACTCTTCTGCATTTCTTGACTGATTTCGTTCAAATTTTGCATGAAGGTGTCTTTTGGTATAATCTAAAAACCTATAGTTTTTGGTGATGCTGCCACCAGTGTCCCATCTTTTAGAGGGTCAAAGGTCATACTTCAGGGGATGGCGTGAGTGCACTCTGCAGGCCACATTTCTTGATGGATTTCTTTCAAATTTTGTATGATGTATCTTGGTATAATCTACACATCTTTTCTTTTTGGTGATGCTGCCCTCATTGTTCTGTCTTTTATAGGATAAAAGGTCATTTGTCCATTTCTTGCACTCTTACTTCTGCATTTCTTGACAGATTTTGTTCAAATTTTGTATGGAAGTGTATCTTGGTAAAATCTACGCACCTATAGTTTTTGGTGATGCTGCCACCAGTGTCCAGTCTTTTATAGGGTCAAAGGTCATACTTTGGAGGATGGCGTGAGTGGACTCTGCAGGCCACATTTTGTAATGGATTTCTTTCATATTTTGTATGGAGATGTAACTTGGTATAATTTACACATCTGTACTTTTTGGTGATGCTGCCCTCATTGTTCCGTCCTTTATAGGGTCAAAGGTCATGTCTTTTGTGCGCTCTAACATCCACATTTCTTGATGGATTTCTTTCAAATTTTATATGGAGGTGTGTCTTAGTGAAATCTACAGATCTTTAGTATTTTCTGATGCTGCCCCCAGTGTTCGGCTTTTTATAGGGTCAGATGTCATATTTTGGTTGCATGCATTCTGGATGACACATTTGTTGACTGATTTCTTTCAGATTTTGTATGGAGGTCCATCATAGATTACTCTAGACCTGTAGCAATCTCTACGCCATCCTTTTGTTTGAGGGAGGGGAGGTTCTTTGTCCCTCTTTCGAATCGCTGCCAGTGCCGGGGGATACATTTGCATTGCACGGCAATGGACATTTCTAGTTACTCATATGCATTTTATGGTCTTGCAAGTTGTGCCCATAGAGAAATGATGAAAGATATCCTATTTTATGGATGGTAAGAATCTAACTTGTTATTGTTCTTTCTACTTTTTAGAGGAATGGAGCTGACTTCTGTGTATTTCTAAACACAGCCCAGGAGTTTGATGGGTGTGATGCTGGTGCTAGACCAGATGAAGCTATCTCATGGGGTAAAATCAAGATGACTGCTTCCCCTGTCAAGGTAAGAACACAATATTCACTATGTGGGACTAAGATCCTATTATTTATTCAGCTTGATGATTTTCAATAGGTAAGCAAATGAGGATTTTTATGCCTCCGCCCACCGTAGGTGGTGCCGGAGGCATTATGTTTTCGGGTTGTCCGTCCGTCCGTTCGTCCCCTTTTCGTTCTCGCGATAACTTCAAAACCGTTTTTTGGATCAGCTTGTAACTTGGCCCATGTATGCATATGGGAGGGACGATGAACTGATTAGATTTTGGGGTCTCAAGGTCAAAGGTCAAAGAGGTCATTATATACATAAAAATGGTTCGTTCTCGCGATAACTTCAAAACCGTTTTTTTGATCAGTTTGTACCTTGGCCCATGTATGCATATTGGAGGGACGATGAACTGATTAGATTTTGGGGTCTCAAGGTCAAAGGTCATAGAGGTCATTATGTAAATAAAAATGGTTCGTTCTCGCGATAACTTCAAAACCGTTTGGCGGATCAGTTTGTAACTTGGCCCATGTATGCATATGGGAGGGACGATGAACTGATTAGATTTTGAGGTCAAAGGTCATAGAGGTCATTATATACATAAAAATGGTTTGTTCTTGTGATAACTTAGGAACCGTTTGGCGGATCAACTTCTAACTTGGCCCATGTTTGCATATGGGAGGGACGATGAACTGATTAGATTTTAGGGGATCTCAAGGTCAAAGTTCAAAGGTCATAGAGGTCATTATATACATAAAAATGGTTCGTGATGTATGGAGTCTAGGACTACCTATTTTAGAAATTTCAAGGGGACAGTGGTCTATTTGCTATAAAATATCTATTTCCTTGGTGTATTTGATGATTGTAAGTCATCAATGGTAATTAAGTTTTTTATTTGAAAATAAAATGAAATAAATTTTCTGTCTCCTGTGCTTTTAAAGTGTACATGTATGCCATACATTGCCAATCTGGTGATGGCGGAGGCATAAATTCCGACCGCGCGTGGTCGGAGAATCATCTAGATTTTTTTTAACGTGAACAAAAGAAATAAAAGTATTGCTTGAATTGATTCTCTCCTTCGCTATAGTTCTAGTACATACAGTTTTGAAATTGGCTTGGCCTCATCATTTCATTTCATTTCATTTCATTTCATCTTTATTTTGCAAACCATGATAAAAAGCGTATAAAATATGTGGTACATTGTAAGTATTGAAAATGCAAATTCATTTTAAAAAAAATACATATATATTAGCAATACATAAATAGATAAATAAATATGAGTATAAAGGAAATATATTGCATAAGTAAAATAAACCTAAATTGTTTTGTTGTTTTTTGTTTTGTTTTTATTGAGACATACATGTGTATTCAAAGATTTGGAAATCCCTGAACATCCGATCTCTGATTCTCCGTCAAAGACCTTCTCCGATGAAAATACAACTATATATCAATGGAAAGCTGATCGGATGTAGAATACAAAAACTTACATATAAAACTTATGTTTCATTTCGTTATTGTACAATAAACAGATAAAGACTTCATTTTCAGCCCCCTAGGAATTCGGGGTCAACAGATGACTAATAAGCCGCTATCGTGATGACGTCATTAAATGTAGAGCAGGCAGCTCGATTACACGTTGCGAACGGCCAGCCATGCAAATAACGATTGTGCACGAGTAATTGTTTGAGAAAGTTGCTGAAAGTTTATGAAAGTTTTAAATCATTTATTTGGGATGGTGTCACCAGTTATTGGAGAAAACCTAAGACGATTTTGTGAAGAAGATGAGAATAGAGAGGAAACCAGTGAAGAAGACAATAGTGATCCCAAGACTAGTGTCAGCAGTGATGATGATGGCAACGGTGCTGCTGCAGGTGCAAGGCAGTGTATTGTAGCATGTAGCATGCGGAGAGCAGCGATGCTCATGTTGGACACCCGAACGGTGAAAACAGAGTCCATAGAAATATTGAGGATCGGTAAGATTTCTTATTGTATCTTACAGCGATTGATGCCGTTGCCAGCGTTGTTTTATTTAATATATTCTGATCCTTTGTTTCTCGCAAGTCCCGACATCATTATAATTATAGGCAAAATGTTTAGTGAACTCCCATATCGCTCGCTTCGGCCGGCTTTGCTCAACTTTCTGACTTTGCCTATTCAGCCCTGATCGGGGCCGGTCAGCACCGGGCAAACGCTGCAGGGATATGCCTCTCATTATATCATGTCTGTCTTGTTCTCTCAACTTCACACTCCGATTCTGATTGAATTGAAGAGTATTTTATTTTTTCATCGACATTGGGTCAAAGTTTGCTGCAGAAGTACAGCCTACGGTAGTACAGCTACAACCCAGTTAGTCAGATCTAAATAACAAATAACCATGCTAACTAAGTTAGTAGGAATAGATTTAGAACAAAAACAAAACATAAACTGTGTAGATCCTGATGTAAGATCTATAAAGCTTACATTGCCACTATTGTCTGAAAGTGAAACGCACGAATATAAGAACAACTAACCGATCGACCCAGTGTGCACCAGCCCACCCGCGCCTAGCCCAGCCCGGAGTGAGCTGTAAATCCCGGTACGCACCTTCACTCTTCAGAAGTTCAGTTAGAGCTGCCTGAGATGTCGACGACAAAACTCCTGTTTCAGTAGTAAGAGCTGCAGGTCTCGCTCAAATAAGCACGAAACACGTAATTCAATGTTACATTTTCATGGGCAAATCGTTCAAAGAAATACGAATTTGTTACTTTTATAACAGAATATTGTAGGCAAATCGGACTTTTCTACGTGCAAACTCGTGTAAACACACACATGCACGCTTTCACCTAGCTGGCTCTACATATGACGTCATCCTACTGAGGCCCGTTGGAGGGCGATAGTTGCCCATTTTCGAAGCTCTTGATTTTGAGTGTTTCGAGTGGAAATACTCTCATGGTAGTCAATGAAAGCACATGAAATGTGTATTGTTGTATTCTGTAGCTTATAAGCTCTCCATTGATGTGTAATTTGTCTTGGTTTTTTTTTCTGTTCAGAGATTGTCTTTAACTTAAGATCATTAGATCGAATTGGACCTTCTTTAAAACTTTGTGTTTCTGAGCAATCTTTATCTCCATTTTTGTATTCGGATGTGTTTATTTTTTAAATGTGGAAAGCTTCAATACTGTGTTATTTGTTTATTTCTGTTCATGCAGGTGTATGGTGAAGCTACCATGTTGTTCCCTCTGATTGTAGCCGAGACTTTTGCACGCTCTATTCATTCCAAAGAAAGGGAGAAAGATGATCAGCCACTGAGCAAGAAATCAAAGGCTTCATACTCATACATTGGGACATAGAACTAAATGGATGGGACTAGTGTTACATCTTTGAAGGTTGTATGCAGTAAACAGAGAGCAAGCAATCCTAGATGTTAGACTGGTTGGAATTGAGAACCAAACAGATGGAACTATGTTTCAACATGAGAGATGCTTTGTAATTGTTTCATGTGTGAGCAGCCTCAGCAGACATACCTAACACTGAGGTGGATTTGGACAAGACAGTCATCCTGGCTTCTTTTATGCAAATCTTGATGCAAGTCAGTTTTTCTGGTCGGCACATAACCCATTATGCTTGTAATAATGATCAAATTCGGAGCATTATTTTGCATCATTTAAGTTGATGTTGTACATCTGTTTAAATTCATAATACAGGCTCATTATATATATCTGGGATTATGATAATTGAAATTTAATTTTGCTTATTCTCAGTGCTTATGATTTTATTTTGTAATACTGTGTACTCGTACACAAAGTTTGTGTATCGAATGTGTCTGACTACTGGGATTATATTTCAGACTGCACAAAGCCGACCGACTCTTGCACAAGAGCTCGAGCTCGAGCTCAGGCGAAGTTTGCACCCCACGGGGCAACGGCATGATCAGGTAACCGATCACGGTGCCCTCTCGCGGCATAAAAACATCCACAATCTGCGACTGAATATCCCTTTAATCCTTACTGTACTTGGGGGGGGGGGCCCTCCGAGGCTCCCCCTAGACAAATTTTGCCATGCATTTTGAACCGCTGCAGTTTTTTCTTTCAAGTCTAACGCATCTTTTGACACCAAGTTTACAAAAATCGGTCATACCGTTGCCGAGCCACATGACCTTTTGTGACCTCATGTCGGCCCAAAAATGGATAATTTCAGAGTTTTATGTTCAAAACGAATAGGAAAATGCACTTCCTCCAGTTCCTGGTTCAGGTAACACTCTGAAACAGCAGACTAAAAAAAGCAATTCAAAAGTTACTTTAAAAAAAAAGAAATAAGAAATTTGTAAAACAATAGAATACATAAGAATTGAAATCACTTTCAAGTTTTTTTTCTCATGTTATGTTTTTAAGGTTTAGAAAGAACTTCTTGCATTAAAATTTTATTTCCAAACTAGCCTTTCTTTATTTGATCATCAATTGAAATGTATATATTATATGTAATGCATATAATTTGCATAAATTATAATATTGAATGGAAAAAAAAACTGAATTTGTGTCCTTTACGTGTTTCTTGAAGTCGGTGCAAAATTTCACGTGATCAGTCAGGCCGTGGCAGAGATCCCTCCCCCCCCCCCCCCCCAGTCAGAGAGGAGCTTGAAATAGCCCAGTACAGTAAGGGTTAAAGGTTACATAAAAAGGTTGCCTTTTGATGAAGTGGTATTGCCAATTGTTACCCACAAACATACATATGGAGAGGAAATTTAATTGCTGGAAAGTTGGAAGGGCAACATATAACATTTATTCATGAATTTTATTCAAAATTGAAGAATCGCTCAATCTGACCATTGAATAGTTGTTCTTTCTGGTATCACCACCATTAGTCATAGTCATATCAAGATATTTTTTATTCATAGATGATTAGATGAATCATACTGATAAATGTCATATGTCGTACAGGACACTCTGCATGGAATTGCCCTAAAGTTGAGTCCCAGTCGGGCAATTACGTTGTGAAAGAAAATGTCTCAATGCAATTTGAAAAGTTGATCATGTCTACATATGAATTGGTGTATACAGTGGACACTCGCTATAAAGAGCTCCAATATATCCCTGATATAACAAGGTAGTTTTGCTGGTCTCAGTCTTTATGTTCTTTGGAGATTCCTGATATAACAAGGTAATTTCATGGTCCCAAGGTCCTCGTTATACATGTAATGAGTTTCCACTGTACTTTTATAAGAAATTTAATCATCTAATAACTATTGGAAATATGTTTTTGTGTAGATGTAGTTTTACCAGCTTTTTACCAACTTACCTTATCTGGCATTATTTTGCATCTGTTATTTCTTCAAAAACATGCAGTCTGAGTTCATGTAATAAGTCCCACATAATCTGTATTTTAGTAATGTTAGCTAAGAATCGAATGGAAGAAGCTATAATGAAAACATTTGATGGAACATATAAAGGCAAAACATGTTGATTCCTGTGATATTGCTGATGGTATTTCATTACCAGAACTCCATTATAGTCAACAGAACGAATACACAAACAAGTATAGTATTTTTAAATGTGCATTTTAGTACACTTTTATATTTCATTTTAATTATAACTACAAATGTATTCCCAGTTAAAAGGAAATAACAATCTATGTTGATATAAGATATACAGTGCTACAAAAAATTACAATTGGCATAATTTTTCATTCTTTAAGTGTGAGTGTAATAATACCAATAATGGCAGTTACTGAAAGACACATTCTATCATTTGGCATTAAATATTACAAAGCAAATAACATGAACAAAAGTATTCATAAGCCTTGATATAATTCTACTTGCAGGTATATAAATGTGGACAATATTTGCATATTTACTTGTAACCCTATTCATTAGCAGATCTATAATGACTGATAATATAATGCAGATACATTTCATAGCCATCTGCAAAATTATATACATGCATCAACATATGAATACTGGTAACTGAAATAAATGAATATTCAATTTCAAATACTCATTCTGCCAACAAACCTATGCAAAAGTCTTGAATGAAAACTAATGGAATGCTCTTCACCTACAAACTGACTCTGCTCAGACCCAGGTCAAAAAGAAAAACATCTTTCGGAAGGTGACGTTAAGAGTTGGTTCCAGACGTAAATGATCATATGATTGACACGCATCTGTATAAACCAAATTACGCACACATCATTTTATGCAAATTCTTTCCCAGCAGAGATTCTGCCGACATGAATATTTATACCAAGTTTTACAAGTCTCCATTGGTTTGATGTTGATTACAGAGAAAATCTATAAATACGGTGTACATCATGAGAGGATTGTGAAAGAATTTTGGATGAAGATGTAAGTCAATATTGGAAATTTGAAAAAAAGCATATCAATTTTTTTATGGTGAAACAGATATTTTCTTTTCATGGAAGGATGTGCAAAAGATGTTACACATACTGAGCATATATATATACGTGTATATGCTGGAGAAATTACCATTTTGAGTACAGAGTAAATAAAGACTTGCTCATGATGACACATGTATAAGATTGGATCATATATGATCATATCTTTCAAAAATGTATAAATTCTATGAGAGATGTTGTATTAGAAACCCTGAGGTAACTTCTATTATTAACCAAATGGCCTACATTTTGTGCAGTTGAAACATGTTGACACTCTCACAAGTCCCCCAAATGAAATTGTCTGTTAAGAGCCAGAAGGTCACAAGTTCAACACTTGTTAAAATATAACAAACTTACATTTACAGCCAAACACAGGACCTATATTACATCTACTGTACATGTATTGTGCTATGGACAAACAGCTATTGTCTGACAAAATAACAATGAAAGAGAACTTAACATCTGTTTAACAATTTCTTTTAAATCCTTACAAAACACATTTTGGGTTTTCTTCTTAAAATCCAATATTAAGTACTGGTTGATTTTAATATGTAAAAAATATAAAATGTAAATGTGGAATTACAAAACGTCAAAAAAAATGTTTACAACTAAACCCGAAACAAAGTTAATCATTGAAACCAGTCACATATTGGGGAAAGCAGAACATCATTTGATATTTGATAATACATCTCATGGACAAAACATTTGCCAAAGATAATTGATCACAAGCTCTCTATAGTAACTGCTACCCTGCTTGTAAACTACATGTACCGTCAAAACACCACCACATATTGTGAGCACAATCTCTTCCCCATTTTCATTTTCTTCTTTTTTTTGCTTTTTATTCATTTTTTTTTAAGGGGCAAGGGATTAATATGAATGCAGAATCTTATATTTTCACTCGTCCAGCCACATTATTATAATAATAATAATACAGTCAACCTGCTTTAGTAACCACCTGTATAGAAGACCACAAGTTTTGTTTCCCTTGAAAAATGTTTCTCACTGAAATGTGTCCTAAAGGAACCTGTCCATAAAGACCAACGGCTCTAAAGACTCCTTTTCTGGTCTCCCTTGAGCGGTCTTTATATACAGGTTTCACTGTAATATGTCTTATTTATGCAAAACTATGAACAACATGTGTTATTTACATTTTCTAAGTAAAATCTGGCATAAGTTGAACTATTTTTTGTGGTCCCAACAGATTCAACTTATGCGAAGTTTAACTGTATTCAATCACAAAGCAAGAATTTTCAATACATCTATAGTATATGATTTTCCATCACCTTTCATTGTGTAATATGTAACCAGATGGCTCAAACCACAAATAAGTAGCAAATCTGACATGGGGGGGAAAAACAATGATATCTCTAATTAGATATTATTGATGGTTCTACCTAAGGTAAACTTTAAGTGTTACCTACGTCATACTGGAAAATTTTGAATGTCTACTTTCAAAACAAAAAATATTCTGGCAACTGATTGGTCATTTAAGCCAATGGGTCACATATTAACATGTATCCTAGCTAAACTATACAATGGAACCACCACATAATCTATTGATTATATCAGAAGCTGAGTACTTATTAATTCCTGGTTATACCAGTTTTGCAATACCAGCTCTGCAATCTTTCACATACAATCTGTTTTTATCAAATATAATGAATTTTTAAGGCAGAACTGTCCTGTTTATCCTTGTTCACATATGCCAAAGTAAACCACAGCGGTTTACCACAGGGTTTTTTTAAACTGCACTTCACATTTGTGTGTTCCAGAACAAAGATATTAAGTACACATAGGAACTTTGATGCATGCTTTTCTTCATCCTCACTTGCCATTCATTTACAAAAAAAAGCTATGGTTTAATGTGCATAACACATGGATGCACATGAGCTGTGCTTTTCAGCAATTTCCAACAAGATTTTGTTATACTGTTTGGTCTTTTACGGGTCCAAAAGACCAATCTACAACATGATGAATAGTTTAGAATTGTGTTAAGCCAGTTTTTCTCCCTGTGCAATACATTATCAGATCTTAGAATTCTATTTGATTTTGGTATCTTGATTTTGAACTTCTGCTACATCATCATCTAAGAGAGGACTGAATTCTGGAATATCCAATTCTTCCTTCCGACGGATATCTCTCTTCACAACAAACATGCAGATAGCAAATATGGCAGCTCTGAAGAGAAAAAACATCAATGAACAGAATGAATATTTCTACAAATATATAAACATGTGCATATATAAATACCATCATTTGCAAAACTTTAAGACCACTATTCAAAAAAGCAATAAGTCAAAGAAAGAAAAACAAAAAACTTATTTTTCAGACACAGAATTTTTTTCATGTCATAACCTATGTATCATACTTGAACTATAGGCTTATAACATTACTCTTGTGCTACTGATCACTGTAGTAAACATGTTATGTTATCATTCAATGAGACAAAAGAAAGTATTCCAAAATATTGAAATACCCACAAATCCCGAGGTGGTCTTAAAATTTTGCAAATGCTGGTAGTTCTTTTCCAAAAGGTGCTAAAGTCTATTTTTTCAAAATCTGAGGAATGAAGTGTTTTTTTATGCTTGTAGTTTAATGTTGGTTGTTGGTATTCCTTTTGAGTACTATGATGCCACTAAATAGAAATATCTTTTAGGAATATTTTAATGAAATTCTAATCTGCGCTTTTGACAAGAGTAAAAAAATTCTTCAGCAAAAACAAAATGTGTATATTTGGACTACTTACGACAAAACATAGCAGCCAGGGTAAAGGATGTAAAGAGCTGTACGGAGGTCAGTAGCTTTCTCAATGGGAGGTACAAGGAGGGGCATGTTACCACCAATGTTGCTGATGATGAAGAAGTAGTAAGCAATAGCTGTTGTTCTGATGTTAGACGGGACAAGCTCTATCACCACAGCCAATGTCACACTGACCCACATTTCTCCTGCAAAGATATACCAAGAGATTCATCAATATTTCCATGCAGTACCTGTTTTGAAGGACAGGCGTATCAAATATAATTTAAAGAAAATAATAATTTTATTTTATAATCAATTATTCTACATGCAGGCATCATCAAATATGAAATTGAGTTCTGGTCATGGAATTACATTGTGAAAGGTTGATCATGTCAATAAGAATTGATGTAGGGACCTATATTGTGAGGTTTTGGAATCATCAAATGATAAAAAAAATTGACCAAATCTCACTGAAAGGTACATGGATTGCACACAGAAATGGGTACATGGGACTGCACATACATGTGGCATGATTGTTCGGCCCAACCCAGCTACCTACTGGTCGATCATGTCAGGAGCAGCTAGAGTACATGGCCTATTGTAGTCTTACAGTGCAGACTCTCTTATACGACTGACCAGGGTTTGTGCCTGCAAACTAACATGAATGTTCGGCCCGAACACTTTAGCTATTTCTCGTCATATTTTGAATATGAGGGCATTTGAAGAGCAATCCTTTTCAGGGGACATTTCTACTATGATGTCCTTCCAAACTGTCATAAAAGGAATGAGAAAGTTCACTAATTATTTTTCACCTTTCCCACAACTGAACCTTCTCTTTGAAGAAAAATGCATTGTAAAATATATAAACTGCCATATGTGAATTTCATCTATGGCAATTCTCTTGCAAAGTAATACACTCTCTTATCTATGCTCATAACATCTTGTGAAAATCTGTAAAAAGTATGTAAAGTCCAGAAATATTACTTCATTTTAAGAAAACACAAGCATAGAGTGAGTTAAATTATCCAAAAAACAGTTCACAGCAGGTCACAGAAGCTCTCGCTCGTTCGCCATTTTTTTATTAAGCCAACATAGCCATGGACCAATTGGAGCAGTACTCTAGAAGGAATTGCCTTCGAATATTCGGTGTGCCGCAACAACCCAGTGAGGAGACAGATCAACTTGTCTGTGATGTGGCCAGCAAAGTTGGTGTGCGTTTGGAGACGACAGACATCGACCGCAGTCATAGAGTTGGTAGACAGCCCACTGGTAATAAGTGCAGAGGAATCATTGTGAAATGCAGTACCTACCGTGTTCGACAAAAACTCCTCCTGAATCGCCGTCGCTTGAAAGGGACTGGTATAGTTATACAGGAGGACCTCACTTCCAAAAACCTCAACTTATTGCACCATGCTCAAACTCATGAGAAAGTAACAGCAGCATGGACAGCAGATGGGAGAGTAATTGCTCTGGTATCTACTAGTGATGGTCAATCCATGAAGAGACTGATCAAGAACATTGATGATCTCAAACTGTTATAGTTTTGTACTATTGCACATTCATACATGTAACTTTGCTAATTAATGTATTTTATATTTTATACATGGACATTCATTGCTCCAATGTATCAGGTACATGTGCAAGCCATGCAGATTGTGAAAGTTTATGTTGCAGCCGATACTAGCTTGTATGTGTCATTTTATTTTTTTAATTATCTAAAATGCTTGCAATTCTGAACTTGCCAATTGTTATCAATTTTATGGCTACTTGAAATTTTAATGCATTTAGCTTGGGGTATTTATCAAGTTTTAGTATATTTATTGCTCCTTGTGGCAAGAGTGCTCAATGTTTCATTGTAAACTTTTACATATACTTGTAATTTTATTGTAATTTAAATTTTGTGGTTGTGCCCTTCAATTGTACATGTATGTGTGTGTTGATGTGTATGTGTTGTTTTCAAAATGCAAAATAGAGAAAAATACGAGAATTTGTTGCATTCTTTGAGAAATGTATCTACAATGTCTGAAGCTTTTTTACCACCTAATGTGAATACCGATTTTTATGAACATAGCTTTTCATATGTTACACCACAAGAATTCAATGATCATCAGGAAGATCTTTATTCAAATGGATGTTTGCAAAAATTCAGTTTTTCTACCATACATTTTAATTGCAGGAGTTTGCATGCAAATTATGATAACTTATTGTCTGTACTTTCATCTCTGCAAATGCAATTTTGTACAATAGGAATTACTGAAACATGGCTACATTGTAATAACTCTTTTTATAATATTGATAATTACACACTTCTTGTTCATGGAAGGGAATACCAAAGAGGTGGTGGAGTTGGTTTGTACATTAGAAATGATTTGGATTTTAAACCCAGAACTGATTTAGATATAAATACTTCATTCATGGAATCTTTATTTATAGAAATAAGTAATTATAATAAAAATGTAATTGTTGGTGTTATTTATCGACCACCGAATCAATCTGTGCAAATGTTTTTAGATAATCTTGAACATATTATCAGTATTGTAAATAAAGAACATAAACATGTATATTTATTAGGAGATTTTAATCTTAATTTGTTGGAAATCCCTTCTTGCCATAATGTTAATGCTTTCTTGGATATTTTTATGGTAAATTCCATGTACCCATTAATTCACACCCCAACACGTGTAACAAGTAATTCTGCAACTTTATTGGATAATATATTTACGAATGATATAGATGACACCTTTTCAGGTGTTATTTTGGCAGATGTGAGTGACCATTTTCCTGTTTATTCTTTATCTAATGTTCATGTTAAAGTAAAACAAAACCCACAATCGTTTTTAAAACGAGAAATAAATAAAGAAAATATAGAACACTTTGTAAATAAAATTAATAGTATTTCTTGGAATTTAAAGAGTCAAAATGTTGATGAGGCATATCATGATTTTTTAGATATATTTCTCTGTTATTATAATGAATATTTCCCTGAGAAAATATGTCATATTAACAAGAAGCATAGAAATAAACCTTGGTTTAATAATTATTTATGTAAATTGTGTAAGAAGAAATATTTGTTGTATAAAAAATATGTAAACAATCAGACAGATTATCGATATGATGTATATAAAGATTGTAGAAATAAGGTAAATGAGGAAATTAAAAAAGCCAAAAATAAGTATTTTAAAACGAAGTTTAACTTTGCTGTGGGAAACATGAAAATGACATGGAAAATAATTAACAAGGTGCTTGGAACTAGATCCAAATTAAAATCCATGCCAGATATTATGATGTGCAATAATGACACTATAACGGGGAAAGATGCAATTTCAGATAGTTTTAATAAATATTTTATTGATATTGGTGTTAAATTAGCAAACTCATGTAATCAAGATGGTGATTATATGCAATATGTAAAAAGAAACAATCAAACTGCATTTTTTAAACCGTGTACTCCTAAAGAAATTATTGATATTACATGCAGTTTTAAGAATGGTAAAAGCCCAGGATTTGATGGCATTGATATTGCAATAGTAAAAAAGGTAATTCATATTCTTTGTTATCCACTCTGTACAATAATTAATTTGTCTTTACAGACAGGTATTGTTCCAGAAAAGATACAAATTGCTAAAGTTATTCCTGTATATAAAAATGGTTCAAAAGAGAGTATGTCTAACTATCGTCCAATATCAGTTTTGCCTGTTTTTTCCAAAATATTTGAAAAAATAGTATATGTTAGACTGTATAGTTTTTTACAAAAGTGCAATATTCTTACCAACTGTCAATATGGTTTCAGACCTGGCCATTCGACATCTACAGCTTTAATTCAATTTTTATATAATGTTTTAAATACAAAAGAAAATAAAGAAATAATGATAGGGCTCTTTCTAGACTTGAGCAAAGCATTTGATACATTAAACCATGATATACTATTAAGAAAATTATATTGTTATGGAATAAGGGGAGTTAATTTAGAATGGTTTAAGAACTATCTAGTCAATCGACAACAGTTTGTTTGTGTAGATAATGTGAATTCAAAATTATTGATTAGCAAATGTGGAGTACCCCAAGGGTCCATTCTTGGTCCATTACTCTTTACAATTTACGTTAACGATATGTGCAATATTTCAAAATTATTAAATTTTATCTTGTTTGCAGATGACACCAGTGTGTTTATGTCACATAAAGATATAGATATTTTACAATATAAATTTAATCAAGAACTTAATAAACTTGTTCAGTGGTTGCAAATAAATAAATTAGTTTTGAATATAAATAAAACACATTATATGGTATTCACAAATGTCCATCAGAACACTGCTAATTTTGTTGTTAAAATACAGGAAACTGAAATAGAACGTGTTACTAGATTAAAATTTCTGGGTGTAACTATTGATGAAAAATTCACATGGAATGAACACACTGGTGTCATATGTAACACTATATCTAAAAATATTGGCATTCTTAATAATGTAAAGTTTTTTCCCCCAAGATATATTGTTAATGTTATACCATACCCTAATAACACCTTATTTAAATTATTGTATATTGATGTGGGCAAATTCTACTGCCAAAAATACTAATAGAGTTTTTAAACTTCAAAAACGAGCTATAAGAATTATTACACATAGCAAGTATTTAACTCATACCACACCACTTTTTGCTCGTCTTAAAATGTTAAATATTCATGATATGTATAAACTTCAAAGTGCAATATTCATGTATATGTGTTTTCATAAAGTTCTTCCAGTTTCTATTATGTCATATTTTAATTTGAATACTTCAATACATGATTATTTTACACGGAGTAACAGAAATTACAATATTCCATGTGCAAGAACCACGTTATTTCAAAAATCCATATTTTACAATGGTCCGAAGATTTGGAATGAAATACCGAATGATATCAAAAGTAGTCCATCATTGAATGTTTTTAAGAGAAAATATAAAATGTATTTACTTCAGACAAATTATGTGCAATAACATATCTACATGTAATAGGCATTTTGCATGTGAGTGTGTGTGTGCGTGTGTATGCGTGTATGTGTATGTGTTAGGGCACAATGTGTTTTACATACTGTATTTTATTCATGTACTGTAGTTATGTATAACATGGGGTGCGGCTTCAATATAAGACTTTGTCTTTCTGCTGCATTTCCCTGCAATTTCTTAAGTATTTTATTGTTTCAATTGTTTTAATGTATTACATGTATTGTATTTGTAATGTTTTTTATGAATTTGCTAAATAAATTGAATTGAATTGAATTGAATTGAATTATGATTCCTTTTCAGACAAAAGTAGGAATTCCTACTTTTTCAACATACTTTTAGCCATAGAAAACCACTTTTTATGTACACAAGGGCCCATTCTAGATGATTTTTCCTACTTTTTTATCAATTCTAAGTGGTATCCCTGCAGGGGGGTGTTTCATAAAGCTGTTTGTAAAGTTACGCATGACTTTACGAATGACTTAAATAGGACAAGCCAAATGGGATACTCAATCATTTTTAACTGCATCAACAAAAGTTGAACTGTGCAGATGTAGATTAACATTCTTATTATAACAAACACTTTTAATGCAAAGTATATTTTTTGCCATAATCTAATGAAGGCCACTGGAAATACAGTCACACTTTGTTAAAACGGGTCCGCTCGCTATTCATAAGGACCACTATTCATAGAAAACCGCTATTCATTTAACACGTGTTATGAATAGTGGTCCTTATGAATAGTTATGAAAAGTGGTCCTTATGAATGGAGGTCCTTATGAATAGCGTAGTAATTTGTCTATGGTTTGCTCGCTATTTAGAAGGACCGCTATTCATACAGAACCACTATTCATTTAGTCACGCGTTATGGATAATGATCCTTATGGATAGTGGTCGTTATGAATAAGCGGTCCTTATGAATAGCGGTCCTTATGACTAGCGAGGTTACCCTGTTAAAACATCAGGGAAAAATACTTTGGCATCCTATCTGGCACTTCATATTCAAGTCGTTCGTAAAGTCATGCGTAACTTTACAAACAGCTTTATGAAACACCCCCTGGAATATAACAACTAGTGGCACAGTCAAGTGGTTTGAACACTTCACTGAAGATGCAAAGGTCATGGGTTTGAGCATCAACATGGCTTTAATGTCCTTTGGCAAAATATTCATCTTTATACCACGTTGCACCCTGAAAAGAATAATGAAAGCAATTGTGATTTAATTCATCATATGCCCTCACTCTGACTACATGGTAGGAAAACTGCCCCCCCCCCCACCCAAAAAATGGATATGGTGCACCCATTACTTGCATGAATGAATCCAATTACTCTGGTGATCATATATGTAACGCAATGTATGTGTACCGAGCTACATATATCTGGATTATTATCAAAATGATACACAAAGGGCACACTTACCTATAATATAGGTTGGAATCTGAAACACAAAGGCCCATGGCGGCTTGAAGAACAGAGTTCCAGCAGCAAATGGAGCTGCTAATGTCTGATCACATTATAGGAAACAAAACAAAAGAAGTTTATTAAAGCATTCAAAAGCAAAATCAAGACAAGATTAAGTGTTCATATAAAGGAAACACCAATCACTTTTCTAAAAACTAACAAAGGATTACAATTTTAAATTTGTGAACAAGATTTATAGTTGAGAAAGAGGGTTTGGAAGAAACCAAATAAATTCACATCATTTTGGAGCTATTTTATTGGCTGCCTTTTGACAAGGCCCTTGTGACTTGGCTATTTTTCTTGGCAAGTAAGCTAGTAGTGGCTGCATAACAAGACTAGCCGCCCAGCCCAGTGAATGCGCGATCAAGCGACGTGAGTCGCGAGGGCCTTTTGGAACCTGGCCTGTATTTCTTATGCTATCCTTTGTTCCTAGCGAGGATCTGCTACCTTATAGGTAGGAGCCAATCAGTGAACGTATCTTCGCATGACGTCAGCATAAATTTGGTATGCAAATTCGCCTTCATCTCGAGCTAGCTCGCTCGGCACCCGGCGCCGCGGGCCGTGCAAGCTACATCAATCATCATGAACGAATCACATGGAAAGCAAGCCCCGAAGATACCGTTGTGATTGGTCGATAATCCTCGGTGTAGGCGTGTTAGCATACGAATGTCAACTCGTGAATAATTCATATCGGACGATGGAAACCCAGGTTCCAAAAGGCCTCGCGACTAAAGTCGCTCGATCGCGCGTTCACCCGGGCCGTGTTGATTCTTTTCGTCGCAGGCTAGTCTCATCTCAGGCACAGCATGACGAGGAAAATAGCCAAGTCAAAAGGCTATTTTATTGGCTGATTTAATATCAAAAGTTATGATGGAGGAGTTTTCTCAAAGTAGTTATTGAACTGATGTTATTTTCTTCATGGCAAAGGAGTTTAACTTCATGCAGGTAATTCAATTATTAGTCTGACTTATTATGATACATTCTTTATTTGAAAATTTTAAAACAAAATTTTCACTTTCATCACCTTTAGATGTTACTTGTAGATTTCACTATTAAAAGCTACCTCATATCATTGCTGGAATAAATGTAAATGACAGAAATTACTTAGCTTCAGAGTATACTTACTAAACTTGCAATCAACACCCATATTCTAGCGTAGGGTCCCCACTTGACAACTCTATCTGAGATAAATCCTCCAAATACAACAGCAATACTGCCCCCTACCAACGGTATCCAAGACAACCACTGCCCAGTGCTGATGTCTGGGTAGTACTGTGTGAAGTATAGTTGGGTGTTATAACCCCATACATAGCCAGCTGAAATAAATGATAAATAATGCCTTATATAAAACAGGATCGTCCAAATAAGGGGCTCTTGGCCCTTGCTAAGAGATAAAATGAACAACATATGCTGGAGATTCATAAGAGCTCTTAACTGATATAACAGAACCCTCTTGTAACAAGATAATTTTGCTGGTCTCAGCTCTTACATGCTTTTGTTTGTTACTGGATATAAAATACTGGATAAAACAAGGTAGTTTCCATGGACCCAAGGTCCTTCTTATATCAAGGTTCTACTGTATAACAAAAGATAAGGTAAATTGTATATCAACAAAATGACCTTACAAAGAAGGAAATGATGCTAATATAGACATATGTATATCATTTTCATTTCTTTTTTTTTTTTTTTTAGTTTTATCTTTAAGTTACCTTTCAATGCTACTTTTTCAATTTACGAAAAAAGGTGAAATCTTCAGAAATTGCACCACATTTAATAGAAACAGTCAATACCCTTTTCCCAACATTTCAGAATTATAACAAAATTAATAATAAAACTTTATTTTATAATGTATCAATAATTTATTTTGTTTATATTGTAATCAGTTTAAAATTTAAATTGGTAAAAATATCATGAATAAAAAAATAGACAATGTACTATACTGACCTCCATTTCTAATGGATCCAGCTAGACACAGGATCAATAAGGAGGGACTACAGAAACAAGCCATCACCATCTTCAGCTTCTGCAGACCAGTAGCCTCGCATGCTTCGGATCTCTCCCGAAGCGTTGCATTTGTTGTTCTTACTGGTTCTTTCACAGTGAGGGCTATGAGGACAGCAACCAGAAAACCTGGTACACCAGCAATCCAGAACACCCAACGCCAACCCTGAAAAATATAAAGAGAAGACTGTCCAATCAAAAGCCCTTGAACACCTCATGTTAGCCTTGCACATCATGGAAAGAGAATTTAAACAATTACAATATCTTTTTATCTTTAATGAAATAAATCCCTCCAGGTACCAATTAGATAAAAATTTAAAGATGACAGAAATCTATTTCACTGGAGTAAATTACATGTAATATCGATAATCTTTGAACTAACCCTAATGATACCAACAATCTCGTCATTTCATCTTCCTATGTTATGATGTATACCGGTATTCTGCTTTCCGGGTATCCAGGAATTTTCGTCGTGGTTGCAGCCGCTGGGTGAAAACAATAGCTTGGCAACGCGTAGCAACACATTGACTCTATGACAATAATGCTTTTTTTCTTTTCTTCATCAAAATGCAGAAAATTTGCTGTGCCATAGGTTGTCACAACCACAATATGGTGTAGGAATCATCTTTCATTTTGTATTTTTCCTGATCGCGTTAAATACCGCGAAAGATGGGGAAAATGGGTAGACGCGATAGAAATCTGCAAGAAAAATCCAGATAACAAAAGCTGGGAACCAACGTAATACGTTTGGATCATTTGTTCGAGTCATTTCATAATAGGTACATATTGTGCTGATATTTTGCTTCAGTCTTATATGTGACCCCCCGCCTCAAAACCTACAATAAGTCGCATGGACCACAACGTAGCAAACAGCCCAAAATAGTAAATTTGCTTGGATCAATCGATTTTCTGTTTTTGATAGAAATGGGTAGTTTCATTATCATTCTATCATGTCTCAAGTTTGTGAGTCGTAATTCGACTTAGAAATATGTTTTGGGGGCATTTTAAAATGACTCCTTTTTTCACCTGTAGAGCTAATGAATGTTTGGAGAGCTTTTGTAATACTTTCATTCAATGCCAAATTACTACTTTACCTCTAAAGGTATTAAATTGATTTTTGGAGTGAGTAATGAATAGGTCCTCCTGGAGCAGCTTGCCAAAATTCAGCATAATCTAATAATCCCTTCATACCAGTTGCTATGGCCATTTGAATACCCAGTTTTACTTGGGCGCACACAGAGAGCAAAGGCTTAGCACTCTTTTGTTCCGAACTTAAATGGCCATTTTCTCTGAATAGGAGTTATTGATTGCTGGTTACATACTAATTCTAAATGAGATGTTTAAAGGTGTTATCATTGAGTAAACTAGGCAAGGGATATACCATTGGAAAGCTGAGAATCTCTACTTTCAGAAAATGTATAAAACAAAAAAAATTTTGGCGTCTTATTGTAGGTTTTGAGGCGTCGGGTCACATATATAAATATATACCAGTATATATACATATATTTACCATTACAGCAATATATATTTCAAAGATTTCATAATAGGTACATATTCTGCTGATATTTCGCTTCAGTCTTATATATAAATATATATATACATATACATGTATTTACCATTAGAGCTATATAGATTTCAAAGACAGAAAATGTGTTATGGGAACCCAAAACAATAACTCGCTCATGCAGCTGTTCCCTACTCAGTATCATCACTGTATGGGAATTTGTACAGTCCTACCTACTCAGTTTGTGAAAGCTTTTTAAAAATATTTTTTTTAATTCCATAAATATGACATCAACCACTCCGATAAGTATGAGGTTATCCTGCAAGGAGTGAATTTCTGATGATGTTCGCTGTGCAAGAGTCATTCTATGGGCATACAAATAAAATGCAATGGATTTATTGCATGTAAATTCTATGTGTGGGACCGAAGTCAACTAAGTTCGACAATCAAGCGAGCCGTGCTTTCACCCACTGAGGCGTTACTAGGGTCGTAGTTAAGAAAGTGACGTCACACTGGAAAGGAGAATTGTACAAATTATACAAGTAATATCCACAGATTAACAAAAGGATGTAGGATACAGCATTAACAAGATGCATGCACCATTGTTGGTGGTAAAGGCAATAAAGCAGAAGAGAAATTCACAATAATAAAAGATCTAAGTTGTATCAACATACTTGACCATTGATGTTCGCTGCTGTTATGAAATCTCCAAGAGCATAAGACAAACTGTAGCCTGCATAGATACCAATGTTATAGCCTCCCAGGGCTATCCCTCGAACATTCGCTACAAAATAATCAGCGATGAGGCTCGAAGCAAAAGGTGTGCATCCAGCTTCTCTGTAAAGCGGATGGATAACAAAATGATATCAGAATAAGAGGAAATATATAGATAAATCACCATCAACTTATTTGACATGTACAGCAGCTGTCCAGTTTGTTTTATTGCCATGAGTTACAGGCAGCTATTTGTGCACAATGTATTACATGTAACATCACTTTCTCCTGCACTGAGAGAGACATATATGCACCAGGGTGGGATCTGAATACACAACCTTCTACAACCATCGTTTAGCCCTTTTCCAGCTGTTCTTTCAACTTCCTTTCTGTTTTGAAGGATTGCAAAGGGAGGTATTCACTAATCTATTATGTGCCATTTCATTGGCATTCCAAATCGTTAACCTTATGAATACTCCAGTATTTTCCACTAATAATAATAAGGACATGTGAATCTCTTTTCTTACTCCCCCTCGTGATTTTATGCCATTGAAAGACATTACACTTCATTTAAATGACTGAATCCTTTACTTACCCAAAACCCAGTCCAAATCTAAGAATAACAAGATGCCAGTACTCTGAAGCAAACCCAGTGAGAAATGTCATCAAGCTCCAGAAGGCCAAACAGACTGCAAGAAGAATCTTCCGATTGGTAATATCAGCCAGATATCCCAGTCCAATACCTTACAATAAAAAAAAAAGAAGTCCAGGGGTGGTATTCTGAGATTTATTTTATAGTGAAAAGATTTTAATTGTCATAAATTGCAACATTTCATTGGTGTTTGCGCAGATGAATTCCGCGTACACAGCCACTTTTGCGCAGTCATTAACCAATGATGCGCCATAAGCGTACATTTTGTTATGACAAAATGATTTCACTAAAATCAAGATAAAATAAATCTCAGAATACCACCCCAGTAATTGAAAATACAGCCCACAGCATAGCAGTAAATGAACAAAATTGTCTACTTGTCAATCATAATGAATGTGACAAGTTTTTAAGGTGGAGTGAGTTTTACCGGCTCTCAATCACACTATCTAGGAATCAATCTAGAGACTACATGTAATACTTCACTCTTCCTTCTTCCCCTCTAGAAGAAAAACAATGAGATTGCTTGGTTGGTGTTTACTCTCAAACCCCAAAACAACAGTTTCATGAACAAATGGGGATAAACATCTACCCAAATAATCATCATTTTTACTATCTGGCAGGGGAAAGATCACCACTTCTCTCTTCCACCTTTCCCCTCCAGAAGGAAAAGAGAGATGCTGTTTTGCTTTATCTTTGCTCCAGACTCAGTGCAACAATTTCATGGATACTTTTTGGATAGCAAAGAAAAAATAACTATACACAGAAGAGAGTCTGAAGTGAGCAGACTCAAAGAACACTATATAAAGTGTAGAGATTATGGTTCTCTTATTGATGCTAGTACAATAAAGTACAGTGAGACTTGCTGTTACAGTTCGATCTCCGATTCTTTATTCAATGTTACTCAGATGACAACTTGATATAATAGTGCCAATGCATATCAGGGAGTGTATCACTTCCCAACTCTAATATTAGCTTCAGCCTGTAGATGCGTTATTGTAAGACATTCCTACTGTGACCTTGGAGGTCAACCTTGGTCATGATAGTGGAGTATCAATATGGGTTGCCAAGGGGGCCACTGATTAGTCAGTGTGTAAATCTCAATAGTTATCACGACAAGAAGAAGTTATCAGACCCTTGATTCTACCAACCTGCAAATGTATAGATGACAATGAAGATAGGTCCAGCTAGGATCTGGTACTGAAAACCTCCTCCTGTCCTGTCATAATAACATACTTCAGTCTTGTTAGGTCCAAGGTATGTGTCACACCTGATAGTGATAAAAAAACAACATCATCTTTAAAATACTAAAGATATGTGCCCAACCCATAATGCACAACATTTTAAGGAGTTTTTCATGAAGGAGCAGCACAGTATATTTATATAGTGGCAGTGTATTGCAAATTGATCTCATGATTACGTTCACCATTCAATCTCAGTTAAGGACAATCAGTCAGACATTGACAGAAAATGTGTACATACATTTCAAAGTGCATCTGTAAGTTCTTAATCCATAACAAGTCTCATGATTTTTATTTGCTTGTTTGTGGAGGAGGGGGGGGGGGGTCTTCTATTTTGTATCACACCATATCAGTTTTGAACATTAATTAATGCAAGTTACTTTACAAAATCCAGTAAAGGATATTTCAGCACATTCAGAAGAAATACCTTTGATCAGTTCACATAATAATATGAATTTTTAGTATTTCATTTGGGGTACTATACTTTTGGACACTCATTGCCCCGCCTATGGAATTATTTAATGCATTTTAAATCAAAATCTCATAGAAAACTTTTATGAAATAAAAAAATTAAAAACAAATTGCATGAAACATTAGGTAAGAATCCCAGAAACTTGGCATATGGTAGTTCCTTCATAAACTTTCTGCTTAAAGTAAAAATTGTAATTATCTGCTCTCTCAACTTACTCAATTTTTGTAGCATTCTTTGGACAGCCCTTGCCTATCTCATCCTTTGAGACGTTCTTAAGTTCCAGACATCCGTAATCACCATAGCCAATCTCTTGAGCCATGGGCTGTGTACAGATGGCCAGAGCATAGCGGTCAAGCTGGTTCAAGAGATAGGTGACCAACAACAGAAGAAGGACATAGAGGGCATAGGCACCTGTACGATTCCAGCGGAAGTCACTATCCGTTGCCATTTTTATGTGATGAGGTGACTTGTATCAGCTTTTCTAGAACACAGAATGATACACAAAATAATCAATAAAATATTTTATTCCTTTTTATTGAAAATTAAAAGAAAAAACACAATGCACAGTGATTATCATTTATGCCTATTTAACTGCAAAGTTCATAATGTTGGCATGGTCCACTATCTTGAATATCAAATCTTGTATTTGTGGTACCCAAAAAGCTTTGGCAGCTGTGCAAGGTTGAGAAATGGTAGTAGCATGTGAATGTGCAGCTTGCAAGCAGGAAATTGTTACACAGAGTGTACATCCTGTGATATAAACAGAACAAATACATGTATTTCCAAACTGCAGGGCTACTTCCAAGAAACCATTGAATTTATTTACACTCCCTCGACTAAGACACACTAATGATATCAAATTCAAATTCGAACTTTATTTCCAATTTCAACGACAAAATACATTTATATTATATATAAAAAAAAAAAAAACGTATATTAAAGACAACAACATGAATATAAAAACAGCAATCAAAGCAATCAAAGTATATATATATATATATATACTTTATATATACTGGCTTACTAACTACACTTTCTTTCGATAATACTACTCGTATTCTATTAGGCACCTACTCAAACACCACTGTTACTTTTCTTTTATGACGTATTATTTTCTTTATGACGTTTTAGTAATTTCTCGCTCACTCCTCATGCGCCTTGCGTCTATAAGCGCACCTTTTATTATTATTATACGCTTTGGGTCCTAATTTACCTGTCTGTATTTCTATTGTGACGTCTTCGTGACGTTTTTATGTTTTTGAGCTGTAAAGCGTTTCCAGGACGATGCGCCCGGTTATTTATAAACTAATCGCGCATTGTCTTGGAAACGCTACATGGATAAGTTTTCGAAATTTTGTCATTATTCACTTGACAAAGACGATGAGAGGATCGTCGAAAATTCGTGAGAAAATAAAATAGTTGGAGAAAAAAGCATGAAATGTAGTTACTGGTCTTTTTCTTCTTATATATATATATATATATATATATATATATTTTTTTTTTTTTTTTTTTTTTCAGCCTTTGCAAAAATTTCAAAAAGGGAGGACAGCTCTGGGGAACTTTGATTGAGCTACGCAACGTTATTCTCGCAATTTCTTTCACATTTGTATTTATTTCCACGAGATTTGCCAAAGCTGTTGTATATGTTATTTCCTTACAATAATGTTATTAAGAATAATTTATTCCAATGTATACATGTATTCAAAGCATTCGCTTGGATCCAGCTGAGGCACTAGCGGCTTGTCTTGTTCAAAAACTCATCTGCCCCCGACAAGGGGAATTAATTAATAAGGTTGAGGATTTGTCAATCTGTCGGTCAATTGAATCTGGTGTCGCCGAAACCACTAACCCGTCTCCGTGGTCTAGTGGTTAAGGCATTGGCATTCTAAGCCAACAACCCGGGTTCGATTCCCGGCGGAGACATTTTTTCAGCCTTTGCAAAAATTTCAAAAAGGGAGGACAGCTCTGGGGAACTTTGATTGAGCTACGCAACGTTATTCTCGCAATTTCTTTCACATTTATATATATACTCTGATTGAGCTACGCAACGTTATTCTCGCATTTCTTTCACATTGTATTTATTTCCACGAGATTTGCCAAAGCTGTTGTATATGTTATTTCCTTACAATAATGTTATTAAGAATAATTTATTCTAATGTATACATGTATTCAAAGCATTCGCTTGGATCCAGCTGAGGCACTAGCGGCTTGTCTTGTTCAAAAACTCATCTGCCCCCGACAAGGGGAATTAATTAATAAGGTTGAGGATTTGTCAATCTGTCGGTCAATTGAATCTGGTGTCGCCGAAACCACTAACCCGTCTCCGTGGTCTAGTGGTTAAGGCATTGGCGTTCTAAGCCAACGACCTGGGTTCGATTCCCGGCGGAGACATTTTTTCAGCCTTTGCAAAAATTTCAAAAAGGGAGGACAGCTCTGGGGAACTTTGATTGAGCTACGCAACGTTATTCTCGCATTTATTTCACATTATATACAGTTAACAACAAAATTATTCATACCCCTTGGAAAATTCTAGTTTTTTGCATTTTCCCTAAAAATGAATGGTTAAATGAAGTTACTTGCACATCACTTGGGGTCTCTGCTGGGATATCAGGCCAGTACCTGTTCTCCAATGGCTCAATCTCCTTGAGGATGTGTCCACACATGCCTTCACCTGACCTTCAGGGAGTTCATTAGATTTCGTGTCCTACAGGTGATGCAGTTATCGACTTCATGATGACAGGACTATGATATTGAAATTTTCGGTCATTTATTCCATGCATTTTAATGAAAATTCTGTATCTACTTATGAAGCAAAGCACCATTCCTGAGGAGCCCTTCCCTTTTGCACTGCCTGTGGGAGGGTTCACCTTTATTCATTGGCCCCATTCTTAATCAGAGTGCTCAGGAAGGCCATGTTGGTGATATTAAAGTCATTGCATGACTCTAATGTCAGGTCACCATGAATAACAGTATGTAACCTTTGAGTACCATACACATCCCATATTGACTGTTACTGTATATCAATCTTCATATGGTATATTCTTTGTATCTTTGGTATGAAAGCTACAATCCTTGATATCAAAATGAATTTAAACCAAATTTATACCATATGCCCTCCATGTTACCAGCTGCAGTGCACAAAATGCTACCACTTTGACAGTGCACTGGAACATAAAGATCAGTATTTTAAGCTTCACTAGAGTACCCACTTGCAGGTGTCCATATCAAAAATGTGTCAATCAGTGTAACTGAATAAACTGATAAAATTGGCACCATCCAACCTTTAGACAACTACCATGGCCTACCTAAACATTCTTAATAATAATGGAACAAAATTATCAGGAAATACCTTCCCTTGACAGTGCAACAGTGAATGCCTCCAGGGAAGTCTCTCGAGGAAGAGTGCTTTGTTTCAACTTAGATACAGAATTCTCATTAAAATGTAAGGAATATTAACGAAAATATCAAGATCATAGTCCTATCCTCATGATGTCTAAAACTACACCACCTCCAACCACAAAATCTGCTTTAAATCCATCGAACCCCCTGAAGACCAGGTGATGGCATGTGTGGACAACATCCTCAAGGAGATTGGGCCATTGGAGACCAGGTATTGGCCTGATATCTCAGTAGAGACCTCCAGAAGCATTGTGGCAGTGTGAAGAAAGTGTTACGAGCATTAATCATAAGGACTGGATTCATACTGATTGACAAAGTGAATAGATCACCAAGGGTATGAATAATTTTGAACATCACCCAGTTTGGATAATTCACCTTTTCTATTGTTATGTAAATGAGGTGAAACCAGAAACAGCATTCATTTGCAGATGATAACTAAATGTATTCAAGTGATGTATAATTAAATTCAGTTAACCATTCATTTTTAGGAAAAATGCAAAAAACTAGAATTTTCCAAGGGGTATGAATAATTTTGTTGTTAACTGTATATATATATATGAAAAATGGGAGCAGTGTGCACTTTTGACCCGCTGGAAATGCCCCCATGGAAAGCCGGATGCAGAAGCGGAGTTGAGACCCCCAGGTCTAACCCGAACCCAAACCTGAACCCGAACCTAACCCATGCTGATGGTAGCAACCTATAATGTAACCTATATTGTACGCTGTAACCAATAATTGTAAGTTTCATTGATTTGCTATGTACGATGTAAACCTATGTATTTTATATTGTTGGAAGTGGAAATAAATGAAATGAAATGAAATAATAATTTAGACCGCTAAAACCCAAGATTGCCAAATAAAAAAAATTTAAAAAGTTGTGCTGTCAACATATAATTGACCATTTAAGTTTCTGCTGGTAGATATTCATATTTCTAGTGGTAACAAGTCTACTAAAGGCCCGGTCCCACTGGCCGATGGCCACAGAACGTATGCAAAAAGGACACAGCGGACGAGCAAAATTTCGGGGGTTGTCTCCATCTGTTTTCATCCGCTTCAGAAATGGACAAAATTTGCGAAAACAGAACGGACGTGGGTAGTATGTAGCGGGGATGTTAAACGGATGTTCATCGGAAGCCTAGCGGATGAAAGCGGATGGAAGTGGATGACAGCTAAATATACGAGATACATCCCAGATACAAACGCATTGTCCGTTTTGAATACTTTATATACGAGATGCATACGCTTACATCCTTTCTATTTCCGCGCTACTAACGATGTATAGACGTTCCATGTACCTTATCTTTCCTCCCTCTTTCCGTTTTCAGCTGCAGCGGATGTGAGTTGCGAGGATGCCCAGAGGATGCAGAGAGGATACAGCGGACGTTTAACGGATGATAACGGTCATAGAATGTTTGTTGCTCGTATATGTCGCAGATTTACATCGTACACGGCGGAAAGTTCATCCGTTCTAAAAGTTTTGTGCAGCTCAAAACTTTTTGCGCGGATGAAATCACAGTGGACGGATGCTCGATGGATAGAGCGTATGAAACACGTATGCAATGAGTACACAACGGATACATAGCGTTTTTCCAACGGATGGCAAGATTTTTTTACGTTTTACATCCTCTTTGCATCCGTAAGTCCAGTGGGACCGGGCCTTAATTCTGTTAATCTTCAAAGAGCTATGTAGCCTAAGATGAAGATGAACGCAAGATTGTAAGTGATTTGAAGAGGATAAAAAGGGAGGAGGTAGGGAGGGAGGGAGGGAGGGGAGAAGGAGGACATTGAAAGTTTTTTTTGTTTTTAATTCTGCCATTGGAGTCCTAGGGGTGAAGACATTGATAACAATAATTATTCACCCTCAAGTTCCTATATTTAATCTTATGTCTCCCTAATATTTAATGATTGAGACTTCAATTGAATTAACTCTTGATTGCCACCTCCTGCATCAACTGGCATCATCATTTTTTTTTCTTTTCATTTTCCCGCTTTTCTTTTCCGTTGTAGCCCTCCTGCGATATTAAATTCCCTTTGACCCATTCCCTTCTGCCTTGCAGATCTGGCATATCTGAAGTAAACCAAAGTTCAAAAAGAAAATGTGCTCCCCATTTGTACCCCCCCAAACAAACCCCCCCCAATAACCAAAAAAAAAAAAAAAAAAAAAAAAAAAATTCTGATTTTTTGTTTCTTGTCCCCGGGGGGGACAAAATCTACAGCCCAGGTAGGGTCTATCACGATATGATCTGGTCCTGGTCCCCCGGTGACTGTTTCATTACTTTGGTCCATTTATCATTAATAGCTCTGCAATCAAAACAGAACAAAAATTTAGGATCGTGGTTGTAATAAAAGCTTAGATCTAGACCTACTGTCTAGACTATCAGATATCATACTCTCAGATCTACTGTCTAATCTCTAGTGTCAGTGGTGACTCTTTAATGGTTGTCACGACACAAAGATGTAGATTCTAGACCTAGACCTATTTCAGCAAAGACCTAGACCTATTTCAGCAAAGCCCAAGCCCAAGCCCAAGCCAATGATCAAATTGAGACAGCTCTGTCTTAGTAGCACTAGCAGCCTTTGGGTATAGAAACTAAAGAACATTTTAATCTGGGTTCAGAAAGGAAGACATTCATTGCCATTAAAATTCTATGTAGGTCTGGGGGGGGGGGGAATTCAGTAATATGAGTAAAATGAGTCCATCAACAGAAACCCCACACACAACACCTAGAACTTCCTTATGAAAATCAGTCTAATATCCAGTAGTTCAAGTTTGCATAAGGCTGTATTCACACAAATCCACCATCACACTTCAGAACACATACCATGTTGTGCCTGCATCATCATCATCATCACCACATCTTTCACAAAATTATGGGGGGAAAAAACAGAAAAAGTTTCTCAGTGTGAAATGATGTTTATTAAAATTATCAACTGCAAATACAATATACATATTATAACATTTGGTTCATGGACAACAAATCATGGGGCAGGGGGGCGGGCAATACCAATTTCTATTTTCTTTCTATTCCTTTTTGCAAGCAAACAATTTTAAATTCTTCTAGTGACATCCGATATAGGTGGATTGTAATGTTACATATACAGCCTTTCAAACTATCATTAGAATATATAAGACATAAAAGTACAAAGAGATCACCTTACTGCCCAAAATGACATAAGGTCATGTTTGTCCAAATATTGGTAGTTTTGAAAATTTGGGGGCAGGCTGAAACTCCAAAGTGCCTGATTCATCTGCCTAGAAAGTAAGTAAACATACCCCAGAATAATTGCACATATCATGATTGCACAGATGAAAAAAAGGAACGAATTACAGATTCTAGAACCATTTGTGTTTAAAGAAATAGAATCATAGCTATCTCAGGATAGCTTCAAGGAGCTGATGAAAGGGATTATCACTTCAAGGTTAAAGATCAAATAAAATATGATTAAATCTGAATGCACTACATGCACTTACTCTTAAAATTATAAACACAAGTTGCATTAAAGCTGATTTATCAAAATAATTTTATATCATAATATAGTCATGAAACATTTTTCAAAATCTTATTCTAAATTACTTTGGAATTAAAAGGAAAATTATTTGAATTTACAAATTTATTGTTTATATTTTAAATTTAAAACTGCATTAACCTTACGTGATGGGATAATTTACTGTGCATAACTTAAAAGACTTAAGTATTTTAAGTATTTTAAGTGTTACACTAATTTAAATTGCTTGTCCTGTATTTTAGACCAAAATATAGATCTAGATCTAGAAAATGAAAAAACAACAATAGAATACATAAGAAATCCATAAAACAATGAAATACATGCAAGAGTAATGACTTTCTCATAATCATGTTTCAAATGGGCCAATCACACCAAGTACAAGTTTTTTAATTATATGTACAATGGACATGGACATGTAGACCTACAAAAGGGGCATCAGTGGTAGTCAAAGTATTCGCTATTATTTAAAAATTACAAATTTGGGAGTGTATCTATAAAAGGTCCAAGAGTAAAACGTCAAGTTCGACACACACCAAACCTTACAAATCTGCTTGTTCCACTTTACAAATCTGCTTGTAACCCTTTAAATAGCTCTTTCCGATTGACCCATATTCTGACATTCAATACAAAGTCCAGCTCTGAAATATATGCATAGATCTCTATGAGATTTAGAATTATGTAGATTAGCAATAAATATCTCTTAAAACAAACAGTTTCAAACTTGAAATAATAATAAAGTTAAATAATACTTTGATTCTTTATGACTCTATTACTTCACATTCAACAAGCTTTGTAGCTGATGAGTTTCCTTGGACAACCTGCATATAGTGCATAATGAAAATAAGAAAGAAAAGAAAAATTAAACTTCTTGTAGACTGTATACTGGATAATAATCAAGGAAAAAAAATGGGTACATCTCTACTTTTATGTTACAATTTTATTTCTCTTCTTCTTCAAATGATAGAAATGTAAATGTAGGTTTAATACTTTTAACAGAAGTAAATATTTTCCATTACACATCTGATCCAAGACCAAGACCTCTAGTAAACTTTGAAATGGCTAAATCAGTAAGCGCGGGTACAATCAAAATGATTTACTGGACTTCAGAATTTGATCTTGACTGTACAGATTAGGGGTCTACAGAAATCATGTACACGCCTATTAAGTTTAAATACTACATGTATATTATCTTACAGAGCTACTACTAGTACTACATCTAAGCTATGGCCACATTGAAATTTACACAATTTATGTGGTTATAGAGGTAGACCTACATTTAAAAAAAAAAAAATTTTACCTTGCCAGTTCAACTTGGGTTTCCTGCAGTGAGTGGATGACAAAATCTACAGCCCAGGTAGGGTCTATCACGATATGATCTGGTCCTGGTCCCCCTGTGACTGTTTCATTACTTTGGTCCATTTATCATTAATAGCTCTGCAATCAAAACAGAACAAAAATTTAGGATCGTGGTTGTAATAAAAGCTTAGATCTAGACCTACTGTCTAGACTATCAGATATCATACTCTCAGATCTACTGTCTAATCTCTAGTGTCAGTGGTGGCTCATCAATGGTTGTCACGACACAGAGATGTAGATTCTAGACCTAGACCTATTTCAGCAAAGACCTAGACCTATTTCAGCAAAGCCCAAGCCCAAGCCCAAGCCAATGATCAAATTGAGACAGCTCTGTCTTAGTAGCACTAGCAGCCTTTGGGTATAGAAACTAAAGAACATTTTAATCTGGGTTCAGAAAGGAAGACATTCATTGCCATTAAAATTCTATGTAGGTCTGGACCCTACCTAAACAAAGTCAAAGTTCAAAGCGAAGGTCTAAAGGTAGGCCTAGCCCTAGCCAGGGCACCTGCAACATTTTGCTCTCGTAGGCAAAGCACAGTAGCCAGCCAGGATCGGCGAATCCAAAACTAACAGACCGCTGGGCGAGATCTTACCCGGCGCAGCCCAGAGTGAGGATCTTGCGCATTCAGTGTTGTGATCAATCTTGAACAGGTCCACATCTACCACAGATTGTCGGTAATGAAGTCATGCACTTAACTTTTTTGGTTTGAGCACTATCATAATATACAGATCTACAGCAAATTTCTGATATTTTCGACAAGTACTACCAGTATCCTATAAAAATGACTGTTTTAGAGTTCAATGAAAGTTGATAACTTTCTTTTGTAATGCAAGAGAAAGGGGACTGGGTGGGATGTGGGTTAATACGTTTTGTACAGTGAACTCGCAGCCAAGACAAACACATCCAATCAGTAAGAGGAACGTTAAACAAACTTGATATTTACTTACATTTCAAGGCATCATACGGCCTCACTTTGATGTGAATGTTCACGGCAGGATCTTCTGCTTTCATGAGATTTACTAGACAAACTCCTTCTAAAACAAACTTTCTCAAAACAAAGTTTTTTTGAGATTTGTGTTGAAATAGACCAATTAGTAGCACCACCCGTACGGCCGCCATTTTCCCTATTTCGTGTCCAAATTGTAGGGGATTGTGGGAATGAAAAAATGTTTTATGTATGATCTTATACATAAAACATTATGTTAATATGAGCCACTAACCAATCATCAAACAGTATTTGACAAGTTTTTGACGTCATTCCTCATGAATAAGCATTTATTCAAATTGACCCTCTTAGATCACTGTTCAAATTGGACAAAGCTCCCCAATGCAAAGCCTATGGTATGTCAAAGGTCACATATTTAGTTGACTCTCTAGCCCTCCTTCGGAGGGCATACTGGTATGATCGAATCTCTTTGGGTTAGACATTAGGAAGTCCACGCCGAAGTTCGCAAACTAAAATAATTTAGACCGCTAAAACCCAGGATTACCTTTTATTTATCAATCAAATCTAACGTCCATGTGCATTGAGTTGCCACTGTTGTTAACTCGTCACTCACATGTCAGTTACTGTCTGAACTCGTCCTCTAAAAATTATCTTCATCACTTCAGACTTTGTTGTGGATACAGTGAATAGGTCAAAATATATTCTTCTGCCGTTGGAAGTCTCTTGTAAGATCCGGCACATGAATAAGAGTTGGGCGCGATCAAAGTTTAACTAGCACACACACTTCTGCAATAGCCGGTGGGTGGGGCTCGGGTGACAAAGACGAGACTTCCCTACTCAACAGTAGTTGTAGCCCAATATGATGTCGTAAGTTGACAAAATTTGCTATCGAAATGAAGATTAAAATATACTGATCAAGCTGGTGACTAATTCCGCACGGATGTTGATGTTTCTGTCATTTCAGAAAGTACATAATAACCCAGTTTCAGCGATGCGAGCGTGATGACGTAATGCCTGGTAATAGTAACCGGGTTGGCCCAGCTTTGACATACCGCCATATTGGATTTGTGCTTTTCGTGTTGCTTCACGCCGATTTCCGTTACTTCATATTTTTATTTCATTTGTATTTTCATTATTAGTCTACGATTAAATTGCTCAACTTTTGATTTTGTTTTGATGGCTTCCTTACTGTCTTTTGACAAGTTTAGTGTGAAGAATTTACAAGATTTTCTTAGAGAAAGAGGAGATTCTACAGTAGGATACAAAATGCAGAGACTTGTTATCTATCCACTCCGTTTCGATAGTGCCTCAATGGGAGGGAAAGTTCTTTTGAATACACTTTTTTCTCAGGATTTTATAGGGTTCATAACAAGAGAAATAAGAGATTTAAAAGTTAGTTACCATATTTTCCCAACGCATTTTGTGGTACTTCGCTTTCGTAAATATTGACTTCATTTTCTGGTACCACGCCATCGACCTCGGGCGCAAGTTCGCTTCTGTGGCTGGGGTGCTTTCGACTGTCTATCGCGGGGACTTGGGCAGACAGCTTTAGCAGTCGCTGCTCAAGCTCTGTTGCTGCAGCAGACAATGGATGTGGGTGCTCGGTTACCGGGTAGGCTCTGCTCCCCAGACAAAATGTATTGAACAGATTTAGGCAGATTTTTAAATTGGATCCACACCAAAGTCTTTCCTTCTGCATGCTTTCAACCAAATTTTGCATTTGTCCATCAATGTTTTCTGTTTGGGAAGGGGGATGCAAAAAAACCCTTGCATGTATGTGGACGTTGCCGTTGCCGTTGGTCATATCGGGTGTTGCGGTTACACGTCCCGTAACAGCGGAGTTTTCCCATTTTCCGACCTCTGTTTGAACCTTTAATATGCTCATAGTCATATCCAAACTTTTATTTTGAAATTCCCTCCATCTCATCCGTCAATAATCTGTTCAAACAATAATGCAATAAACAGTTCAATACCGAACAAAGGGCAGTACATGTACATCTATCTACTCTGGTACTCAGCAACGTCCACTTCTGGATATTACGCTAAGGAGAACAACTTGTGTGTGCGAAGCTGACGAGTGCAGTACTCCAGTAGCTAGCAGCTTCGCACCGCCGGGGGGTCACCATTGTTTGTCCAAGATAACTCCTTGGTTTGTCCAACCCTCCGATTGCGTATGTAATCGGGTTTAAAGGTCCGTGTATATATTACGAAACTGGCCTATTGTTTGTACAACGCTCTTGGACACGCCCTTTTCGAGTTTAAAGAGCATCACCTCGAAGCAAGCCAGCGTATACATGGTATATGGGAGAGCTATATCGCGGGGACCGACGGGGCTCAAGTTCGGGGCGCTTCGGTCAACGTAACTCGAAAACATGAGCCGCAGACGCAGGCAAAGTTTCGCTTCGCCTTATTTTTATTCTGACTGATCTAGGGTTTACAATATATTCTACCATTTTGGTAGTACCAAGCCCAAGGCTTAATTGTTTGCAGTCATCACCAACTAGAAAATTTAAAATTTTCAACTCACATTTAAATTTGCAATTACCGTCGACGCGACGTTGGTTTCCAGGCCCAAGCTCGTCACGGCATCAGCTGACCTTCCTTGCGCGTGACGAATGTGTTGTGTACATAAAGCAATTATGTAATATATAGAACAAATTTCAGTCGCTTTTACATATTTCTTATCGGTGACTAGTAAAATGAGTCACATTAATAGCTTCATTCATCTTATCAATATTTATTAGCACCTAATAAAATAGAAAGTGACATAACTGAGGCAGAACGATTCATAGTTGTTAGAATTTCGTAGTAGCAGTATAAAATAACCATTGTAAAACAACTAGTTCCAATAATAACAACGGTGCAACAATACTATTCTCGCGTTTTCTCTCTTTCTCTCCCTCTTAGAATCATAATGGAGGTGGGGGGGGGGGGAGAAAGAAGAAAACAACTACCAAAAAAAGAAGAAAAGAGATAGAGGTGTCAAAAGTATTATTTTTCTTTTAAAATCTGTTTGTTATAAAAAAAGAGATGAAGAATAAATAAAATCAACACATCATCTCCCTCTCTTTCTTTGCGCATGAAAAATTTACTACGTTTGATGTCATTGTATTGAATTGATTGTGCTTTTGTTTTTCAGCAATGAGCTAAATCCTGATTAAATGCATATCAAAGAATAGAAATACTCTAACGTTTATCACATCAGATTCTGTGACTTTCTGTCATCACTGACGATATGGCGTCCCTTTTCAAAAAGCATTTATAATAGGCCTATATACAGTAGGCATCTCGAAACGAGACGTGTCATAATTATATTCAATTTCTCTTATCAACCATAAATTCTATTTTGCTTACAAGAGGGGCCCGTTGACAAAAGGGTCAGGAGACTGAATGACTATAGACTCCTTTTAAAAAATAGCTATTCACAACTTAGAAAATTAATTATTGTGCAGTACAATAGTTTTTTTATGGAATAAAATGTTCTTGCCTTTTTGGAGTGGGCGTTTCCCTCCCATAACTAGTAGTAGCAGTAGTTGTAGTGTAGTAGTAGTAGTAGTAGTAGTAGTAGTAGTATAGGGGTAGTAGTAGTAGTAGTAGTAGTAGTAGTAGTAGTAGTAGTAGTAGTAGTAGTATAGTACTAGTAGTATAGTACATGTGTAGGAGTAGTAGTAGCAGCAGCAGCAGTAGTTGTAGTAGTAGTACATGCAGTAGTAATATGCAACAGCAGTATAATGCATCAACAACTGAGTGTGAACAACGGGTTCAATAAGGGTAATATCGTAACATCCGCCGTTGTATAGGAGAGCAACATTTTGTAAATATAATTATAATTTCTTCGTTTTCACGCTTCGTTGAGCTTTTAACGATCACGGTACGGTGATTGTTTTATCACAATGGTCTGGTTATGATCTTTTAAACTATCATTCTACAAGGTCTTTGCACACGATGAATAGTGGTTGATGGATAAATAGCATCCAAATCCGTGTACATAGTGCCATTAAAGTGCGACAACCTTGTTTTTCGTTACCTTATAAGGGTGTCATCATATTTCTTTGTTATTTCATGAATAGCAATAGCTGCTCAGGATTTTTTTTTTTTTTTTTTTTTTGGTTTTGACTCATTTCTATTGTCCATGGAAAGCAATGGAAATTATATATAGTTATTGACATGATATAGTTACATGCACATACAATATACAACATTAATAAATCTAGACAGCATATTCAACACAATATATTATTGGGCTTAAAATATGTAGACATTATAATTATAAATTACATTATAAATGTATCATCAAATGACTCATTCACTCTTCCAAAATAGTTAGGAATATTTGATATTCTTCAGCATAATGTTATAAAATACCAATTAGAATTAAAATAATGGAATTACTACGGTAAATATGCTTACTTAATTTACAGTTGGTGTGAGCCCGTTTGCTAGCAAACGTGTGTATTTTATCTACCGTAAGAAAACGTCATTTAATTAGCTTTCTTTTTTCTTTATACACTTATCAGATAAAATACAAGTCTAATAATGTGGAGGAAGGGTAGCACAGTTTATACATGTCTGTTACTGTCTTTAGGCTTTTTTATGATATAAAAGATAGTATTGAACTTTTTCTATTTGGGAATTTATTTTCTAATTGTTTCCATATGAGTTTTTCAATATTAATATTTACTAGACTGTGTTTTTGTTTAAGATGTCTTCTTTTTAAGCCCTGCATTTACCCGGTAATTTGGTTTTGACCTGGGCTATTTCTCCTTTGTTGTGCAAGTTTGATACATAAAGTGATGTTGAAAAAAATCAGCAGTCTACTTTATCGAAAAGTAACAGCAGTATATTGGGTAATAATAATGATAAGAAATAGATTAATGTACTGTCTTAAAGCAATTGAGAAAATTCATTTTGATATTAACAGTTTTACTTATACGAACGTAATTTAGCCAAAAATGGAGAGGTGATAACTAGGATCAGTAGTAATGATTATTTTTTTTTCCTTTAATCATTAACTCGTGTCAAGTGTAAAGCGTGTAAAGGGTTTGCCAAACAGATGAACAAAACCACAGTCGATTTTCTTGCTATTGTACACAATAGGAAATTAGGGTGCAGACCGCTGGTACAATAGCATGCAGCACCCTTTAGGGTGCAGATATGCACCCTTACTTGGGGGTGCAGATTCTGCACCCCAATTAAGGGTGCAGACTTGAACCTTTTAGGGTGCATATGTGCACCCTATTGGGAGCAGATGTGCACCCCTAGGGGTGCAGACTATAGCAGCACCCCTGTATGGGGTTCAAAATTGCACCCCAATATAACCTAATGGGTGCAACGTCGATGACAATCGATCACCATTCTCGCCTCTTCACAGCTTGGCGGCAGACCATTTAAAGTTGCCGTTATTTCATATTTCACGCACATAGAACACAGACAGTACAATACACGCCATGAGGGGACCTCTGTGAAATCCATCAGGCCACGCGCGGGGGCTTCTACAGTCTCAAATTTAGGATTACTTATTCAACTTTTAAGTTGCAGTGTATAGTCTACTATCTATTCCTATAACAAATCAGTATAGTAAATGTTAGTAAAACTATAGCACTTTCCCTTAAAATGATATAATCCCGACTGAATTATCAAATGTAAACACGTATTCTTATTTCAATAACTTTTTTTACAAAGAAACTATCAAAATGAGCCGTGATAAAACCCCCATAAAATTTAAAAATGCGAATTATGCAAATTTTCCTGCCTTAATCCCTACGAGTATAGCGATACGTTGGTTGCTGTCAACTTGCAAGCCCGTTACTGTTAGTCTTTGCGCGATTACTCTTTTGAAACACGTCACTACGGAGATCTTCAATTTAAGCAAATTTACGACACAAGCTGATCGAAATGGATTTATTATTTCTTTTTCTAATTAATTTCATTTCTATGCTTTTGAATAATAAGTCTTATACTTCATGATATATTGTGACATAAGTGTCAACAATGCTAGTGTGGGTATTCATGTGAATTATCAAATGTAAACACGTATTCTTATTTCAATAACTTTTTTTACAAAGAAACTATCAAAATGAGCCGTGATAAAATCTTTATTTATTTATCATGTGCAAATGTATTATATTGTATCCTGATTTGTTTTTATTTGACGGAAATAAATACCATACCATACCATGTAAGACTAATACTTCTGCTCGAAGGGTGCAGAATTCAACCTTACACAATTTTGAACCCCGGTTTCCGCAAAGCGCACCCGTAGGGGTGCAAAATTCCACCCGATATAGATGACTGATTTAATGTGTTTACATTTTTATAACGACCAGTATTTACCTCAGAGGGCAACCATGTTCAATGTGGCAAAGGATTGTAACTTTGTAAATTCATTACCTATGCATCTGAGTAGAAGCACTATATACCTTAGACTGTCATGTACTAATATGCCCAGACAATACATGTATACAACACATTCTCTTAATTCTGTCCCAAACACCTATAAACTCAAAAGAAGAAAAAGAAGAAAAGAACAAAACTCTAAATATAGTTTACCATCATTACCATCTTTCAGTCGACCCAAACATTTTCTTTATATATTTAATAACTTACTGGTCTCTGTCATGACTGTTCATTCTCTTATCACTGTTACAGTGGGAAATTACAAATGAATACCTACGTATTCTGTCCTGTCAGAGAGAAATTCAAGAGGCCACTAGGCAATTGCCTGATTAATATGCTAATTACGCTAATAAGGGTAATTATTATTCGTGTCAACATGGTTGGTCATAATGAAAATGTATACACATTAAATCTGTCATCCCAGAATTTTCTGGATTAACTATATTAATAAATGCAAATATGCGAATTTACTTATTATGTTAATTGGGCTAATTATACTACATCTGCATGGAATATCTTTGCACTAATTTGTTGTCTTTAAAAGGTGTTTTCATGCTTTCTAGATAAACAATGACAAAGAAGTCTACATGTTGCTCCTATATAGCGTATTTGATACCATAGGTCAGTCTTGCTTTTTTTTTACTGGAAACGCTGAAGATCTGCTTTGACATTGATGATGCTCTCAGATGGATTGAGTCATTGACAGATAGACATCAAAAGATCAAGATTGATGATGCTGTCTCTGATTATTTTCTAGAGCCCTTCGGGGTCCTACAAGGTTCTCGGTTGGGCCCTCTGTTATTTACTCTGTACACAGGTAATCTCTTTACAAAGGTCCACAATAAGTTTCCTGGAATATAATGCCACTGCTACGCCGATGACATACAGATTTACTTGTCATTTAGACCCTATGGCCCGTATGCTGAACTCTGGTTTAACTTAAACCACGGTCTAAATGTGTGGTTTAACTATGGGTAGCCAGTAATGTCAAAACTTTGTTTATATTGTATGTTCCTTATATTTACTGGATTCTGGTCTCATGCTTTAACGGTCAAGAAAAATATTGCACTTACCATTCCCAGACAGTTTTTAATAGTTTGAGTACCAAAAATACGGATAAATTGAATATGTACTGTTAGAGATTTGTGTAACATTTGGCTGCCCATATAATAGTTAAATCACACATTTAGACCCTGGTTTAAGATAAACCGGAGTTCAGAATACGGGCCTATGTATATGCTTAAGAGCAAAGCGTTTCGCTCATAGAAGCATGTGTCAGTTATATACGTGAATGGATGCTGCAAAACAAACTCATGCTAAATGACAGTAAAACTGAATTGTTGCTCATTGGCACATCTAAACAGGTATCCAAACTTAATTTTGATTGTATATTTGTTGGAGATTCTGTCATAAAACCATCCATGAATGCTAGAAATCTGGTAGTGCATTTTTACAGTCATTTGAATATGGAAGCACACATTACCAATGTATGTATATCATCATATTGCATTTTATATAATATCAGACATATTAGAAAATATATTGATCAGGATAGTATGAAAACAATTGCTCTTGCATGCATCACTAGCAAGATTATTGTAATGGGTTATTGCATGGACTCCCTGACTCTCAAATAGGACGACTGCAGCGGGTCCAAAACCTTTGTGCAAGACTAATTTGTCGATACTCAAAAATTCTCAAGGATCACCCCTATTTTGAGAGATCTGCACTGGCTACCAGTGTGACAAAGAATATCTTTTAAAGTCATGTTGATTGTCTATAAAGCTCTAATTGGTCAAGCCCCTAAATATATTGTAGATCTGTTACAACTCAAAGCTTGCAAACATACCCTCAACCTGCACAGTTCTAGAGATACTTTAATACTGCCAACCCCATCATATAAAACAAAAATAACCTTAGGAGATCAAACATTTGTCTGCACAGCCTCCAAATTGTGGAACAACTTACCATTAGAAATCAGGAAATCCCCAACTGTAAATACCTTCAGATAATAATTAAAAACATATCTTTTCTTTTAATTACTCCTCTTAGTTATAAGTACATCGGGAACTCTTGCAGCACAGTAGAATATACTGGGAGTTAAAAAAAGGAAAACCAACTCTAAAAATGTCCTACTAGTGGACTATATATTTACCGGAGTATTTACCGGATTTAATATCATATGAAAGAGTAATTCATTTGCTTTCCAATGGTAACTTGTTTAGGTTTCCACAGTCAAGCATAAGTGAACACCATTGTCTTCAAAATTCTGTGCAAAATTCCAGTTGGTTCACTTTCTTGTAAAACGCAATAGGCATGGTTTGGGTTGAATGACTTCTTTGTCAACTAGCTTGGTAGCTCTTTATCTGTTTATGGCCATCCGTTATTAAGCAAATCTCATAATGATTAATTTTACGCCTTAACAAAGGGTCTTATGAACTTCGCAAAGCACGGAACGAGTTGTTAGTCATACACTTATGACCAAGAGGAAGTGAGATCTTCCGAGAACACAGAAAACATCTTCGTTTGTCTTGAGTGATGCAGGGTTCTCCGTCAATTTTCAACTAAAGTTGAAATTTTGAAAATCAGCAAAGTAAAATCTTCAACCACACGCATGAGTTTCTGATTTTCCTTATTTATACTCTTTGTTTTTGATTTGCAATTCTTAGTGATATTGCAATCCTTTTGGTTCGAACTGGTTTTTTGGCATGCACCCTTCACCGAGACTGTCTTCTTTACAAAATGATTTCTATCTGAAAAGGGTTTTATAAAGCAAAAATCCTGAATCACGGGTGAATAACATCTCATTAACACAAATTTGAAAAATAAAAAAGGCACAATGGGAATTGGAGCAACCAGGCCATTTCACAAAAGGCATCTCGTTAACATCATGCCTATTGTGTTTTACAAGGAAGTGAACCCCATAGATTTTTGCACAAAATGTTGAAGACAATGGTGTTCAATGATGCATGACCCTGGAACCTTAACAACTTACCATTGGAAATATGAATTGCTCTCTCATATGATATGGATTTCATTGTCGGTAAACATATAGTTCATTTACAGGAATTTTGCAAAGTTGGGTTTCCTTTTTTGAGACGCCCAGTAATACATAATTTCTGTACTTTATGAATTATTATTATTATCATATTATTATTGTTGCATATATGCTAATTATGCTAATTATGTCAATTGCATTACTTAGAAATAAAAAAATGGTGTTATAAATGAATTCCTCATCATAGAAAACCCTAGAAAAGTTGTATTATTCATGTTTTCGGCTTCTGGATAAACATTGGCAAAGAATTCCATATATTGCACATATGCTAATTAGCTCATTATTAGCTCATTGTGATTATTATGCTAATTACGTTAATTGCGTTACTTGAAATTAAAAACTGGTGTCATAAATGAATTCCTCGTCACAGAAAACCCTGGAAAAGTTGTATTATTTATGTTTTCAGGCTTTCTGGATTAACGTGTGTGTGTGTGTAATTGGGTTTTTACAGACGTGTATCAATCAGATATGATTATTTACGTCTGGGACCGATCTAACGTCACCATCCGAAAGACGTGACTCAGTCTCGAACCTGGGTCCGCTGAATCAGTTTATAACTTCCACTGGTAGCTGGATTACAGGCGCACGCCACAACGCCCAATTAACAATGTCAAAGAGTCCCATATATTGTACATACACTGTATGCTAATTAGCTTATTATTAGCTCATGCTTATTATTCTAATTACGTCAATTGCTTTACCCGAAATTAAAAACTGGTGTCATAACTGAATTCCTAGTCACAGAAATCCCTAGAAAAGTTGTATTATTTATGTTTTCGTGCTTTCTGGATAAACAATGACAAAGAATGCCATATAGTGCACATATGCTAATTAGCTCATTATGCTAATTATGCTATTTATGTCAATTGCATTACTTACAAATACAAATCGATGTCATAAATGAATTCCTCGTCATAAAAGCCCCTAGAAAAGTTGTATTATTCATGTTTTCAGCCTTTCTGGATTAAGATTAGCAACATATTACTTATTGCACATATGCTAATTAGATGATTATGCTAATTAGGCTAATTAAAAAAATTCCTCAAGGTTGCCAACGTGGCAACCAAGCTGAATTTACTTCAATACCCATCTAGAACACAAATAATAAAAAAAAACCTTGTACTTAACAACTTTTCCAGGTCATGTACATGGTATATGGTACCGTCTACTGGACTAGTCCAGTAGAAGTAGATGACTGATTTAATGTGTTTACATTTTTTTAACGACCAATATTTACCTCAGAGGGCAACCATGTTCAATGTGGCAAAGGATTGTAACTTTGTAAATTCATTACCTATGCATCTGAGTAGAAGCACTATACCTTAGACTGTCATGTACTAATATGCCCAGACAATACATGTATACAACAAATTCTCTTAATTCTGTCCCAAACACCTATAAACTCAAAGAAGAAAAAGAAGAAAAGAACAACATTCTAAATATACTTTACCATCATTACCATCTTTCAGTCGACCCAAACATTTTCTTTATATATTTAATAACTTACTGGTCTCTGTCATGACTGTTCATTCTCTTATCACTGTTACAGTGGGAAATTACAAATGAATACCTACGTATTCTGTCCTGTCAGAGAGAAATTCAAGAGGCCACTAGGCAATTGCCTGATTAATATGCTAATTACGCTAATAAGGGTAATTATTATTCGTGTCAACATGGTTGGTCATAATGAAAATGTATACACATTAAATCTGTCATCCCAGAATTTTCTGGATTAACTATATTAATAAATGCAAATATGCGAATTTACTTATTATGTTAATTGGGCTAATTATACTACATCTGCATGGAATATCTTTGCACTAATTTGTTGTCTTTAAAAGGTGTTTTCATGCTTTCTAGATAAACAATGACAAAGAAGTCTACATGTTGCTCCTATATAGCGTATTTGATACCATAGGTCAGTCTTGCTTTTTTTTTACTGGAAACGCTGAAGATCTGCTTTGACATTGATGATGCTCTCAGATGGATTGAGTCATTGACAGATAGACATCAAAAGATCAAGATTGATGATGCTGTCTCTGATTATTTTCTAGAGCCCTTCGGGGTCCTACAAGGTTCTCGGTTGGGCCCTCTGTTATTTACTCTGTACACAGGTAATCTCTTTACAAAGGTCCACAATAAGTTTCCTGGAATATAATGCCACTGCTACGCCGATGACATACAGATTTACTTGTCATTTAGACCCTATGTATATGCTTAAGAGCAAAGCGTTTCGCTCATAGAAGCATGTGTCAGTTATATACGTGAATGGATGCTGCAAAACAAACTCATGCTAAATGACAGTAAAACTGAATTGTTGCTCATTGGCACATCTAAACAGGTATCCAAACTTAATTTTGATTGTATATTTGTTGGAGGTTCTGTCATAAAACCATCCATGAATGCTAGAAATCTGGTAGTGCATTTTTACAGTCATTTGAATATGGAAGCACACATTACCAATGTATGTATATCATCATGTTGCATTTTATATAATATCAGACATATAAGAAAATATATTGATCAGGATAGTATGAAAACAATTGCTCTTGCATGCATCACTAGCAAGATTATTGTAATGGGTTATTGCATGGACTCCCTGACTCTCAAATAGGACGACTGCAGCGGGACCAAAACCTTTGTGCAAGACTAATTTGTCGATACTCCAAAATTCTCAAGGATCACCCCTATTTTGAGAGATCTGCACTGGCTACCAGTGCGACAAAGAATATCTTTTAAAGTCATGTTGATTGTCTATAAAGCTCTAATTGGTCAAGCCCCTAAATATATTGTAGATCTGTTACAACTCAAAGCTTGCAAACATACCCTCAACCTGCACAGTTCTAGAGATACTTTAATACTTCCAACCCCATCATATAAAACAAAAATAACCTTAGGAGAACAAACATTTGTCTGCACAGCCCCCAAATTGTGGAACAACTTACCATTAGAAATCAGGAAATCCCCAACTGTAAATACCTTCAGATAAAAATTAAAAACATATCTTTTCTTTTAATTACTCCTCTTAGTTATAAGTACATCGGGAACTCTTGCAGCACAGTAGAATATACTGGGAGTTAAAAAAAGGAAAACCAACTCTAAAAATGTCCTACTAGTGGACTATTATATTTACCGGAGTATTTACCGGATTTAATATCATATGAAAGAGTAATTCATTTGCTTTCCAATGGTAACTTGTTTAGGTTTCCACAGTCAAGCATAAGTGAACACCATTGTCTTCAAAATGCTGTGCAAAATTCCAGTTGGTTCACTTTCTTGTAAAACGCAATAGGCATGGTTTGGGTTGAATGACTTCTTTGTCAACTAGCTTGGTAGCTCTTTATCTGTTTATGGCCATCCGTTATTAAGCAAATCTCATAATGATTAATTTTACGCCTTAACAAAGGGTCTTATGAACTTCGCAAAGCACGGAACGAGTTGTTAGTCATACACTTATGACCAAGAGGAAGTGAGATCTTCCGAGAACACAGAAAACATCTTCGTTTGTCTTGAGTGATGCAGGGTTCTCCGTCAATTTTCAACTAAAGTTGAAATTTTGAAAATCAGCAAAGTAAAATCTTCAACCACACGCATGAGTTTCTGATTTTCCTTATTTATACTCTTTGTTTTTGATTTGCAATTCTTAGTGATATTGCAATCCTTTTGGTTCGAACTGGTTTTTTGGCATGCACCCTTCACCGAGACTGTCTTCTTTACAAAATGATTTCTATCTGAAAAGGGTTTTATAAAGCAAAAATCCTGAATCACGGGTGAATAACATCTCATTAACACAAATTTGAAAAATAAAAAAGGCACAATGGGAATTGGAGCAACCAGGCCATTTCACAAAAGGCATCTCGTTAACATCATGCCTATTGTGTTTTACAAGGAAGTGAACCCCATAGATTTTTGCACAAAATGTTGAAGACAATGGTGTTCAATGATGCATGACCCTGGAACCTTAACAACTTACCATTGGAAATATGAATTGCTCTCTCATATGATATGGATTTCATTGTCGGTAAACATATAGTTCATTTACAGGAATTTTGCAAAGTTGGGTTTCCTTTTTTGAGACGCCCAGTAATACATAATTTCTGTACTTTATGAATTATTATTATTATCATATTATTATAATTATATAATTATGCTAATTATGTCAATTGCATTACTTAGAAATAAAAAAAATGGTGTTATAAATGAATTCCTCATCATAGAAAACCCTAGAAAAGTTGTATTATTCATGTTTTCGGCTTCTGGATAAACATTGGCAAAGAATTCCATATATTGCACATATGCTAATTAGCTCATTATTAGCTCATTGTGATTATTATGCTAATTACGTTAATTGCGTTACTTGAAATTAAAAACTGGTGTCATAAATGAATTCCTCGTCACAGAAAACCCTGGAAAAGTTGTATTATTTATGTTTTCAGGCTTTCTGGAGTAACAATGTCAAAGAGTCCCATATATTGTACATACACTGTATGCTAATTAGCTTATTATTAGCTCATGTTTATTATGCTAATTACGTCAATTGCGTTACTTGAAATTAAAAAATGGTGTCATAAATGAATTCCTCGTCACAGAAAACCCTAGAAAAGTTGTATTATTTATGTTTTCAGGCTTTCTGGATAAGCAATGGCAAAGAGTTCCATATATTGTTCATATGCTAATTAGCTCATTATTAGCTCATTATGCTTATTATTCTAATTACGTCAATTGCGTTACTTGAAATTAAAAACTGGTGTCATAACTGAATTCCTCGTCACAGAAATCCCTAGAAAAGTTGTATTATTTATGTTTTCGTGCTTTCTGGATAAACAATGACAAAGAATGCCATATAGTGCACATATGCTAATTAGCTCATTATGCTAATTATGCTATTTATGTCAATTGCATTACTTAAAAATACAAATTGATGTCATAAATTAATTCCTCGTCATAAAAGCCCCTAGAAAAGTTGTATTATTCATGTTTTCAGCCTTTCTGGATTAAGATTAGCAACATATTACTTATTGCACATATGCTAATTAGATGATTATGCTAATTAGGCTAATTAAAAAAATTCCTCAAGTTTGCCAACGTGGCAACCAAGCTGAATTTACTTCAATACCCATCTAGAACACAAATTAAAAAAAAAACCTTGTATTTAACAACTTTTCCAGGTCATGTACATGGTATATGGTACCGTCTACTGGACTACGAGTAGATATACGGGTGCTCCGCCAAAATTTGCACCCTAAAGTGAACCCTAATTTCTTAGTGTGTAATTCTGCAGATAGCCTTTAATTACGACAGTCCAATTTGATATATTTCCCCTGGCAACTCATGAATGCCACATAGTTTGGGAATCGAAAGCATATACCGTCAATTTAATCTATTGCTATATAGGAAAGCCTTGGTAAATTTCATAATCATTGAGAAGAGTATTTTGTATAAGAAGTATAATTACAGTTTGAAACAAAAATATTACTTGTTTATAGCTTTAGGAATAATTACGGAGGCGTCTCAATATCGAAAAGGTTGTCGAATTCAGGATTGGAATAATGAATGAAAATCATTTAAACAGATTTATGTGAGATAACATTTTAACGTACTGTTGGTATATTTCTGGAATTCTCCAAGGCCTTTGATACCATTAACCATGATATTTTACTGTACAAATTATCCCATTATGGGATTCGAGGAAAGGCCTTGGAGTGGTTCAGAGATTACCTGACAGATAGAAAACAATATGTTAGTATTAATGGCGAGGATTCCTGTTATCTTGCGGTGTTCCTCAAGGATCTCTCCTGGGTCCCTTGTTGTTCATTCTTTACATTAACGACTTCCAGCATTCTTCCGAAATCATGTCATTTATTCTTTTTGCTGAGGATTCTTATATAGTTTATTCGCATCGCAACCCACAGACCCTTCTTATAACACTGTAAATAATTAAACTAAAAATGGTCCAAAGTTGGATAAATGCCAACAAGTTATCTTTGAATGTTAAAAAACGCACTGTCTTCATGCTCATCACTAACAGGAAATACAGTACACTTGTACAAAATACTAACTTACATCAGGTCAAATCTATTAAATTTCTTGGCATTTACACTGACCGTGATTTGTCTTGGAAAGTACATGTAAATTACTTATGTAAACTATTGTCTAGAAATTCAGGTATTTTAAATAAACTAAAGCACGAATTTCCATTCCTTATATTATACTATTATATTACCTTACCTTAATTACGGTACGGGGCGAAAACCCTATCAGTGACAAGATTTTAATGATCCAGAAACGAGCAATTAGAAACATTAATCATGCTGGATTTCTTTCTTATACCGTGGCAGTCCACTATTTTTAAAGAACAAACTTGTACGTATTGCTGACATATGTAAATATATACAGTGTATATATATATATAAAACCTAGGAATATTTATGTACCAATTGTCCATTAATGAATACCTGCTGTGATTGCTACACTTTTTGTAAGAAATAGCAGTATCCATCAATACCCCACCCGTCAAAGTCTCTTCCATCATCCTCGTACACGAACATTGTTTGCTCAAAGAAGTATGGTCCCAAGTGTTGGAATGACCTTCCAATTGAACTTATTAAATCTACCTCATTATATGTTTTTAGACGCAAGCTGAAATGGTATCTTCTAAAAGAATATGTAAAACGAGCAGAGAAAGACATCTGATGCACTCATCAGTAGATCAGATGTTTTCCTCGACAGTTATGTGATATAGAGTCTTCTAATCCATTAATTTATCTCATAGGCCTATCGTTAAAATTAAAATAGGCCTATTGCTGCCATCAGGATCAAACTCAGAACGGAGAATCCTTTCTATTCATTCCTATCTTCTTCTTTTATTTATTCATTCAATGTAATACCGAAATCTTGCCGTCATATCCCAGCTTTTTTCGCTGTATAGTGGATAAATTTAATTACTATACCGGTACGTATCTACGTACGTTCTATGTCGCTCTTTTACATTGAGGCCGCTATCGACATCAAGCAAATCGTTCATGATCCTGTTAATTGTAAAGTGTTAATTTCCCATATTGTATACATATTTTCTTTGTATTCAAGAAGTAAATTGTTAATGTCTGACAATGTGTTTATATATTTTTTCTTTAATACATTTATTATTATATTATAACAAACATTGCCATTGCGCATGGGTAGTGTGTACATTAAAGCGATTATACAATTATTAATTTCATATCGATAACTATGCTTTTCCGTGCTTAAATCCATACTTCTTTTTTTATTTGCACTTAAGTATCCTTCGCTGATTATGCATTCACATTTGATGAAACTATTGATAATACATGTAGTTGTTTTACTTAAACTTATCTTCAACTGTTTCTTGTTCTTTCTCACAACCTTGTAAGACATATTTTATTACTCTCTGGAGCCTATAACCAACAAGCTTTGCTTTTACTGTTTATTACATAAACACTGTATTATTTTTTATCATGATTAATTCTTGTAAACAAACCGACAATATGTATTAAAACTGAAATGTGAAATATGCATATGAAAATAAAGCGAACTTGAACTTGAAATTGAAATGATAACACATGCAAAATTATACATTTTCATCATATTCTTTTTAAATAAAGTCATTGGTTACAATCAAGGGCTCCCAAGAAAAACTATTCAAACTACTAAAAGCCACTTGTTAACAGGTTGCAATAATAACAAGGAAATATAGTAGCATCCTATTTGTTTTGGTTTTATTAGACTTCTAAGAAACTATTTACTTGATACTACGTAAATAAATGGGAAAAGGATAACTCGACCAGGATTCATTTGATCATTTCTTTGTTACTCCCCTGAGAAAAATAAAAAGCAAATATTAGCCTTTCATAATACAATAATTCTCTTTAAATTTGTCAAGTTTTTGTAATATTTTGTTATTTGCCCAAGTCCCGGATATTTCTTGAATGATGAATAGAGCATGGGAACATGCTCCAATGATTGTAAAGGCCAGATCTGTGATGACCAATTGATTTTAGTAACCACACATATTACCACTTAAAACACTTCCATCCTATCAAGGACTTTCAAGAGGAAAAACACCCTCCCTGTTTACCAACTATAGGCACCAGTAAATATATATATATATATATTTTTTAAAAGATTAAAAAATCGTGGGAAGAGTTCAAATCATCTTCTTTTCACTTTGCCATCCCCTCTCCCTTTCTTTCTCTCCTTTTCCTTTTTTTCACCATTAGATCAGGGACACACGTGCCCACATTCAGTGCCTCGGCAGCTGACCTGTCAATTATAGAGCAGTGCACCTACATTGTGTGAAGTTTGTTGAAGAAGATTCACATCCTATAGCTGATAAAACTTGGTCACTATCCGTCTATCCCTTCCATTCATTTGTTGTTGATACGCCGGGTAAGCCTCGGGTCGTCAAATCCAAAGTGTTTACAATGAATACGGAAGAAGGGTTAACAAATACATGTGAGATATTGATACAGAGAATTGATATTTCAATGATTTCAAAAAACTTTGCATGACATGTTAATAATATCAGGCAAGGATTCACATACAAATACAACATGATTATTTGTCAAGGACAATGAAACAGTTGCACTGTTCATCGTTCCTCGCATGGAATAAGTGACTACACAGAATGATTACCGCAATGCGTTGATTATCTGTGCCACAGAACAACATATAGTGCAAAATTAATAAATTATAACGTATCTTAAATTTTCATTATAGCAGTACTTATTATTATTTCCTTTTTGCATTGTTGACATTAATAATTTCGTACATTTCAGGCCAACCTTTCAAAAATAACTTCACTCTAGGATATTTCTTGAATAATTGAATATGGGAGATCATGGTGATGAAAATTACATCACTTACTTATTTTAAATGCCGGATATATTAACATTGTACCGCATGAATACTTCCAGCCAATCAACGACTCACAAAAAGCAAGGACACGCCTTCAAAAACAGACCTGCCAATCAGAAAGCAGATGACGACTTACGTTTGATATACGTAAGCAGTTGTGTATACTTTGTTGAAGAAGTGCCACATCCAGGCTGGAAAATTTCTATAAAAACTGCTGGATATGATATCAAAATTCAGAATCCTCTGATTCAAAGTGAGGCATCTACTGGCTGACTCTCGATCTATCAACCCTATAAGACATCGCAAGTTTACATACTGCTAGTCCATCGATCTTCAAACTGGAAAATCATCTTCTTCTATATCACCGTCGTACTCAACCAAGTTGCAGCTTACTACAAAAATGGAAAAGGGAATTAGAGTAAGCGATCGACAGATATTATTTGTAACATACTCCTATTTACTCCCCAGGTTCTAATTTCTAAACCCTTTTTGCCTTATCATTTGATTTGTGTATCAAATTTTCTTCTAGTTATTTTGTTTTCTTCCACCAGTTTAATTTTACAATATATTCTTCAGTTTACCTAGGGGTACTTGTGATGTAAAGAGCTTATTTGAATTATGCCTGTTTTATTAAATTGTTTCACATATCTAGCAGGAATAACCTGTTCTGCTTGCTATTCATTCATATAAGAGTAAAAGAAATTATGCACATAACATGCGCTCACTTTGTGACATGATACGGTGATATTCTCTACCGATCTTTTCTTATGCATTTTTTGCAGGATGTATCTGCCCAGGACTGTAAATCAGACTCAGTTCGTGTGACAACCATTCAATCTGTGACCATCTTCTTTACTGTTCTCCTGACTAGTTTGGTGCTGGGAGGATGTATTCTTGGAGCTGTTTGGGTCGCTCAGAACGGCGGCAACCAGTGCACTGAGTTAGACTCCATCCCGGGAGAAAAAGCAGGAATTTTTGACCGTGACGTGGTAGGAATATTATTAGCGTAAATACCCCTGTACAGTAATACCAAGCTTAAAAAAAACCTAGAAATTAATTTGTAACATTTTTATTTGATTTTAGTTGACGGGTTTGGGTAGGGGCACACCGGCCCGTGTCCCATTTAAAGGTAACTGTGACACACATTAAGTACAGTGTGCCCCATTATTGTCTTCGTGTGCACCCCTTTCAAAAAATGTCACCCACCTTTCGGTATCGTCCCCCCCCCCCCTTTTTTTTTACCGGGAGTGTTGTAAGCAAATGTGAGTGAAAGTGTTCGCCCGACAATTCTCTAACTCAACTTATAAATCATTTTGCTTGTACATATAGTGGTCACCTGTATTGTCTCCTTCTAGGAAAATGGAAAGGCCACCTTCCAGAGTGGTCATGTTTTCATCTTCCCTGGGTACTCAAAAATTAATAGACAAGTTTTTACTGCATTTTCCCTTTCCAATCTTTAGACAGTGCATGATTTCAAGGGGGTAAAGTTCTGGAAATTGACTATATCCAAAAGATGATGGGAGTTGTGGGACTATATATGTTTTCATAAGTGTGAGATATTTACATGACTTATCCGTATGGAAAATTATAATTATATGGTGTAGTCAATAATTTTACTTTGTTGTAGACGAGGGAGACAAGGCTGATGATGGGAGATGGTCGTGTAATGACAGAACAATTCGAGTACGACCATGGCAGCAACACTCTTCTCATCCATACCCCTCCCAGTAACTTCAGCGGCTACTCACGGGCTACCGTAGCATTAGACTACGATCGGGTATGTAACTGGGTTGTCTGATCATTATTCTACACTCTGGCATAGCTACGGGGTGCGTGACCCCTCTTAATTGAATGGCAAAAAAGATAAAGAAAGAAAGAGAAAGAGAGAGAAAGAGAGAGAGAGAGAGAAAGAAAGAAAGAAAGAAAGAAAGAAAGGGGAGACGAAGGCGATATAAAATGAAGATAGCCTGATAGCCCCTCAATGCATGTTTCAGAAAACATGCTTCCGTTTAAATTATTTATTAAAACATGATCACATCTTGCGCCCCCAGATATGTAAAACAATATTAAAAGTATTTGTAAACAAATTTTTAGGCATTTTACTCCTAGTGTTAAAGATTGTATGCTCGATCTGTAATGAAAAACACAAGTCAGAAAAAATTGGAACCAGCGGGATTCGAACCTGTCATCTACTGCTTGCCGGGCAGCGACTTAACCACCAGGCTATTCTGGTTCACGGCCAAGTGAACCAGAATAGCTCCCATCTAGCTTCTTCATTTATTAATATTAAAAGTAATATAATGCGTCAAGGATTTCCAGTGAATATGTATTTGTTATCATACCCAACGTTTTGCTGTTACTTTTTCTTTGTTCTTCCAAACAAAATACAAGTGTAGTCTACATTATTTAAATTCATGATGATAAACAAAATACAGTGTGATATCTCCATTGTATTTTTCTTTCTTCTGTCTTATTTTATCCTGTGATGTTTTTTAAAATCTTTTCTCTGCAGTCCCTGGTGTTTGTCAACATACACGATGATAACGTCTGTATTGCCTTCCCTTGGCCTGCAGACATGGCTAGAAACCTTCAAAAATTCATTTCCGAAGAGGCCGAGGAAAGTGAGGTAGGTGATATCTGTAATGTCGATAATTAACTAGATGTGTATGAAAAGTACGAAATATTTACCTAGAATATGGGGAAGAAACGTACTAAACGGATTCGGCAACAGGCTTGTAAAAGAAACAGGACAAACGATTAACCACACCAGTGGGGTGCTTCATATAGCTGTTCGTAAGTTATGAATGACTTTATACGCACGACTGGTGATAATTATGTTTTTGTGCTAAATGATTGAGAATCTGATTAGTATAGCACCTAAGAACATATTCCAGTCGTTCGTAAATTCATTCGTAACTTTACGAACAGCTTTATGAAACACCACCCAGGGGTACTTCTATAACATGATACGTACTGCTTCTTGATAATTGTTCGGTGATGGAATTGCATTTCGAGAGAAACTGACTTAAAATGATTTGTGTATCATGCACTTTGGACAGGCGCCTGGGAACGATTTTGTTACTGGAGGTGCTGTGAGCCAAAAAAAAAGGTCCTCAGCATTTTAGTGTCTCTTTTTCAGTCCAAAATTATCTGACAAGCAAAAAAAAAAAAAAAAAAAAAAGGTCTTCAGCGTTTTAGGGTCTCTTTTTAACTACTTTTTAAAGAAAAAACAAATTGCAGGGGTGAGTGCAGCACCCCCGCACCCCCGGCTCCCAGGCCCCTGACTTTGGATCAGCAAACTGTAAACAAACTCACGAAAACTTGCTGGAAATCACATTCACTGGAATGACGTACTTTGTTACTCGACATAGTTTAACAGTCAGGGACGACTAGCTCGATTTTCTTTTCCTTTCTTGCTCACTACTACTATTAATATTATACATTTCCTACGAAATTTGTTTGACAGATATCATTTATAAGCAGTACTGAAAATTCAGTGTAGACCTAAATTTGGTTTGAATCTGTGAAAGATTATTTTCCGTCTTTACCAAAACACCAGTTTACCTTCAAGCAAATATCAGTGAATGTTTTTTGTTCGTCTGATTCTCTTTACTCAGGATGGTGTGATTGACGTCGTAGCCCGTGAGCTCACCGACATGAATTTCGTGAATATTGGCGAGATCCCTGCTGGCTTCTTACAAGGGTCTAGCGGTACAACTGTTGGGGCCCTGTGCGCTGGTAGAGCTACCTACTGGTTGGAGGATAACACGGTTGCATCCAGACAACGAAGGTTGGCTCCAGTTACTGAGATTATTATCATCTGCTGGCCAGAGTGCTGTATTGTCATTATACTTGAACCGACAGAAAATATTCGTCTGTAACATACATGTATATCATTGCAATGTACCCTACATTTTTTCCACCCTCGTTGGTATAATAGCACCACACCTGAGGCCGGGGGCACTCGACCCCCAAAGTGATAGGTTTGTGCCACTGGCAAGACAAAAAGGGGGGCTCAGACTAGCGTATCGTGAAAAGGATGGTCTTCGGAACTACTAACATATTTTTTGGGGAAAGGGGTCTTTGGAACTGGATTACAGTATAAATATGATGCTACGGAACTGGTTGTTATTGAAATTATAAGGATCATCAGAACTATGTTTTTGTTTGTTTTGTTTTTATTAATATTTTTTTGGAGGGGGTGGTGGTGAAAACTGCATGCATGTTTAATGGAAAGGCCGTAATGACGGAATGAAAAAAGCGGTGTTTGGAACGATTTTCTCTCTTCTTTTTTTCTCAACAAAAAAAAATGGTATGCTTTGGAACGGAAATTTGAGTGTAAAATTGGGGGTCTTCTCCGCGGCACATACCCACCGCACACTGTATACTGAGTGCCCCCCCCCCCCCCCCGGGCCCTGAGGATAAAATCTAACCTTATTCTTACATCCTGAACCTCTTTTAATTGATAAATCTTTAGTGCAAAGTACTGTATTTACAACACAAATGCCAGATTATCAACTTGATTAACGTGTGTAATATTATATTATAAGAGATCTGAAACAAATAATCATTGATGAAAAAGTGGCTCTTACTACTATGTGGAAATCAATGTTAAGTAAAAAGAAGGAGGGTAATGATTGCATTATCGGCTTTTTTCAGATTTACTTTTCATGTTATGATAACGTAGTTCCACTAAATTTTGTAACATCACAGTAATATTGCTTAGGGAAAATGTGATTAGGAAAACGTATTTCTATATTTGTCACGAATCATTTAGTCACTGAAAGTAGATCAGTCTTGGAACTGAGATTGAGTGAATATTGTATTGTAATATTTCAGATCTTATTGCTCGTAGTAAAATTAATAATTATTTTGGGTGCTTAAAAGGTATAACACAAATAATATTTGTTGAAAGCTTCATATATGGTTCAGAGTCGTAGTGTAACTATTGAAATTAATTATTAATCATGAATTCACGAATAAATGTGTCGGTTAGTGATTAGTAAAATATGCCATAAAGTGCAGCAATTTTCTTGTTTTCAAAAACATATTAAGTGTTGGAGTATAAAAGAATGGATATGCAGAAGACGTTTGAGATTGAAGTGAAAACAAAATTTAAATAAGCCCGACGTGAAATGAAAGAGAGAAAGTAGAGAGAGAGGGGGCGTGGTGGTAGAGGGAGAGAGCACAAGTAGAGCAGAAAACACCCTCTTTATCAATTCTCTATGAAATTTTAATCAACATTCAGAAGGCAGTTTCATGTTTTCTCTGAACAAATGGCAGCTGGTTGAAATGCGTCACCCTCAACAGTAATCAAGCCCCAATCTGCGTTCCTTAAATGAGTTCCAAAAACTAAATCAATACTTATTTCTTCCCATTTATGGAATAGCCAACTCCTAATCTTAGCATTTTCTTAGTTTGTCCAATTCATTTAAACATATGCATTTACATTTTCTTACAATCAACTCTTTCCAAAATTATGGGAATCTCCACTCAAAGGCCGAGAGCTATGTGAAACCATGCTGAACATTCACTGCTGCACGAGTGTAAAGGGAACACCAAAATCAATGTAGACAGGACGTAATTTACATGTACATGTACGTATCGGAGGACTTGGTTCAGGGTCTCATGAGACATTTCCAAGACAATGAACATAAGGTATTTACGTGCCCAATTCTCCTTCATCTAATATGATCTACCCTATAACAAATTAAATTGGTATTACCAATCCACGGTAATCCACGCAGCAGAAATCTCAGAAGAATAGCTATTTACGAGTACATCTTAGATCACATTGTACATGTACATGTATAATTGGGGAAAATCCAAATTTTCCCGTTTTGTAATGAGGGTACGTTGACTGGAAACTAAAGTGATCTTCAAAATAATGATAAAAATTGAAAAGAAAAAAAGGAAGTTTCATTCCACGATGAATAAAGTTTGGCTAGAAATGTATAACGTTTGAGTCGGAATGGGGGGGGGGGGGGAGGAGGGGTAGAAAGGCGACGAAAAAAAGATGAGTGCAGATTATTGGGTGGTCTGTAAAAGAGAAGGGGTCCACAGGCCAGACACACGGCATCTCTACTTGCAGTATCTAATCTTTAAATTTACTTTTAAAAATTAAAGATAAAGATAAATATTTAATCATTACGTTCTATTTTATATTGCATGTATTTCATTTCTGAAGTATGAGAAATTATGCCGAACAGAAACTAATGTTATTCTTGGTTACTATGTGTATTTTGGCAAACCGGTCTACTGATATGACCTTTACTTTTTTCTTTTACAATTTATCATAATTGGTATTAATTCTAGATGTCAAGATTGTGTTAATCATTTATGCAAATTTTCAGTATTCATAATTGTTAAATGTCTAAATTTTATCAAATTGTGAAGAATTTGGATATTTACAATTTATTTGACACCAAATTTGATATGATCAGACATATTTGTTCATGCCCTATTTTGCTTATAGAATTGCCCATATACTTACCATGCTGCTAGTATAGAAGCCCTATCATTTTTGTTATATAAATGAACTAAATATTTTTATTACTAAAGGTTGATCACTAAAGAGTTCTTCTCTCTCTCTCTCTCTCTCTCTCACTCGCGCTCTCTCACACACACACACACACACACATACACCCCCCCCTCTCTCTCTCTCTCTCTCTTGATTGGCTTGTCTCGAATGGGTGGGGTGCGGGAGCGGGATGGGAGCGGGATGGGAGCGGGAACGGGCACACCCTTTCGAGACAAGCCCCCCCGGTTATCTCGAATGGACGCGTTCCCAGCGAGAAGTTCAATGAACGCGCCACTTCGAGACAACCGGGGGGGCTTTCCTCGAATGAGTGTGTTGAGTAGACTTTTGTAACAGACGTTTTAGAATTTTTTTTGAAAAATGTACTCTTGCTGGTTTTTTCGTTTTTCTTTTGTCTAAGATGTAGAAAATATAAAAAAACGGTATCTAAAAATGCTAATTATGCATTAAAACACACGGGGAAGAAAGGGCAAGTGGCGTAGCTAGGATTGTTAATTTATTTTTATTTTTTTGGCGTGACCTGTTAAATATTGTGAAATTGTGTTACAGACATGTGCTGACATAAGCCAAGGTGTGTTTATCATCTTTCCAAAGTTAGAAACACCTTTTAATGCCACTATCATTCTATCAATACCCACTATCAAAAGTCAAAACTCATATCAAAAGGTCGTTTGTACCCGGCCCCCAACTCCCCATACCAGGGGTAGGCCTATGCTCGTAACTCCTTTTCAAAAGTGACCCCCTATTCCGGAGAAGTTGGAATTTGTTTTACCCCCTATCCCGGGAAATTTTCTGAGATATTGGACCCCCTATCCAGGCAATTTAGGAAATTAACCCCCCCCCCCCCCCCCCACCTATCCCCGGGGAGGAAACCACCACAGTCTGCGAAAATTGACCCCTATTTACATTTTCCCGGGAATATTTTTTCATCTTCCTCATTCATCTTCCTATTTTCTTACTCACCCACCAATAAGGGGTGGGGCATGGCCATCTTGTGCCTCCCCCCCCCCCCCCGTAAAAAAATACGCCGCAGTGAATTAACATTCTATTCTGGACTGTCTGCCCGACCAGACCTTTGACTTTTAAATGAACATTCCATTATGAATTCATGCAACCTCATACATTCATTTGACAACCCCCGGTTATCAGTGACGGCACCGGGGGGCATGGGGGGGGGGGGGCATTTGCCCCCCAGTCAGAAGCTTTGCCCCCCAGTTGCCCCCAATAATTTTCGGAGTGAAAAAAATAAAAGGGTGGAAAATTTTGTTTGTCCGCCCTTGCCCCCAACAATTTCTTTTGCCCCCCCCCCCCCCACCCCACTTTAAAAATCCTGGTGCCGCCACTGCCGGTTATATTTTCTACATCTTAGACAAAAGAAAAACGAAAAAAACCAGCAAGAGTACATTTTTCAAAAAAAATTCTAAAACGTCTATTACAAAAGTCTACTCAACACACTCATTCGAGGAAAGCCCCCCCGGTTGTCTCGAAGTGGCGCGTTCATTGAACTTCTCGCTGGGAACGCGTCCATTCGAGATAACCGGGGGGGCTTGTCTCGAAAGGGTGTGCCCGTTCCCGCTCCCATCCCGCTCCCATCCCGCTCCCGCACCCCACCCATTCGAGACAAGCCCTCTTGATTTACCTTGATGTTGGGCTTATAAATCTTATACAGTCTTATACAATCTTATACAATCTTGGAATATTTATATACGAACTCTCGAAAGGTAATTTACCAGATGCTTTCGTCCCTATATTTCAACGCAATAATGTTGTACATTCCTATCCAACTAGACAAACAAACCATTTCCACCTCCCCCGACCTCGCACCGTTTTTGCAAACAAAACAATCACCTTTATACTGAACCCAAATTCTGGAACAGCCTGAATAACGAACTGGTTGATAGCCCCTCCAACAATTCTTAAACGGAAGCTAAGGTGTTATTATGTATGAATATTCATATCATGCTGGATCGTACAGTACAGGTGCAGGTCATATAGACACTGTCCTGCCTTTCTTCTTCTTCTTCTTCTTCTTCTTCTTCTCCTTCTCCTTCTCCTTCTCCTTCTTCTCCTTCTCCTTCTCCTTCTCCTTCTCCTTCTCCTTCTCCTTCTCCTTCTCCTTCTCCTTCTCCTTCTCCTCCTTCTTCTTCTTTCTTCTTCCCTTTCTCTTTCCCCCTTTTTTCTTTTTTTTTCTATTCTTCTTCTTCTCTTTCGTCGTTTTCGTTTCTTTACTCCGCATACTGAGCTTTGCTCTCCTTGTACGTTTAGTAAATCTAATACTTCTAATCTGTCTCGCTTGTTTTGCATCCCAATCAGAATTATTTACTCTATACGGGAGCCTAATCATTTACAAGCAATGCTTTTTATTTAAGCTCCCCATTTCTTCTTTTTGCCAGTCGTTCATTTATCTCTCAAACTTTCTACCTATTTACTGTACATTGTACTTGATTTGAGTTCATTACCCCTATGTTTCGATATTTACAAATATGCTTGTAAAATCGTTTTTGTAAAAAATTGTTTTTGATGTAAAAGTGGGACAACTAAACTTCAGACTTCAAACTTCAAAGTATCTCAAACTTATTTGCCCCTCTGCATCTTCTCATCTTCTCAGACATTGCAAAAGTTAACATCAGGGTCAAAGCAATCAAACATTTGCTTCCGTGCTTTTTCTTAACTTAAATGAATTTACACTATTGATTAACAATTATATCGAAATGTTAAATAATAGTTTAATCTTGTTAGGTTGAGCTCGACAGTCATTGGCTCGATTGCGCTTGTGCAATAAACTACTAATACATGTATTATTCCAATTAGTCACAGTTAATGCCCTTCTGGCTCTCAATAACAAGAGACAAATCTGAACATGCAAAGTACGGTAGATGCCCACATATACTAGTATCATCAAACCTTTGCTATTTTATTAATAATGTCACGATACCATCATGCCATGAAGCTTTGAATAATCAGGGGCTTGCTTAAACATTCAATATTGATGCATAAAATATCGTTTTATAAAACTAATGTTAGGACAAGAAAAAAAGAGGGGCCGACCGACTAAGAACTTTATTGATACCATAACGCAGTGGACAGGGATGTCTTTTGAGCAGCCAACTAGAACAGCTGAAGATAGAACGTTATGACAGCCCCCCCCCCCCACAGGCGTAGCCAGGATTTTTCAATAGGGGGGGGGGCAGACGTGAAGGTTCCAACCGCATAGCCACGATTTCATTTGGGGTGTTCCCCATGCAGGGGTGGGTGCAGGGAGGGGGAGTTTCCCCCTCCCGAGCGAAGCGCGAAAGCTCTGACGTTTTACCCAGGAAATTTTGCATTTGACCACCGCAGTTGAGCGGTAGAGAAGCTCGAATTTTATACATTGATAAACGGTTTTCTTTCACTCACTCCTACATTCGGGAGCAGAACTAACGAAAACCCTATATATAGGCTTGAGAAAGAGTCGAGAAATTTGGAAAGGCGACCCGAAGTTGAGATTTCTTTTAAAAGTTGAACCTTTGCAAATGCTGTTTTATACACTTTATCCCATATTGGGAGCGCTATATTTAGCAGGAGTCATAATATGAATCTTACATGATATAGCGAGCAAAGCAATTACATCTTTATTTTTTCAAACTTTTTGAACCCTTTAAGCTATTTAAGAACTATATACTGGGGGAGCGAAATTGGAAAATTTGGAAAATTTTCCCATTTCAAACCTTCAAAAACTAGATTTTTATTGCATTACCTTGCGGATTGGGGGGCGCGTGATCCGTAAAGATTGTGATTTTTCTTCATTTCCCCCTATTTTTCTTTCTCTCCTTTGCGCCTTTTGCGCCCCCTCCAAGTGCTGCCCGGGGAACTTGCCCCCTGCCCCCTAGATAAACCACTGATCGAAGAGACCGAGCGGGGGTGGTAGGGGGTATCCCCCTCTTACATCAGGGAATTTTTCAAAAATCTGTCTATAAAACTTGCATTTTAGAGCATCCCAAAATGGTTTTTAATGAAAAGAAGGAATGCACGGATCTACGCCAATGGACGGAACCCCTTAATTGAGAATAACAATGCGAGCGAATCTTATTTCCTTATTTGAGTTTGGATAATTGTTAGTTTCAGTTAATGTATCATAATTCTTATTTATTTTATCCCAAAATATTGCGGATGAGAATACAGGCCATCCCCCACCTCAATTTTTTTGGGGGGATGTATACTCCCACCCCCCAGATCGACACCCATGGTAACAGGGGTGGGTGCAGGGAGAGAAGAGTTATCCCCCCCCCCCCCCATTCGCGCGCGAAGAGCGAAAACTTTGACGTTTTAGAAAAATTTTGAGAGCCAGAAAATGGCTTGTAGCGCCTTTTTAGACCTTTTTTCACTTCCCCCGCTTTTTCGCTCTCGCTTTTTTTTTAGTGGCTGAATAGGGGGCCCTCAGGCTTAGCCAGGATTTTTCAATACGGGGGCCACAGGGGTGTCGATCCTTGTTCATGATCGGGGGGGGGGGGGGTTGACCGGCAAGGGAGCGAAGCCAGAAGCGTATCTAGGGATTATGGCACCCGGGCAAAAAATGAAGTCCCCACCCCGCAAAGCGACCGAGCGGCAAATATTTCAATTTTTAACCCTAAAAAACGCACTTTCTTGTGCATTTTACCGAGGAAATTTTTGCAATTGAGCGGTAGAGAAGCTCGAATTTTATGCATTGATAAGCGGTTTTCTATTCACTCACTTCTACAATCGGGAGCAAAACTAAAGAAAGCCCTGAAAGGCTTGAGAAAGAGTCGAGAAATTCAGCAAGGGTATCTGAAGTTGAGATTTCTTTCAAAAGTTGAACCTTTACAAATGCTGTTTTATACACTTTATCCTACATCGGGGGCGCAATATTTAGCAGGAGTCATATGACACATACATGATATATCGAGCAAAGCAATTACATCTTTATTTTTTTCAAATTTTGAACCCTTTAAGCTATTTAAGAACAATATAGGCCTACTGGGGGCGCGAAATTACGAGATCCTGAAAGATAATAATTATGCGAGGGAGCAAAGCGACCGAGCTTTCGAAAATTTTCGCATTTCAAACCTTCAAAAACTAGATTTTTAGTGCATTAACAGGCCATCACCCCACCTCATATTTTTGGGGGGATATATACATCTACCGCCCCCTCCCGAGATCGACACCCACTGGAGGGGGCCAAACGTGAAGGATCCAACCGCACAGCCAGGATGTCATTTTAGGGGGCGGTTGTGAGCACGCGAAGACTGCGAAATTGGTGCGTGCTCCCCAGGGGGTGGGTTCAGGGGGAATTTCCCCCTTCCCGCTCGGAGCGCGAAAGCTCTGACGTTTTATAGCAAATTTGAGAGAAAGATAACGGCTCGTAGCACCTTTTTTAGGCGGAAAGTTATTTCGAAATCCGGACTGCTTTTCAGTTAATTGGGCGTAATACTGCACTGCAACAGGGATGGGTGCAGGGAGGGGGGGGGGTCCCCCTTCCCGCGCGAAGCGCGAAAGCTGTAACGTTTTAGCACCTTTTTTGTGGTTTTTTTTTTTTTAGTTTGACGCCCTGGCTGCTTTTCAGTTATTTGGGACGTAATACTTCACTGTAACAAGGATGGGTGCAGGGAGTGGGAGTTTTCCCCTTCCCGCGCGAAGCGCGAAATCTCTGACGTTTTAGCAAATTTAAGAGAAAGAAAACGGCTTATAGCAAACAATTTGTTTAGGCGGAAAGTTATAGTTCGACGCCATGACTGCTTTTCAGTTATTAGGACGCAATACTGCGCTGTGTGTGACAGGGGTTGGTGCAGGGAGAGGAGAGTTATTTCCCCCTTCCCGCGCGAAAACTTTGACGTTTTAGCAAATTTGAGAGAAAGATAACGGCTTGTAGCGAACAAACTTTTAGGCGGAAAGTTATAGTTAGACGAATCGACTGCTTTTCAATTATTTGGAGCAGTATTGCACGGTATGTAATAGGGGTGGGTGCAGGAAGGAGGAGTTTCCCTCCTTCCCGCGCGAAGCGCGAAAGCTCTAACGTTTTAGCACCTTTTTTTAGGCGGAATGTTAGTTTGACGCCCTGGCTGCTTTTCAGTTATTTGGGACGTAATACTGCACTGTAACAAGGATGGGTGCAGGGAGTGGGAGTTTTCCCCTTCCCGCGCGAAGCGCGAAATCTCTGACGTTTTAGCAAATTTAAGAGAAAGAAAACGGCTTATAGCAAACAATTTGTTCAGGCGGAAAGTTATAGTTCGACGCCATGACTGCTTTTCAGTTATTAGGACGCAATACTGCACTGTATGTGACAGGGGTTGGTGCAGGGAGAGGAGAGTTATTTCCCCCTTCCCGCGCGAAAACTTTGACGTTTTTGCAAATTTTGAGAGGAAGATAACGGTTTGTAGCGCCTTTTTAACCCTTTTTCTTTCACTTCTCCCGCTTTTTCGCTCTCGCTTTTTTTTTTAGTGGCGAATAGGGGGGGGCATGGCCCCCGGTGCCCCCCTGTCTACGCCAGTGCCCCCATTATAAGTTTTTTCTGTCCGATCCACGTATATTGTCTCACCCTCAAATTTAAAGCACAACATTCTGTCATGACTATAGGGACTACTCATAGGGACTAGTCATAGTTCTCTGTTTCCCCGGGCATTTTCGAAGCACCCGGCCCCCCATTACAATAATAGTAGCCGCATATAGGCAGGGGATCATGGGATGGGAGAGGGACGGGAGAGTAATCGGGAAAACTTATGAACGAGAGAGTATAGGGGGTAGCATTGGACGGGGAACACAGAAACGAGGAAATATCCGGCGGCCGGGGTCTCGGACGTGACCGTCGAGATAGGTAAGTTGGCCTAATAATTAGGGATGGGGGAGGGTGTAGACGGGGGAACGTATGTACAAAGCCTTAAAATGGGCACCTTATTTCAGGAGGAGCAGCAACATTTCTACACTTACTAGGGGCATTTTCTTAATCACAAGAGGGGCACTTCTCTTCGTGAGTCAATTAACAAAGTGGGGGTAGCCTCCCCCGGTTCTGTCGCTGCTGTACTATTAAAATACCAACATTATTTCTATAGGTAATACAATAGGGTATTGAGATTGCCCAACAGATGATTTCTTGAAAGTCTTTAAGGTTATATTAACAGTACAGAAGAAAGATTTTATTTACTTGCTGAAGAAAAAAACCACCAACATTATCTTTGCATTTGCTTATGATTAATAATAATATCAAGTCTTAAAATGAAACCTGATTATGAATGTATAAAATTGTTTATAACTGCCATTTTTGAAATATTCTATAAATGTGGAAAGATAATCAAATATCATCAACAAAATGATGGTTTAGCTAGTAAAGAATCAATATCGCAGCTCTTTTTGTGGTACCGAGTTGTTATACTGTAAGCAGTAGCCTAGCACCGAAAGCTATAGTGCAAGCAAGCGCTACTAGCCGGCCGATCCGCGATCCGAGCGAGCGAGATGATATGAACGTCAGACGATTCGTGAACGCCGTTATCGTAATTCGTAAATCAGTCGACGAAGTGGCGGTCCATTCTGGTCGTGGCTAATTCTACATCAGTCCGGAACCTGAAGTTAGCCCAAGCGATCTTCGAGCCAATCTCGACACGTTGCCAATTTGAGGAGCCTATAAGTAATAATCGTGCGGTTGTGCCAGTCGTACACGTACGTAACTATGACTGACTGCGATACCTTTAATTCATCAAGAGTGTAGTGCCAACCCCCCCCCCCCCCCCCCAAAAAAAAATATATATAATTGCATTTTCATTTTAAAAAGGTAGATTTTTTTGCTCGATCGCAAGCATTCATAAATTGGACCCTCAGCCTCCTCAATTTTTTTGGCTCATTACGCCACTGAATTACATAAATGGCACTAAGAAGGGCATAGGTAGGCTTCTTTTGTGCGGAGGGGTGGGGATGAAATACGCGTCCCGTGTGGATCGGGAATGAATAACAAAAGGGGCATAATTTATAATGGGTCCAGGCATGGAGAGTGCAATGGCATTATGGGGGGGGGGGGGGAGGGGGGAGGGTTCTGGGGTTGAGGCAAACGTCCGAATTGGTGGATAAATGAACAATGTCATCAATTAGGTGGAGGGTGTGGGGTCCTATCATACCACGTACCCCCGTCTCATTTTTTCATTTCATTTCATTTATTTCCACTTCCAACAATATAAAATACATAGGTTTACATCGTACATAGCAAATCAATGAAACTTACAATTGTTGTTTACAGCGTACAATATAGGGCATAGGTCTCTCTCTCTCTCTCTCTCTCTCTTGCTTTTCTGTTTTTCATGACTAGAGAGGGGCACCTTGTAGCTACGCCACTTGACAAAGTTCCAAAACAAATTATTCTAAGACGTATGGTCTGAATAAGACGTGAAAATGCAGTTTCGTAAGTGGAAAAGGGCAACTTGATATGAAAATACTGTATAACCCCAAAGAATGTACTTGAACCTCTTCGGAAGTACATTTTGAAACAACTTTTCCCCCTTTTTGTTGTCAAAAAGATATTTTTTAATTGTTTATAATAGAAATGTTGAGATATAGACCTACAGAAATGTGGTTTGTTTTGCGACTGCCAATTAACAAAAAGTATGTGTCATATAAGCCGTATTAATGTAGGACTGAAGTCAATCTTAGCAATGTGAGGAGAATCAAACTTGTATAATGGAGAGTAAATAGAGGAACAATACTAACATTCATACTTAGAGCAAAAATAATGATAAACAGATATAATCAAAATGTTCATGTTGTATATCAATTGGGTATATAGTACATTAATTACCACGTGGAATATATCCCGATTTGGCCAATATTATCATCATTTTTGCAGTAAGTGACACAGATTAGAATTTCATACCTTCATTATTTTCATATAAATATATAAGTATATAAGCATAGTATAACCCATACCAGCTCGAATATATCCTGATTTGGCTATAATAATCAGACGAAAACCCCAATAAAATATATTTTCAACATTTTAAAAATGGATCTGAAAGTAATGACACAGGTTAGAATAATGTTACCTTCATTATTTTCATTTTAAAAAACCCCAGAAATGATTAAGTTATACATCAGTTAGGTACATGCTGTACATCGGTCCAGTACAACGCACGGAATACATACCAGCTCTAATATAATATCCCTATTGTGATATTTCAATGAGAAGAATACCAATAGAATATCTCTTCAAAACTTTGAATAATGAATAATCATTTGAAATTAAATGACACAGGTAGAATGTAATAACTTAATTATTTTCTCATGATAAACTGAAATGGTTAAGATGTACATCAGTCAAGTACATGTTGTACATCAGTCCAGTGCATTGCACAGTATAACACATACCAAATCCAATATATCCCTACTGGGGTATTCTAATCAGAAGAATACAAACATAATATCTTGTCAACATTTTGAATAATCATTTGAAAGCAAATGACACAGGTTAGAATGTCATAACTTCATTATATTCTATGATAAACAGAAATTTTTAAGATGTACATCAGTCAGGTACATGCTGTACATCAGTCCAGTACATAGCACAGAACAACAAATACCAGCTCCAATATATCCCGATTAGGGTATTCTAATCAGTAGAATACCAACAGAATATCTTGTCAACATTTTGAATAATCATTTGAAAGTAAATGACACGGGTTAGAATTTCATAACTTCATTATATTCTACGATAAACAGAAATTATTAAGATGTACACCAGTCAGGTACATGTGGTACATCAGTCCAGTACATAGCACGGTATAACACATACCAGCTCAAATATATCCCGATTTGGGTATTCTAATCAGTAGAATACCAACAGAATATCTTGTCAACATTTTGAATAATCATTTGAAAGTAAATGACACGGGTTAGAATTTCATAACTTCATTATATTCTACGATAAACAGAAATTATTAAGATGTACACCAGTCAGGTACATGTTGTACATCAGTCCAGTACATAGCACGGTATAACAGATACCAGCTCAAATATATCCCGATTTGGGTATTCTAATCAATAGAATACCAACAGAATATCTTGTCAACATTTTGAATAGTCATTTGAAAGTAAATGACACAGGTTAGAACGTCATAACTTCATTATATTCTATGATAAACAGAAAGATTAAGATGTACATCAGTCAGGTACATGTTGTACATCAGTCCAGTGCATTGCACAGTATAACACATACCAGATCCAATTTTATCCCCATTGGGGTATTCTAATCAGTAGAATACCAACAGAATATCTTGTCAATATTTTGAATAATCATTTGAAAGTAAATGACACTGGTTAGAATGTCATAACTTCATTATATTCTATGATAAACAGAAATGATTAAGATGTACACCAGTCAGGTACATGTTGTACATCAGTCCAGTACATAGCACGGTATAACAGATACCAGCTCAAATATATCCCGATTTGGGTATTCTAATCAGTAGAATACCAACAGAATATCTTGTCAACATTTTGAATAATCATTTGAAAGTAAATGACACGGGTTAGAATTTCATAACTTCATTATATTCTACGATAAACAGAAATTATTAAGATGTACACCAGTCAGGTACATGTTGTACATCAGTCCAGTACATAGCACGGTATAACAGATACCAGCTCAAATATATCCCGATTTGGGTATTCTAATCAATAGAATACCAACAGAATATCTTGTCAACATTTTGAATAGTCATTTGAAAGTAAATGACACAGGTTAGAACGTCATAACTTCATTATATTCTATGATAAACAGAAAGATTAAGATGTACATCAGTCAGGTACATGTTGTACATCAGTCCAGTGCATTGCACAGTATAACACATACCAGATCCAATATATCCCCATTGGGGTATTCTAATCAGAAGAATACCAACAGAATATCTTGTCAACATTTTGAATAATCATTTGAAAGTAAATGACACTGGTTAGAATGTCATAACTTCATTATATTCTATGATAAACAGAAATGATTAAGATGTACACCAGTCAGGTACATGTTGTACATCAGTCCAGTACATAGCACGGTATAACAGATACCAGCTCAAATATATCCCGATTTGGGTATTCTAATCAGTAGAATACCAACATAATAATATCTTGTCAACATTTTGAATAATCATTTAAAAAGTAAATGACACGGGTTAGAATTTCATAACTTCATTATATTCTACGATGCAGAAATTATTAAGATGTACATCAGTCAGGTACATGTTGTACATCAGTCCAGTACATAGCACGGTATAACAGATACCAGCTCAAATATATCCCGATTTGGGTACTCTAATCAGAAGAATACCAACATAATAATATCTTGTCAAAATTTGGAATAATCATTTAAGTAAATGACACGGGTTAAAATGTCATAACTTCATTTTATTCTATGATAAACAGAAATTATTAAGATGTACACCAGTCAGGTACATGTTGTACATCAGTCCAGTACATAGCATGCATGGGGAAACACATACCAGCTCAAATATATCCCGATTTGGGTATTCTAATCAATAGAATACCAACAGACTATCTTGTCAACATTTTGAATAATCATTTGAAAGTAAATGACACAGGTTAGAATGTCATAACTTCATTATATTCTATGATAAACAGAAATGATTAAGATGTACACCAGTCAGGTACATGTTGTACATCAGTCCAGTACATAGCACGGTATAACACATACCAGCTCAAATATATCCCGATTTGGGTATTCTAATCAGTAGAATACCAACATAATAATATCTTGTCAACATTTTGAATAATCATTTGAGAGTAAATGACACGGGTTAGAATTTCATAACTTCATTATATTCTACGATGCAGAAATTATTAAGATGTACATCAGTCAGGTACATGTTGTACATCAGTCCAGTACATAGCACGGTATAACAGATACCAGCTCAAATATATCCCGATTTGGGTACTCTAATCAGAAGAATACCAACATAATAATATCTTGTCAAAATTTGGAATAATCATTTAAGTAAATGACACGGGTTAAAATGTCATAACTTCATTTTATTCTATGATAAACAGAAATTATTAAGATGTACACCAGTCAGGTACATGTTGTACATCAGTCCAGTACATAGCATGCATGGGGAAACACATACCAGCTCAAATATATCCCGATTTGGGTATTCTAATCAATAGAATACCAACAGACTATCTTGTCAACATTTTGAATAATCATTTGAAAGTAAATGACACAGGTTAGAATGTCATAACTTCATTATATTCTATGATAAACAGAAATTATTAAGATGTACATCAGTCAGGTACATGTTGTACATCAGTCCAGTACATAGCACGGTATAACACATACCAGCTCCAATATATCCCGATTAGGCTTTTCTAAACAGACGAAATGCAAATAGAACTTAGACACGTCATTATTTTGAATCCTCATATGGAAGTAAGTGATTTCAAAATGTAATAACGTCATTATTTGAAAGTTATTATCTGAAAGTAAATCAAGCAGTTTGGAATGTCATGACTTGATTAGATTTCATTGAAGAAAAACAAGAAGAAATTATTAAGATGTACATCACTAGTAAGGTATGTTGTACATAGTCAGGTACATCGCATGTACAACATACCTTTCTTTGCGTTTGTTTTATTTCTTCAAGGAGAATAATGGCTAAATTAATAATATCTTGCATGAGATGCACATTTAATAATTTTTCAAAGGTTTATTTGATCTCGTTTCGAATAATAAAGACTTCTTATTACTATGAACACGATGACAAAGAGAGCGGACAAAATATACAGCTCCTCATTGTACCCTCCACAATTGGTCTGGTAGACAAAAGAACATCCCTTCATTACTATTATCTGAAATAAGTAGAACAGCTGAATATGCATGTGACACCTGTTCTACATATTTTTAGATAATAGCAATGAAGGGATGTTCTTTTGTCTACCAGGAAGGTACAATGAGGAGCTGTATATTTTGTCCGCTTCTTTGTTCGCCATGTTCATAGTGTATATCAGATAACCCGCCCCTGGTAGCAAGAACATCACGGCACATCCTGGGCGCGAACTTTTTTTTCCCACGAACTTTTTTTTCCCACGAACTTTTTGTCACTATCGTCCTTGACGCATGCGCAACTTTGAAATAGCCCTATAATGCTTGGAGTTGGATGGGGTTTCAAAGTTTCATCCTACTTTTAGTAAAAATAAAAATACGAGACGTCATTTTTGTAATGTCCAAACTGAGAGTCGAACCCACATACCTCAGGTTAAATGTCCGAGGGCTAACGCATCTCGCCACAGCAAGACGCTGAGAGCAACCCTCATTATATCGCTTACGGAATAAACCCTATGATTGCGAAATTGATTTAGATCGGAAAGGATCAGGTGCGCATGCGCCAGGGAGGACAGGGACAAAAAGTTCGTGGGGAAAAAAAATTAGCATCCTGAGCATCCAGTTGGTCAAATTGTGGAAGTATAGTTGTGGAGGAAGCCGGGGAGGAAGTCGCTGGAAATGTCTCTTCGTGCCTTCTGAAGGATTTCCAACAGATGAGGCTCACTTGTTGGGCATATTTCTCGGACCTTCCCGTAGAACTCTTCCGATATAGCATGATTTTCAGGACCCCTTTCTCTTCTGTTTTTAAAGGTAGTTTTACATTGCCTTGAGGAATGTTTGGGGTCATTTTTCTGCAGGAAGACAAACTTGTGGAGGTAGTCACTGGAAATGTATTCCAATGCCTTCAGAAGATGAAGCTCACTTGTTGGGCATTTTTATCAGACCTTCCTGTCCAGCACTTCCCACAACAGCTCTATATATCGGGATGACAATCCATGATTTTCAGGACCCTTTTTCTTTTTTCTTTTTTCTCCAGGTAGTTTTAGTAAATGGGGTCATTGTCCTGATGAACGACAATACTTTTTCATCTCCAGAAGGCATAGAAAGTCATTTCCAGTGACTATCTCCATAATTACCTCCACAACTTGACCAGCCGGATGCCCAGGATATGCAGTGTTGTGATCGCTGCCAGGGGCATGTCCTTAGATGAGAAGTGTATATGGCCAGAAACATGATAAAATAAAACTGAAAAATGAATAAATGTACATCTCATGACATACCATTCATTTAATCATAATGTTTCCTTTAAGGGTATACACAAATGCAAAGAATATGACTTTCAATGAAAAATGAAAAACCAAAAATTCAATTCAATTCAATTTCAATACATTTATTTCCAATATTTCAATATTAGTGTACAAAGTAATAAATGAGCAAAATGATGTACATGTATTTTTAACAAAAATTACGACAAAATACACATTCATGTGGTACATACATAAGTTGGAGGACACACCTCTAAAAGCAAAAGCTTGAGGAGAGGGTGTCTTAGTAACACAATACATAATATTACATAATAAATATATAAAAAAGAAAATAACTACCTACAAAAAAAAAGCTAACATTCCTAGACCACTGGGCCTGATTGGAGGAAAAAAGAAAAAAGGAAAATTAGAGAGAAAAAAAGAGGGGGAAAGAGGGGAAAAGGGGGAAGAATGGAGGTGCAACATAAAAGGAGTACGGAGAAGAGAAGTATACACTGCAAAAACCAGGGTGTTAATTTAACACCATCTCGGTATCCATATTGGGCTACACCAGATAAGTGTCAAAACAACACCAGTTAGTGTTAAAACAACACCAGTTTGATATTGGTCTACACCAGATAAGTGTCAAAACAACACCAGTTAGTGTTAAAACAACGCCAGTTTGATTCGAAACTGGTGTTGTTTTAACACTTATCTGGTGTAGCCCAATATAGATACCGAGATGGTGTTAAATTAACGGTTACATGTCGTTTTTCCGAAGGTTCGTATTTCCGAAGGTTCGTTTTTCCGAAGGTTCATAATTCCGAAGGTTGGTTATTCCGAAGGTTCGTTACTCCGAAGGTTCGTTACTCCGAAGGTTCGTTTTTCCGAAGGTTCGTTTTTCCGAAAATGAAATAGGGTTCATAATTCCGAAGGTTCGCATTTCCGAAAATGAAATAGGGTTCGTATTTCCGAAAATGAAAAAGGGTTCGTATTTCCGAAAATGAAATAGGGTTCGTATTTCCGAAAACGAAAAAGGGTTCGTATTTCCGAAAATGAAAAAGGGTTCGTATTTCCGAAAATGAAATAGGGTTCGTATTTCCGAAAATGAAAAAGGGTTCGTATTTCCGAAAATGAAAAAGGGTTCGTATTTCCGAAAATGAAAAAGGGTTGTAAATTCAGAGAATACGGCGTCAATCCGTATTTCGGATAGGGAGGAGGGGAAAGACGGCCAAGTGTAAAGATATTAATTTCGTACTAAGTACTCAATAATCATAACAATTAATGATGATAACAATTATTATAAAATCCAGAGAAATAGCCATTATTATCGTAATTCCTATCAATATTATCATTATTATTATTATGATTATTATTATTATTGTTATAATTATTATTAATATTATTATCATTATTATAATTGTTCCTATTATAATAACCAATATTTGTGAGCGAGCGTAGAGAGCGAGCGCCTGAGGAATACATGTTTCATTTCTCATAAAATGATATTGCTTCGGTGATTACAAATACATACTGATGTATTGAAGAAAGTGAATGATCGGATTCCGGATTAAATTTGCTACAACGAAATTGGCTTGAAGTTATTTATATAATGTATATACCGCTTTGGAAAATGAGACACACCAAAGTTCCAAGTAGATCTTTACAAGCAAAACATGGCCACGTAATGTTTTTGAAAGGGGGAGCTGATGCCTCTTGGCAGAATATCATACTCCCCGTTTCTACAATTTGCAAGCGAGCGAAGCGAGTTAAAAAAAAATAAAACCCTTTTTAAAAATTGTAATGGAAATGCAATTTCGCAATCACAAGACAAAATATAGAACATGTAATAATGAGCCATGAATAATATTACTTAACCCTACTGCCGAATATGGAATATTTGGGCATTTGAAGGTCATATTATGTCAATGAAAAATGGTAGGTTCGTATTCATGAGTAAAACCATTAATCATTTGTACAGATTCTAATGAGTTGCTTCATTTTACTGCACAGTCTGCGTTTTTAACAGTTACAACCGCTGACCTGAAGTTTTAAATAACTTTTACAAGCATAACGAATTACAAAACACTAAAAGACATTGAGAGTAAAACAATCCTCATCGTAAAAAATAAAAATAAGGAATTACATGTGGAAGAAAACATTCTGACCTAAATTAATGGCTTTTATCAACCAGTGCCCCGCCTTATAAGGAGTTAAAGCGATTTGTTTGAAACAATCGCAAGTTAAAATCAATCGCAACTGTGTACTTAACATAGGCATAGGCATCAGGCGTACGAGAAGGGGGGGGGGGTGCAGCCAACCCCCCCCCCCCCGGAGTTTGAAAGTGCCGATATTCCGGCAACTCACACCTCATATTCAGGGAGTGAGGTGCCCGAATATCCTCATATTTCAGTCATTATATGCCGAAATATGTTATTTTTATGATTTTTCACAACGGAAAGGTACAATTATTTTTGGTCGCTAGCTTCGCGCGCTCGTAAATTAAAAAAAAAGGAAAGTTGCTATCATTTTTTTTACAACAAAAAGGCCATACCATATCAAACCCCCTACCTTCGCGTTTCCAGTCAAGCGCTGTAAACCGTTCGACTACGACACCTCCACACACACACACTTATTCGATTCTTCTAATCTCGTCCTCTTATTTTCGTCTCTTTTCTCTTCTCCTCTCCTCTTTTATAAACCTTCCCAGTTTTGTGTCTCCATTTCATTTTTTTATTCATTGCGGGGGTGGGGGAGGTGCTTTTCGTCGAAAAGAGATCCGCTTTTTGAAGATGGCAATTAAAACCATAATATCCAACAGTGGCGTAGCTAGAGTCTAGCCATTGTGGGAGCACTGGCACCATTGGAGGCACAAGTCTTTTGGAATAATCTTAAAGCTAATCTAAGACGCCGCTGGTGGAAGAGGGTTGGGTTGCCGGAAGGGGTCCAACCGTCTTCTTTCCTATTCCATTTTCTTTCTTTTTTCCTTATTTTTTCGCCATCCGATGAGGGAGGGGTAAGGGCATGCCCTCCCGCCCCCCCCCCCCCCGTTGCTACACCTCTGCTCCTGATGAATTCGCCCTTTTTTTACCAGGAATTATGAACCCTATTTCATTTTTCGGAAATACGAACCCTATTTCATTTTCGGAAATACGAACCCTTTTTCATTTTCGGAAATACGAACCCTATTTCATTTTCGGAAATACGAACCTTATTTCATTTTCGGAATTATGAACCTCATTTCATTTTCGGAAATACGAACCTTCGGAATTATGAACCCTTTTTCATTTTCGGAAATACGAACCTTCGGAAATATGAACCCTATTTCATTTTCGGAATTATGAACCTTCGGATAAACGAACCTTCGGAATAACGAACCTTCGGAATAATGCAACAAATGTTCGGAATTACGAACCTTTTTTCATTTTCGGAATTATGAACCCCCAGGCATGGGAAATTAGTGTTTCGGAAATACGAACCTTCGGAAATACGAACCTTCGGAAAAACGAACCTTCGGAAAAACGAGATGCCCCCAATTTAACACCCTGGTTTTTGCAGTGTATGGTGGTGTTCCCAAAATGTTGATGTGTTTCTGAGATGAAAATACTAGTTTTCTGCATGACTATACCAATGACCTTCTCATTTTGCTGGAAATTGTATTTTTGGGGATAGGTTGCCTTTTTAACGCATGACTGCCCCTTTACATATATGTTAAACTGGTGTCACCATGAAGGGTGATGTCTACTCCTCAGTTTGATACCAAATTGTTGCAATACAACACATCTGATGATAAATAAACTGTGGGTGATTGTGAGAAATAAGTTCTTATTACAGGTGTACTCGAACTTTTGGAGGACAGTGTATATATGAGGTAATTATTGCACTTTGATTTTTAAACATTAGTATAGCAATTTGGCAGGTATATGAATATCAAATATGTGAAATATGTTTAAAGTCTTTAGCCTGAAAAGTTGATTACCTTTCCAATATCACAATTCCGACATGTCTCATTAACAAATACCTTATTATACACCACTCAGAATACACTGTCACTTAACATGTTTTATATTGGTCTGGTAAACATGCTAAATACTTGTCAGAATAATGCCCTGCATGTTATTTCTTGAGAGTCCGAACGATGTACGTTCATTTCTATATTTCGGGGGGTTTACTTCGAATTAAATGGAAAAAAGTTACATGTCATAACTTTCCAGTATGATAAGAAACAAAAATTATGTGACTGCACATCACTCAGGTATATACAATTATCACGATTTTATACTCCAACACATGTTTGTCACAATCATGCCCAACACCGTGGCTTGTATACAGCAGGCTTTGAGGATCCTATACTGACTATATGGAATAGATAATCGTGCATGGAATTTTTCTCTTAAAGTGTTCTCCATCGTTTCACTCATGGAAGTTATTCTAGAGGCCTGTTACCCCGTGAACGAGGCCTTTACTCAAATACACAACACTACAATAAACAAATCCTATGGGAATATTCTTGGATCTCAAAGCCTGAATCTATCTCATTTCTAAGGTTTGTGAGTGAGAAAAGCGAACGAGTGAAAAACGCACTTTATTATCTCCTAAATTTTATTTTCAAAATACCCCAGTGTTATCGGGGGCATCGTATTTTTTATTATAGTTTCCAAGAAGTCGATGTTTTATATATAAAATACTATCACGGCACTCCGGTTAAAAAGACTGTATTAGAGGACCATAATCAAATATTTAAGGGCCTGACTGACTAGACCAGGAGACAATATGCTCCATGCAACTTGAGAGCGGGAAAATTCTCTATTTTGAAGTGAACAGACACATGAAATACACCCTCTCTTTTCAAGCATGTTTTTCTATATTTCTCCATTACAACAGATTTCATTTGAGCGTTTATCATGCTTATAACTGCTTATCGTCCCACATTATCTTTGTATGGCGTTTTTAAGCAATCTCCTTGAATTGTCAGCATTTCCTGTCCAATCTAACCCTTTTTAAAAATCAAAATGCACCATATAGAGCGCTTCAATTTCGTCCTATAGGCTGATAAGAATAAACAATGATCTTCCAAATGTCAAGATAGTTTAATAATTAAAATGTCATTCAAAAGGTAACATATCTCCATTCATTTTCGTCAGATGTCATTCAAATTCTGACCTGGCGATCCGCTGCAAAATGTTATCATCAAATCCATCTTTTCGAAGTTGATTTCAAGAAATTGTCATTGAAATTCTTCTCACAGACAAGACCTTACAACGAGCGGGCGACGATTTTGAATGACTTTGAACTCATTCAGTCTTTGACAGAAATTGATAGCAAAATGAAAAATAAATTCCGAAAATGAAGGGCCAAATACGTAAGTTGACTAGGCCTTATAAATGACTGTGCAATTTTATGAAGTTGCGGGACAAAGGCAAATTAAAATGTGTTCAAATTTGTTCGCCCTATGATTCTCTAGGGGGGGGGGGGGAGTTGATGTTCAAGCAGATTTCTGCTCGCCAGCTGAACCCGCTCCCGTTACAGGGTTGCCATGGACCTACTACGAACAAATTTGAATAATTCTTTGAATAACGCTTTGACAAAATCGATTGAAACATGGCATAATGTCCAAAATTCGAAAATGACTGGTGAAAGATGACATTGACTTATTACAGATTTGCCAGATTATGAAGTTACAGGACAAAATCGGAATAAAAAGTATTAAATTAGGCGGAAAGTTTTATCACATTATTTTCCCATTTCCTTCATCTGCCCCTCGCTTCACCTATTCTTTTAAAATGAATCTTCTTCTTGTTTTTCAAGCGGACCTCTTCTCGCCAGCGCGCGGGGGGGGGGGGGGGGTCGTTCGACCCCCGAACACCCCCCCCCCCCCTTTAGTTACGGGCCTGCCTGACTGATGTACAATTTAATCATATCTGTTTTTAATTAAACCTTATGAAGATATGATATTCTATTCAGCTGGAGACAGGAACACGCATCACCCCTGCTTGGACAACTTCATTGGCTACCAGTTGAAAAAAGAATAATGTACAAAAGTGCACTATTTGTTTATAAATGTACACATAATGTTGCCCCTGAATATCTGTTGTCATCATTGCTACAATCTTCCGGTCACTCCACTTACAAAAAATTCGCTCAACTACGGACACAACAGCTTTCTACGTGCCTAGAATAAGCTACCATGTGAATTACGCTGTATAGCATTGAGTCGAATTCTTTAAGAAGCATCTTAAAACATATACATATTTACACTGTAATTAACTGCATTACATTTGCGTCATATTTCTTTGTTGACTTTTAATTAGTTGATTAATTTATTTTGATCATTTATAAAGATTGGATATTGCGCTATAAAAGAAACTATTTATTATTATTATTATCATTTACTTTCAAATGATTATTCCAAATAATACCAATTATTATGTTGGTATTCTGATGATTAGAAAAATAAAAAGTTATGACATTCTAACCTGTGGCATTTACTTTCAAATGATTATTCAAAGTAATAATTTCTTTTTTTCTGCATTTTTCCGAATTAGTATAGCCAAATCGAGATATATTCGAACTAGTATGTGTTATACCGTGCTATGTGCTGGACTGATGTACAACATGTACCTGACTGATGTACATCTTAATCATTTCTGTTTTTCTCGAAAAATAAAAAAGTTATGACATCCTATCCGGTGTCATATACTTTCAAATGATTATTCAAAGTATAATAATTGTCTTTTTTCTGCATTTTTCCGAATTAGTATAGCCCAATCGAGCTATATTCTAACGAGTATGTGTTATACCATGCTATGTGCTGGACTGATGTACAACATGTACCTGACTGATGTACATCTTAATCATTTCTGCATTTTCACGAAAAATAAAAAGTTATGACATTCTAACCTGTGGCATTTACTTTCAAATGATTATTTAAAGTAATAATTGTCTTTTTTCTGCATTTTTCCGAATTAGTATAGCCAAATCGAGATATATTCGAACTAGTATGTGTTATACCATGCTATGTGCTGGACTGATGTACAACATGTACCTGACTGATGTACATCTTAATCATTTCTGTTTTTCTCGAAAAATAATAAATTAATGACATTCTAACCTGTGTCATTTATTTTCAAATGATTATTCAAAGTATAATAATTGTCTTTTTTCTGCATTTTTCCGAATTAGTATAGCCAAATCGAGATATATTCGAACTAGTATGTGTTATACCATGCTATGTGCTGGACTGATGTACAACATGTACCTGACTGATGTACATCTTAATCATTTCTGCATTTTCACGAAAAATAAAAAAGTTATGACATTCTAACCTGTGGCATTTACTTTCAAATGATTATTCAAAGTAATAATTGTCTTTTTTCTGCATTTTTCCGAATTAGTATAGCCAAATCGAGATATATTCGAACTAGTATGTGTTATACCGTGCTATGTGCTGGACTGATGTACAACATGTACCTGACTGATGTACATCTTAATCATTTCTGTTTTTCACGAAAAATAAAAAAGTTATGACATTCTAACCTGTGTCATTTACTTTCAAATGATTATTCAAAGTAATAATTGTCCTTTTTTCTGCATTTTTCCGAATTAGTATAGCCAAATCGAGATATATTCGAACTAGTATGTGTTATACCATGCTATGTGCTGGACTGATGTACAACATGTACCTGACTGATGTACATCTTAATCATTTCGGTTTTTTCTCGAAAAATAATAAATTAATGACATTCTAACCTGTGGCATTTACTTTCAAATGATTATTCAAAGTAATAGTTGTCTTTTTTCTGCATTTTTCCGAATTAGTATAGCCAAATCGAGATATATTCGAACTAGTATATGTGTTATACCATGCTATGTGCTGGACTGATGTACAACATGTACCTGACTGATGTACATCTTAATCATTTCTGTTTTTCACGAAAAATAAAAAGTTATGACATTCTAACCTGTGGCATTTACTTTCAAATGATTATTCAAAGTAATAATTGTCTTTTTTCTGCATTTTTCCGAATTAGTATAGCCAAATCGAGATATATTCGAACTAGTATGTGTTATACCATGCTATGTGCTGGACTGATGTACAACATGTACCTGACTGATGTACATCTTAATCATTTCTGTTTTTCACGAAAAATAATAAATTAATGACATTCTAACCTGTGTCATTTATTTTCAAATGATTATTCAAAGTAATAATTGTCTTTTTTCTGCATTTTTCCGAATTAGTATAGCCAAATCGAGATATTCGAACTAGTATGTGTTATACCTGCTATATATGTGCTGGACTGATGTACATCATGTACCTGACTGATGTACATCTTAATCATTTCTGTTTTTCACGAAAAATAAACTTGAAGTTATGACATTCTAACCTGTGTCATTTACTTTCAAATGATTATTCAAAGTATAATAATTGTCTTTTTTCTGCATTTTTCAGAATTAGTATAGCCCAATCGAGCTATATTCTAACGAGTATGTGTTATACCGTGCTATGTGCTGGACTGATGTACAACATGTACCTGACTGATGTACATCTTACTCATTTCTGTTTTTCACGAAAAATAAAAAAGTTATGACATTCTAACCTGTGGCATTTACTTTCAAATGATTATTCAAAGTAATAATTGTCCTTTTTTCTGCATTTTTCCGAATTAGTATAGCCAAATCGAGATATATTCGAACTAGTATGTGTTTGCTATGTGCTGGACTGATGTACAACATGTACCTGACTGATGTACATCTTAATCATTTCTGTTTTTCTCGAAAAATAAAAAAGTTATGACATCCTATCCTGTGTCATATACTTTCAAATGATTATTGAAAGTAATAATTGTCTTTTTTCTGCATTTTTCCGAATTAGTATAGCCAAATCGAGATATATTCGAACTAGTATGTGTTTGCTATGTGCTGGACTGATGTACAACATGTACCTGACTGATGTACATCTTAATCATTTCTGTTTTTCACGAAAAATAAAAAAGTTATGACATTCTAACCTGTGGCATTTACTTTCAAATGATTATTCAAAGCATAATAATTGTCTTTTTTCTGCATTTTTCAGAATTAGTATAGCCCAATCGAGCTATATTCTAACGAGTATGTGTTATACCGTGCTATGTGCTGGACTGATGTACATCTTAATCATTTCTGTTTTTCACGAAAAATAAAAAGTTATGACATTCTAACCTGTGGCATTTACTTTCAAATGATTATTCAAAGTAATAATTTTCTTTTTTCTGCATTTTTCCGAATTAGTATAGCCAAATCGAGATATATTCGAACTAGTATGTGTTATACCGTGCTATGTGCTGGACTGATGTACAACATGTACCTGACTGATGTACATCTTAATCATTTCTGTTTTTCTCGAAAAATAAAAAAGTTATGACATCCTATCCTGTGTCATATACTTTCAAATGATTATTCAAAGTAATAATTGTCTTTTTTCTGCATTTTTCCGAATTAGTATAGCCAAATCGAGATATATTCGAACTAGTATGTGTTATACCATGCTATGTGCTGGACTGATGTACAACATGTACCTGACTGATGTACATCTTAATCATTTCAGTTTTTCACGAAAAATAATAAATTAATGACATTCTAACCTGTGTCATTTATTTTCAAATGATTATTCAAAGTAATAATTGTCTTTTTTCTGCATTTTTCCGAATTAGTATAGCCAAATCGAGATATTCGAACTAGTATGTGTTATACCTGCTATATATGTGCTGGACTGATGTACATCATGTACCTGACTGATGTACATCTTAATCATTTCTGTTTTTCACGAAAAATAAACTTGAAGTTATGACATTCTAACCTGTGTCATTTACTTTCAAATGATTATTCAAAGTATAATAATTGTCTTTTTTCTGCATTTTTCCGAATTAGTATAGCCCCGCATCGGGATATATTGGAGCTAGTATGTGTTATACCTTGCGATGTACTGGACTGATGTACAATGGATGTACCTGACTGATGTACAACTTAATCATTTCTGTTTTTCATGAAAAATAATCAAGTTGAATGAATGAATGAATGAATGAATGAGTTCATTACTAAATCACAATGATACATACATCTTGGTAAAAATCACAATAACGTCTTGGTAAAGGGAGCTAACAAATAGCATATGCTAATCGAGGTTAGCCCCGTAAAATTGATTACATAAATCAATAGTTAGCAAATTAATTGAAATATACATCTCATATATCTTCTTTTTTTTTAAATAACACATATCCATTATTTACAGTCAACACGATAAAAACTACTTTCGAAAAATAAACTCAAGGGCAATTTCAAGGCCTACTGCAGTGCCCATAAAATGACGTTCGGATTATGTAATACGCGATTGTAATGTTCGCACATTTCTTAAAGGTGACAGACAGGGCTATTGAAATTGTCTTGAGTTTATTTTTCGAAAGTAGTTTTTATCGTGTTAATCAATAAAGGTAGTAATAACAGTACAACAACAACAACAACAATAACAACAATTTATGACATTCTTACCTGTGCCATTTACTGTCTAATGATCATTGAAAATGATATACTGATACGGCTTACATTCATATACTTTTCATTTGGCAGTCGCAAAACAATTAAACCACACTGCTGTAGGCCTATATTTCAACATTTCTGTAATAAACAATTAAAAGAAAAATCTTTTACAAAAGCAAGGGGGAAAGTTGTTTCAAAATGTACTTCCGAAGAAGTTCAAGTACATTCTTTCGGGTTATACAGTATTGTCATATCAAATTGCCCTCTGCTTCCACTTACGAAACTCAGTGCATTTTCTCGTCTTATTCAGACTGTATACCTCTTAGAATAATTTGTTTTGGAACTTTGTCAAGTGGCGTAACTACTAGTAACTCTAGTCGTGAAAAACAGAAAAGGAACAGAAAAGCAGAAGTAAGAAAGAGAGAGAGAGAGGGGGGGGGGGTGGTAGTGATAGCTAAGACCCCACACCCTCAGCCCGGAATTGATGACATTGTTCATTTGTATTTTATCTACCAATTCGGACGTTTGCCTCAAACCCAGACCCCCCCCCCCCCTCCCCAATAATGCCAGTGCACTCTCCATGCCTGGACCCATTATAAATTATACCCATTTTGATCATCAACTTTAAAACCAATTCCTAGTTTTGAATAAAAATGTTATTTCATTCCCGATCCACACGGGATGTGAACCCGTATTTCTTCCCACCCTCTCCTCCCAAAAGAAGCCTACCTATGCCTTTCTTAGTGTTATGTAATTCATTGGCGTAATGAGCCAAAAGAACTGAGGGGGCTGTCAGAGGGACACAGGGTCCAATATACCTTTTTAAAATGAAAATGCAATTTAGTTATATATTTGGTAGTTAATTTGATTCCCTTTTTTCTTTTGTTCTTTCTTGGGGGGGGGGGGGGGGGGGCGGGGTGCTGCAGCGCAGCCCCCCAAGCCCCCCCCCCCCCCCCCAACCAGTACGTCAGTGATGTAATTCATGTTACACGACACTCTTGAATGAATTAAGGTAGCGCAGTCATAGTTACGTACGTGTACGACTGGCATAACCGCACTGTTCTAGTTCTAGGCTCCTTCAAATTGGCAACGTTTCTAGATTGACTCTAGGATCGCTTGGGCTAACTTCAGGTTCCGGACTGATGTAGAATTAGCCACGACCGTCAATTCTGTACAAGCACAGAGAAGACTTCACCTTTAAACTATGGCAGAAAGTGGTAATTTCAATTCATTTCAACTTTTTCAATGTTCGGAATTAGATCTGTCATTTTCTTGTTTATTGCACAACCACTTTTATTTTAAAAAAAAAAGGTGTGCCAGACACTACACAAATAATAACGTGTGGGACTAGTGAAACTGAAAAAGTGGTAATTTGTGAATTTTGTGATTCTTGCAGCTGCAGTTTGGTGCTTTTGCCTTGCCCTTGGCTTTAATGATTTAGTTTTCCACGTGCAGGAACAGGTAGTTATTGGCATTATCGTGGGTGATGAAACCACCATTCACTCCGCACAGAAGCGCTGCCTTCATTGTGTTGTTACACGCATTCAATTGGTTTCCTCATTCCCCGTCCACTCGTGTGTCTGAACCACAGAACTCCAAAAGACGTAGAAGGCTCATACCCATTCACAACGCACAGATCGCGGTATCGCCGTAATACCCGGTGTAGGATTCGCTCGAGTGCACACGCCGCCATATTGCTTAGTCCTCGATCTTTTCAACTAACCGACCAGACCGTGTGCTTCTCAATGCCTATTTATATTATATCGGATCTTCTTTATCGAAATAAAGGGCCTTGTGCCTTCATCACTTGAAATTTTGAAGTTGGCTTTTCCACTGAAGTTCAGTTGCTCTTTCATACATAAGTAACGTCAACTAATATCGTGTACATTTTAATATGAAAGTTGAAACAGTTGTTTTTTCTATCACTATTATCATTATAGTTCCCTTTCAAGAAAGCAGCCCGAGTTCGTTTGTTCACCTTCATCCTTCTTGACACCCCCTCGGAAAAAGCAACAAAAAATATACTTGCTTTTTTGGTACCATGTACATGACTTGTAAAACGTTATACTTTTTGTACAGTTTCATCTGATATAAAAAGGCCAACAACTTTGTGTTTTTTTTCGCACTGTTTTATTTCTGCATTTTTCACAAGTACAAAGTAAAGTATATTCAGAATCATAATAGCATAATATACATAATCTACGTAATAAACATAATATAATTACTTTTGACAAACAGATAAAAATCTACTTTATCGTTTAACAAAATAATAACAAGAATAGTGGGGCGATTCTATGTAAGGAGAGTGAAATGATGCAGGAGACCGACATCGTAAGCATAAGCTTGAGATGATGACGGCCTCGGGATAGGAAATGAAAGAAGAAAAATAAAAGAAAGAGAAGAGAAAGAAGGATGAATATGAATTGAAGGGTAATGTGCAGGTGGCCGCGCAATATGTGAAATGAGTGATTGTACAATGCCTCTGCTTAATTTGAAATTTAATTTGATGCCTCAATAAATGGTTAATTTTTCTCTAATAATATTAAATAGTAACTTTAATTACTGTATTGATTAAGAAGGTGTTTTTTGTAATGACTTTAAAAGAAAAAAGTGAAGTCCGTAACTTAAGCGAATCAGGTAAGGAGTTCCATATGTCGGGGCCGTGATGCCTACTTGATTTTTTGTTAATAATTAAGGATGTGTTCAACATACTCTGCCATGTTTCTTTTCATCTTTGATGATAATCCTTATATAAGTCAGGACTTTATCGATGAACTTTTTTAAATTGTGGATTAATCAGATTGGCAGGGGAACGGGGAGGGGGAGGGGGGGGGGGGTAAGTCTGTAGCCCTCCTCCCACTTTCTGAGTAGACGCATTGCTTATCCGCCGCTTGAATCAATTTTTATTCAACTGTTTTTTTTTTAACTTTGAAGAAACGTTTGTATTTTTACAAGCCAGGCTCAAGATTCTCCTTTCATTGTATTTCTTTTTTTTAATTATTCATGCCCCTTCACTATATGAGTGTCAAGATAAAATCCAGCAGATTTTGAGTGTGTCTAATCGATATTAAGAAACAGATGAATAATGATGTGCTTATTGTTTACAGTCAGAATTCACTGCTCCCGATCATCTCAATTAAAGTTGGTCCTTACCATCCATGGAATATCACTTGACAATGTTTGTAATTTCTATAATTTAGTAACCTATACATGGGAAAAAAATAATTAATATCCATGTTAATAATAATTAATATCCATGTTATACATGCTGTTTGTTTTGCATGTATAATAATCAAAGATATAGATGTATCTGCAACTGTGCAAATAACTTTGGCATAAAACTGGACATTGGCACATGCAGCAAAGGCATCAAAAGCATAATCATCATAGCATTGGCGGATACGGGGGGGGGGGGGGGGGCACTTCCGGCCCGTGCCCCCCCCCCCCCCCTTTGGAAGAAAAGTATGCATTTAGACCATAGAGGATCCCTTTTGTGGATTTTGCCCCCCCCCCCCCTTTTAGAATGAAAACCTTTTTTTTTTTCTTGTCAGAGAATTATGGAGGGAAACTGGACCCCTATCCCCCCCCCCCCCCAACTGGGCAAATTTTGGAGGTCTGGCGATTTTTTTTTGGGTCGAATTAGAATTGTAATGACTTTATTTTTGTCAAATTAGAATTTTAATGATTAAGTTGTAGTCCTCTCCGAAACCTACCTTGTTTCCAATTTGGCAGTCGTGACTTGTGACACTTCGTTGGACTTGATGTATTTCTAATATTCTTATTTAGAGTGACAACCTTCAACAAAACACAGATGTCTGGATCATAACAGTGATCTGTAAAGACAAAGAATTTTCTTGAGGGCTATATATTGCAACGTACTAAAATGAGCACACCTCATATCGAACTCTTACAAGCATGAAGTCTTGCATCACGGATATGAATACAATAACATAAATTTCCACTTTCATTTGCCAGAACCATGAGAATCATTTCAGTGATCAAAGTTGTTTGAAATTGTAAGTAAATGTAGTGCAGTAAAATTATCAAAATGAGCAACAAGAGTGGATGATGACTGCATTTCTATAATAACAAATAAGCATGAAAATGCCCAAAGCAACATTTGATAACACTGGCAATAATATACCGGTATTTCATGTATTTCGAGAGAAACTTCCCTCTCTTTTTGTCTTGGTTCATTTGGATACTAGCATTAACAAAATCTAGCAATTTCAGTAAGATTTCATATAACCCTAGTGTTGATCAAACAATTTGTACTGAATGAATGCCGTTGACGCGACGAGCTTCATGAATCCGGAGCTGGAGCTCGAGCGAAGGACTAACCAACATGGCGGATATCACGTGATCACGTACGAACAATGCCTACAATTTCGCACCCGCACGAGCCTTCTACGTCTTTTGGAGTTCTGTGGTCTGAACCACTCAGCCCCACTTGAAACTATGCAACTCCAACATGCTGTAATATATCCAGCCAAATTATCTTAAAATACGAAATTAGGAGTGTTGAGCCTTAAGGCTTAAGATCAAGATCAAGGAAACCACTATTCACTACATCATACGCAGTGGTCATGGACATGGTTAGCTTGCGGGGCCAAGGTCGTTATTATGCCTAGCCGCCATTAAATCTGCCTGAGCAAGTGAATAATTAGTCAAGTTTCTTGGTTTTCATTGTTGAAATTCAGTTATTTATAACGGAATAAACGCTATCGTTATCGATTCATAACAAAATTATCAGCAAGAAAGAGCGGGATTCGAACCCAGGGCCATATAAAACGCGAATGCAGTGTAGAAAGGGAATGACACACTCATAGCTACATTCCTATACTTCGTGTGTATAATGTAGGCAGTCATACACCTCAACTTTTTAAAACACCACTGCACAAAAGTCACAAACATTCACTCAAAATCGGCATTTAATTTACAAAAACCGACCACTAAATATCCAAGAAATACAATAAATTCAACTTACCGATGTTGGAAAAGATATTTCCAAAAATCAAATCCGTAATTTACTGTTGATTCTCGCGAAACGAGCTATCGGAGTCATTGTGTACATTTCCTGGTCGCCGCTGGCGCTGACATCTCCCCAAAAGAGTTTTGTCCTTAAAAATTCGGTCCCTATGTGGCATACACGGAAAGTCCCGATTTTCTGTGTGCGCGATCGTAAAGATCGATGTGCGCTTGCGATCCCGAGTTTCTTCGTGGACAAAAATTTTATTGGCCGATTTTAGTCTAAGACATCGGCAGTATGTAAACAACACACGATCGCGAAACAAATTGGCGGGGATTTCTCCGGTTTTGGACAAGATTTTGACTTTGGATTTTGCTGAAAATATCAAAAGTTCTTTCTAACAGCCATTTGAGGTAGGAGTGAGATTTTTAAGGGCTGAATTTGAAAGCAAGTATTTAAAATATTTATCTTATTTTCCCCCCATACCTTTACTGCACGCGACAGAAAATACCAACTATTTTTGCATTTTGTATTCGTAGTGGTCAATATGACCACTATTCGTGGTGTGGAATGACACTCTGACCAGACGCCTTTACCACTAGACCACGAACAATTGACAGCGAATCTGATCTTGCTGCACTATAATATACCTCCGCTCCATACAAATCCTATCTATACCTCCGTTCTGCTGTTTTGTTGATATCCTAGGTAGGATTCTTGCCAATTTGAGGATTACTGGGCATATTAGCTATAATAGCCGCTTGCGGTATCGCTTCGCCACAGTGCTGACTGCTGTGTATGTAACCCCAGGGAGCTCCAACGCGCAGCGTTGGAGCCCCAGGTACAACTATCCAAAGTCGACCTCGCCCATTTTATGGCTAATCGCATCACTTAATTTCGGCAGGTAAGATAGAAATTTGTACTTATACTTGAAGAGAATTACTGAAACTATCTAGCAGGCTCTTTGATTTTACGATTTAACGATTGTTTCGATGAAAAAAATGGAATTTCCTCGCCGAGCCGATCTTTTCCCCGTACTGTACCGTCGATTCAAATGACTCGATCACACTGTGTGATCGAGTCAGCGACGGTATACGGTACATTACACACAGTGCGATCGAGTCATTTGAATCGACGGTACAGTACAGGGAAAAGATCGGCTCGGCGAGGAAATTCCATTTTTTTCATCGAAACAATCGTTAAATCGTAAAATCAAAGAGCCTGCTAGATAGTTACAGTAATTCTCTTTAAGTATAAGCACAAATTTCTATCTTACCTGCCGAAATTAAGTGATGCGATTAGCCATAAAATGGGCAAGGTCGACTTTGGATAGTTGTATACCTGGAGCTCCAACGCTGCGCGTTGGAGCTCCCTGGAGTTACGGTGTATGATGCCTTTACCTAATACTGACCTCTTAACGATGTTTCCAACGACTGCGGGAAAGATTCTTCATGAAACGTAATGCAAATTCATCAGACTACTACCCAAATACTGGGGAACAAGATCCAGGTACTGAAGAGTGATAATACTTGCACGTTCTTCTAGAAGAGTTTCTCTAAGAGAGAGTCTTCTCATTTTACGGGCCAAAGTCGTTATTATGCCCAGCCACCATTAAAGCCGCCTGATCAAGTGAATATTTAGTCAAGTTCTTGTGTTTTTATTATTGAAATTTTGATCATTTTCAACGGAATAAACGCTATTGTTAATTCATAACTGAAAAAAATATCAGTCAAGAAGAGCAGGATTCGAACCAGCAACATTGTAGAACGTGTGCGGTGTAGAATAAGGATACTTTGACCATGCAGATTTCTTTACCACTAGACCACGAGCAGTTGACGGTACAGATCGTTGCTCTTAAAGGCTTTATACCTCCACTCTATAGAAATTCAGTGTCTCTGTTCTGCTCACTGTTTTTTCGATATCCTAGGTAGGATTTTGCAAATTTGAGGATTACTGGGCATATTAGCTACTATAGCCATTTTACGCATAGAGGGAGAAGTGAGTCTTATTACCGACCCCTGCACATAAGTCAATGGCAATTTATTAAGATGGCGCTATTTCTCTCCGAATGCACGTCATCTGGGCGATGTGGCGTGCGCCTGTAATCCAGCTACCAGTGGAAGTTATAAACTGATTCAGCGGACCCAGGTTCGAGACCGAGTCACGTCTTTCGGATGGTGACGTTAAAGGTCGGTCCCAGACGTAAATAATCATATCTGATTGATACACGTCTGTAAAAACCCAGTTACACACACATGAATTAACTAGATAGGATATGTTTAGGATAGGATAGATTAAGGTAAAGAATAGGATAACATAAAGCATGGCTATACACTAATAACTGTAAAACTACAAACTTTCTGGCTTTCCTTGAGACTGACTACAAATTATTAAAAAAAAAAAAAAAAATCTACCAACCAAATCTGATGTATGAAGTGGGAATCTATTTTAATTTCTGATTTAAATTTTTATTTTTATTTAATTGATTGCAATTTTTTTTTTAAATGAGGAGTGAAAAAAGAGAAGAAAAAGAAGATGAGGAAGATCAAAACGATAACGAAACAGAAGAAGTAGAAGGAGAGAACAAAATGAAAAATATTTTTTAATCAAAATCATTACTAATTATTATCCTTATATTATTTCATTCATATTATTATTATATTTTTGCTAATCTATTTTTATGATGTTGATTTGATTTTTACTTTATGTTCATTTCATTTAATTAGAATTATTACATTTTCTTTTTCAATGCAACAGAAAAAAAAAGTCAACATTTGCCAACATTTTTCCGGCATCCATAATAATGACAGCATCGTAGCTGGCAGCACACATCATTCAGAACATAATACAAAACATGGCGCTCATACACAAGAATCGGCGACGTATTTGTTCTAAAAATTTGTTTATATTCGGCATGATTTCAGTCATCACAGGTATGAAAAGAGATTATTTTAATGAAAATATGAAAAATTAACAATAAATTGATACTTATGTTTTTATTCCTCATCTTGCTCTATTTTGGCTGTTCTCAACGTTGCTAGGCATTCTACGCGTAGTCCCATGCGTTGATTTGCAAGACACACACTAGATGCCATGATACGCTTAATGGTCGGTATTATGACTGGTCGGTATTAGGTGAAGTGATCATATAGTTACGCACGGGTGTGACTTTTCAAAAAGTGCAGCGCGATTACATTCTGCCATTCGACTGTGGGCAGATGACGCAATAAATCATCGTTTTTGGTAAGTTGTAAGTTGGTTAACTAAATTAAACTTAATGAATGCAATCAATCAATAGTTGCAGTTTTATTTAGTTGAATTTTTAGATGAAAAATATATGTAATTCCAGCGAAAAGCATGTAGTCGCACTTTTGTAGTCGAGGTTCGCCACGCTAGAGAATGGGCAGCTCGTACAGCGCTGTGTATAGTTAGGACATGGTGGTATCTGTTGTCCTCGTCTTTCCGAGTCCTGCATGTCGTGAGACTTTGTATGAAAATTTGCGCATGAAAATGAATGAGTGGTGTCCTAAATGATAACTGTACACAGCGCTATTGCAAAGCGACAGCGCTGTACAAACTGCCCATTCTCTAGTGTTGCGAACCCGGCTACAAAAGTGCGACTACATGCTTTACGCTGAAATTACGTATATTTTTCATCAAAAAATTAAACTAAATAAAACTGCAACTATTGATTGATTACATTCATTAAGTTAAATTTAGTAAACCAACTTACAACTTACCAAAAACAATGATTTATTGCGTCATCTGCCCACAGTCGAATGGCAGAATGTAATCGCGCTGCACTTTTTGAAAGATCACACCCGTGCGTAACTATACACAGCGCTGTCGCGAAGCGATACCGTGATGGACAGGTTTTGGCAGTCAAAAGTTGAAATTTTATACCCTGTGGACATTGCCTGATGGCTTGCTGGGGATTGAACTTCAACAAATTCATCCAAGCAATCGATTTCATGTGAGTGTAATTGGAAGTTTAACATACATTTTAAATTAATTTTGTACATTGTTTTTAGCGACATTGGGTGGTGTCGCATTGAAAGTCTATGTGTCCTTGTCAGACGCATGGCGTCTGGTCAGGCTACCTTAATGATAAATCCACGATATAGCCAACATGTTTAACAGCACAAACCTTATGCTTATTGTTTTATTAGGTGGTCTGTCGTAGTCGACAGACCACCTCTTAATTTCGTCAGAATTTTCTTTATTATTATTTATTTATTTTTATTTTTCCACCACTTTCTTGTTACCATGATTCCTCAATATCGGCTGAGTCAATTTTTATCAAAATCTCTACAGTCATGAAGACATATCAGATCAAGCTCGGGTATCTATTTCAAGGTCATCAGGTCATCGTGACGTCATCCAGGCGCCATTTTGTGAAATCACATTATCAATCATATCTTCATAACGAGTCATCAAAAATGAACCATATTTGACATACATCAACTTCAGGTCAAGGGTCAACATAAAATGTCATCAAAATCCGTGTGCGCATTATGACGCGCACGTACGCGCGCGTCAAAATTTAGAAATGCTCCAAATCACTTTTTAATCAAATTAGAGTACGGTTCAGAGAAAGTAAAAACGCTGTTTTTTCGCATGTTTCGTCTTCCTGATACTATTCTTGACAATTTCCAACTAATTACAGTCATTCTCGACCTTCCATAATGTCGTAAGCGCGCGTCAAACTTTCAAATTCGTGGGCGCGTCAATGGGCATTCTAATGTAAAAAGTGGTAAAAACATGCCCATCTAGAATTCGCCATAGCTCCTCAGAATGCGAGGAAACCCCCCAATTTCTTTACATATTCTGAAAGCCTGTGAGTTGTAGATTTGAATTCATGTAGAATTTTTGCCGATCGCATGTTCTCACGTCATCATATTTGCATATGAACTTAAAAATATGATTTTGGAAAAAATGACGTCATCATTTTTGTATTCTTGTGATAATATTTCAGTAATAGGTGGTCGATTTTCTTTTGATTTTTATCGGCGTGTGTTATAGCTGAGACAATTCTCTACAAGATCAGTCAACACCATTTTTCATTTTGATGACGTCATCACAGTGAAATTTTCAATCAAAGATGCCATGTCAGAATTTTCCCTATTTGCGTGTTATGTCTATGGAAGATGACTTTTTTTCGAATCATGAATCTACATGACATTGTTCTCTGAGCAGTATCTCAGTTATTTTTGGTCTATTTCCTTCCAGATTTTAATATGTTGTAGCTGAGACTATAAGCTTTTATAAGTGTGGTCTCCAATTTTTGATCAGATGTCGGGATCATGCCCAATTTTTTACTACAAAATGGGATTTGAGAATCCCGTTTTTCGCTTACGTGTTATCTCTATGGGAAATATTTTGGTATATTGGTCAAAGCACTTGCCTCCCATTCCGGTGACCCAGGTTCGATCCCCGGTGAGTCCATATTTTCTTCTTTTTTTTTTTGCTTCTTTTTGCCTTTCATTTTACCATCCTCTTCGACTATTATAACATAAACAATCACAAACCATGTAATAAAATGCCTTATTTTGCATGTTATGTCTATTAGAAAGTAGTGTGCAATAGTTTGTGTACAACCCTATGGAAATTTTGATTCCCTGTCGTGTATGAGAGCTATGGGGTTTATCTCCCAAGTATCCTGCAATATCAAATAGTCCTGTTTGATATCACAATTTCTCAAAATTGGCTTAGTCAATTATCTTAAATTATCATTATATCATCTTCACCATCATAATCATCACCATTATCATCATCACCATAATCATTTTACAATGACCGTTTCACACATTTTGCTACATTCCTGTCCTGAAGAAGCATCTCCATTCGTGGCATTCTTGACTTCCTATCTTCAGTTTAGTATTTCCCCATTATTATGATCATCCTGATTACAATCATGATCATACAAATTGAAAGACAGACCACCTAATTCGTCCTCATGACGAATTAAATTTCTAGTTGTGCATTAGATCTACTGTAAAATAGGAAACCATTCATCAGCTTCGCACAGTGGAGCTTATTTCGTCTCATGCATTGTTGGCTTTGCCTTGGCATGTTTTATGAAATATGACTTTGAACATCAGGCCATACACGGGAGGTAATCTCCCCTACGGAGAGACAAGCATACATAAAACCAATGGGCAAGATTCATCAATATCCATGTACGGTGATCTAGCAACCTTCCTCTTTCATCTCATCCGATCACTTCAACCATCGGATCATGAGAAATGTGAAAAAAAATTACATTTTATGGCAGCTTTCGCTGTGCGATTAGCATTACAAAAACGGTGAGATCAGCACGGAATGTGCTGTAGATAAACGGAATACAAGGTAGTGCAAAGCTGAGCTGTTCCAACACAGCATACTAAATCTTATTGTGCCACTATCTTGCACGCATAGACGGCAGATGGGAAAAGAAATGTGGCAAATTTAAGCAATTTAGCTTGTAATTGTATCCTCTTTTTTGTACCTTTATTTTATATAGGTCAAAGTTCAAGTGCCCCTTCCATTCCAAGTAACTTTATGACCCCAGTGAAGGAGGTCAAAGTACCTGAGGATATCAAGAGATGGCAAGCATCACAGGTAATGATAAACTTCTGTTGTTCAAGGCAGCTTATTGGGTCATTCATTCCTTAATATGATTGTTGAAAATATTGCACTACATCTCTTAATGAGTTATACTTAGTTCACTTTGAGTTCTCTTTTGTTAACTCATACGTAATAGAAAGCTCAAACGATATAGACTCTGAATAGCATGGTTCCCTGTAAACTGATTTTTAAAAACTTTCTCTCCCTAAAAACAGATAAGTTTATAAATATCATCATGATAACCCCTCTCCTGCTCTGTCCCCTCTCTCTCTTGTAGGCATATGCAGACTACTTGTTCTTTGTTTCAGCTCTGAATGACGTAGCAAAAGGAACCAAACTGACAGATGAATGTACCATGTCACCGGTTGGTATAAGTGTGGGTCACATTCGTCCCATAACGATAACGAGATTTTCAATTAAAGATAGACCCTACTATATGGTGTGTACACGTGAATATGCTTGTGTCTGTTACTAGTAGGGCAGTTCTAGGGGGTACCTTTAATGAAAAATCTTGTTATCGTTATCGTTATCGGACAAATGTAACCCAGGCTTTAAGCTTGTTTCCATTTCTGTGTGTACACTTGATTTCAGTTTGGAGCTACAAGGTCTTGTATATATGTAAATATATTTTGTAAACAAATTTTTAGGCGTTATTCCAAGTGTTAAAGATCGTATGCTCGATCTGTAATGAAAATCACAAGTCAGAAAATATATGGAACCAACGGGATTCGAACCTGTCATCTATTGCTTGCCTAGCATCGACTTAACCACCAGGCTATTCTGGTTCACGGCCAAGCCACGATGAACTGGAATCAGATACCCAAGATCCTCTTCTTTCTGACTCATTAACATTCAACGGTCTGCCGTGGACAATAGTTTGTAAATGAAGAAGCTTAATGGGAGGAATTTTAATTTGTAAACGAATTTTTAGGTGTGATTCCCAGTGTAAATATATTGTGGTTGATTTATCCAGAGTTTAACATTTCAATTTTGCAGAGTTTGCAGTGGTATTTATACAATCTCATTGATATTGCTCTATGACTTGACTAACGAGCAAAAGTGGGCTTGGACAGTACCTTACTACCTTGGGAAATATTTTGGACTTCAGTTTGGTTAGTTAATACTGAATGTATGAAATTATTATCAAGGGTTTATTTCAAACTCAGGATTTAATTCAGTACCCCAAAATATGGGTAGTTTTATTATGGCAGTTTCCCTAAAATTGGGAGGGGACGAAAAAGCCTTATCTATCTCTTTCATTGTCTCTCTGTATTTTCCCCAGCTTAATCTATTGTTCTGAATTTTTGAGACCATTATACATGTATATGTTTTGATTTATTTTCTAGGCATGCGAGAAGGTGTTGGCTCTCCTTGAGGAGTTGATGACTTGGATAACTGAAATTCCTCCCATAGACCAACCCCAGAGGTTTGGAAACATGGCATACAGGACATGGCACCAGAGACTTCAAGATGTAAGTATAGACTTGTGATAAAAACTGCACTGATGCCCTTTGATTTATATAGGAATATCAGTGGATTCCTTGGACATAACATCCATTTTTAAGGAGAATTCCACCATGGTATCAAGTTATAAAAGAAAAAGAAAGAGGGAAAAATGGGAAAATTTAGAGAAACTCTTCTACTTCTGCTTCTACATTGGTACATGACAGGATCCATCAGTCAGGATACAACACAAGGTAAAGGATATAAAAGTTAGGTTTTAAAGTTTTGATTGATCAAACACAAACTGACATCTCCTTAATTTTTCTTGCAAGCTTCACTCCATTTTTATGCCTCCGCCCACCGAAGGTGGGTGCCGGAGGCATTATGTTTTCGGGTTGTCCGTCCGTCCGTCCGTGCGTCCGTCCGTGCGTCCGTCCGTGCGTCCGTCCGTGCATCCGTCCGTGCGTCCGTCCGTGTGTCCGTCCGTCCCACTTCTCGTTACCGCGATATCTGAAGAATCATTTGAGGTAGGAACCTCAAACTTGGTACTAGTATGTATCCCCATACGAAGATGAACTGATTAGATTTTGGGGTAAGTAGGTCAAAGGTCAGAGGTCACAGAGGTCAATTTACATGAAATTACATAAGAATTCTTGGTTTTTAGCACCGTTACCACGATATCTCAAGAACTATCTGAGGTGAGAACTTCAAACTTGGTACCAGTATGTATCCCCATAGAAAGATGAACTGATTAGATTTTGGGGTAAGTAGGTCAAAGGTCAGAGGTCACAGAGGTCAATTTACATGAAATTACATGGAATTACTGGTTTTTAGCACCGTTACCGCGATATCTCAAGAACTATCTGAGGTGAGAACTTCAAACTTGGTACCAGTATGTACCCCCATAGAAAGATGAACTGATTAGATTTTGGGGTAAGTAGGTCAAAGGTCAGAGGTCACAGAGGTCAATTTACCTGAAATTACATAAAAATTCTTGGTTTTTAGCACCGTTACCACGATATCTCGAACTGTTTGAGGTAAGAACTTCAAACTTGGTACTAGTATGTTACCGTATACGAAGATGAACTGATTAGATTTTGGGGTAAGGAGATCAAAGGTCAGAGGTCACAGAGGTCAATTTACATGAAATTACATAAACATTATTTGGTTTTTAGCACCGTTACCACGATATCTCAAGAACTGTTTGAGGTAAGAACTTCAAACTTGGTACTAGTATGTATCCCCATAGAAAGAGGAAGTGATTAGATTTTGGGGTAGGTAGGTCAAAGTTCAAAGGTCACAGAGGTCAATTTACATGAAATTACATGGAATTAGTGGTTTTTACCACCGTTACCGCGATATCTCAAGAACTATCTGAGGTGAGAACTTCAAACTTGGTACCAGTATGCATACCCATAGAAAGATGAACTGATTAGATTTTGAGGTAAGTAGGTGAAAGGTCAGAGGTCACAGAGGTCAATTTACATAAAATTACATGAAATTACTGGTTTTTAGCCTTGTTATCAAATATTTCTAGTTTTATATGAAAATGAAATGTGCATTTTAAGTGAAAAGATTTGTCATTTTGTTGGACCAATCCTTTTTAGAGTGTACATGTATGCCATACATTTCCAATCTGGTGATGGCGGAGGCATAAATTCCGACCGTGCGCGGTCGAATATTCATCTAGTTTTTGTACTAAAAAATTCATACATTTCAGATGTCTTCACTTGTATTGTAGGCATTGTCGTTATATTATATATGCATACTGTTTATTTCTATCCTTTTTACTTTAAGCGTGTAGTTTATCGTTATCATAATCGTTCACATCTGACCAGGTCTTAAAGGAGTACTCCGGCCTGAAATTAATATGAATTGAATAAATAGAGTAAAATTAAACAAACAAATCACTGAAAATTTCATCGAAATCGGATGAAAAATAATGAAGTTATGAAATTTTTAAGTTTTGCATTATTTTGGTAAAACAGTGATATGCACGTCATCATGAATATGCAGTGAGTGAGCTGATGATGTCATATCCCCACTTTTTCTTTTGTATTTTATTATATGAAATTGCGATTATTCAAATTTTCTGCTCCAAGCTTATAACTAAAAGGACTGACTCCTTATTTAATGTGTAAGTTTATCCTTGCTGTAACTTATTTTGTTAAAAGGGAGGTATTTTTTATAGACATGTATGAAAAAAATGAAATAATGAAGATTTCATGTAATATAGTTAAAAAAGGTAAGTGGGGACGTGACATCATCAGCTCACTCATTACATATTCATGATGACATGCATAGAACTGTTTCCCAAAATAATGTAAAAATTTAAAAATTCAATAACTTTGTTATTTTTTATCGGATTTCGATGAAATTTTCAGTGTTTTGCTTGTTTAATTTTACTCTGTTCACTCAATTAATATTATTTTTAGGCCGGAGTACCCCTTTAATACAATAGGGCCACCACACAATAGTGGGGAGGGGAAAAGCGAACTGAATCACTGTAACCCTTGGGTCTTTCCTCCCGATATAACTGATTGGGATGTGTAGGTGTACCACCACACCATGCTTGAGTGGAAATAAACTTTGAATTGAATTTGTAAAGCAGGCAAGCTTTCTTTCACTCTTGTGGACGATTTCAAGTTAATGACCTCACAAAGTTTTTGCTGTCTGCTGCATTGAAATCACTAGAGCTAAGATAGGTGACAGTGGTAGGCCAGAATCTCTGTTCAGTGAGGGATTAATACTTTTAATCTAGACTTTGGTATTCTTTCACCTTTCTTTGTCAGAAGAAAGGTGAAAGACTGGATAGAAACATTAGCAGAATGTCATTCTTCACATATTTAACCCCTACCATGCCGTGGGCGGCAAATCCCGCCCAAATGTTGGAGTGTTGAACATTTCGTTTAGGCTCAGAATGGCTTGAAAATTCTTCCTCATACAGAAACCTGTGCGTGCAATATAATGTTTATTCCTATGCAATATATCTTTGCCCAGTCTGCTCAAGAAAAAAATCATTAAAAGTTAATATTTAATTATTGAAAGTTCATTTTTGACGATTGCTCAGAAATCTGGTGGCATGGAAGGGGTTAAGAATGAAATGTTAGTGTGGTTAATCAGTTTAATCAGTGGCTAAGAATTTCATTTGGTGCACAAGCTCCATTTACCTTTGTCCAGAATGTTGAGAATGTAGTGGTATTGTGGATCAGTGGATAAGTCTCCGGACTGTGAACCACGAGGTCCGGGGTTCGAATCCCACCGCAGCACTAGCGTCCTTTGGCAAGACGTTAATCTACATTTGCCACTCTCCACCCAGGTGTTAAATGGGTACCCGGTAGGATGCGAAAGTTAATGTCGTTTGCTTAGCAATGTGAGCATCACTGTACTGCCCACTGCTGGAATACTCCCCAGGGAGTGGAGAATGTGCATGCATTGTGTGCGGGCATGTCAGAATCCGATGACCGGGGTAATAATATATATCTGTAATTGTGAGCGCTTTGGGCCACTATGGGAAAAGCGTGTTATAAATGCCATGTGTTATTTGTGGTGCATTTGTCTGCCATTTATATACAGAATAGCAATGAGCTGATTTCCAAGATATTGCCTGAAGACCAGAAAGGAGCAGTGATTGAACTCAAACCATACCTGACTGATGGATTTGGCAACTACACCAGGATAGACTATGGAACAGGGCACGAGATGGCCTTTGCTGCGTTCCTATGCTGTCTCTGCAAACTCAATATTCTACGACCCAGTGACTCTTTAGCATTGGTCAATAAAATCTTTGTCAGGTAATAGCAATGATGATAGCTATATTGATATTGTGTATGTATCCATCCCATGTGATGTTATAAAGTACTACTATTATCCACTCATAGGCCCATACCTATGTGGGACTGTGTCAAACGTTCAATGTTGCAGTAGTAAAAAAAGGAAAAAACCCAATTCAGTATAAACATTGTTGAATTTACTTATATTTTTCTGATAACTTGATTCAGGGACTTCTCAAATTATGCTACAAATTTGAGTTTCCAGTATGAAACTGAAGGATTTCTACAATTATTTGCTATGGGAGGCAATTCTTCGCTTAACGAAGGTATGGAGTCCATGTCGCTTGTTGTTGTTTCCAGGTCTTCAGCTTCACTATCTCTTGGTGGATTTCTTGCCCTCACATCACCTCCCGTGAGTGCCGGTGATGGAGGGATAACGGGCGCTCGTACGTTCCCACCTATCCAGCCGTTATGAATATTAAATAGCTAGACAAGAGCTGTTTGCCCTTATGTAGAATGGGGTCTGACATGGGTATAGTCGACTTGACATTTTATGCACGTAGAAAATTCTTTCTGTTTAAGTTTGTTTGTTTTTTAATTTGTGATCACATGTGGTCTCCAAATAATTTCAGATTTGTTGCCAAAAAAGCAACTTTAGGCATTTTGCATAATTTTCATTAATCTAAATGGCCACATGTAAGACAACTTCCACACAATGTGCGCACTGACATCCAACACTACAGTGTTGTTAATCTTGTGCAATGCAAACTGTGATTCGATATAACCTTCCTTTGTTGTATCACAGGTTGCATTGCACAAGATGAACAGCATATTTGGATTGTAATTGCTAATTATGCGAATTGCCCAAAGTTGATTTTTCAGTAACAAAACTGAAATTGTTAAGGGACCACATGAGATTACAACTTTTTTCAAAAAGCTTCAACAGAAAGAACTTTTCTAGGTTCACTATTGGCTACATAGGATTCTCAAATGGACTGGTACACACTTTGCTCTGTTTGCTAAGTTCATAAAAACATGAATGAGAGACATTTGGGAAAACATGGAAATTTCTCGGAGAGTGTGCATGCACTGTGCGCAAGCAATCTTACTGACATGATAGATGTATTAAGCACTATATGAATCCAGAATTATCATTATTATATTACATCATTATTATCACTTTTTTTCTTTTTTTCGTTTCAGGTACATAGACCTAACCAGAAAGCTTCAGACAACATATAACATGGAGCCTGCTGGTAGCCAAGGTGTCTGGGGTCTAGATGACTTCCAGTTTCTACCTTTTATCTGGGGTAGCTCACAGCTTATTGGTAAGCAGCTAAGGTTCTTGCAATATGTCAGTTTAGTTAGTCACTCGCAACATACATCAGAATATTGTAAATTATTTTTCATTATATTGATTATGTTTGTAAATATTGTTAATGAGTCCATACAATGTGTGAGTTTTTTTGTGATTGTGCTTTTCTTTATGACAAATTATAGTCGGTTGAAATAAAATTTCATTGATGCCTTTGAAGAAACCAAGAAAAATAATAATATGTCACTTATGGCTGACTTACCTTTTTGTGAAAAACGAATATAATAATTTACTGCAATAAATCATATATACCTACCTATTATGCCTGTAGTCTTGACTACGGGACCCCTTCGAGAATTTATCACACATGAGTCACAATATTGTGCGCACCCCCCGTAATCCTATTGTCCCCTTCGCCACTCACACGCGTCAATACGCTACGGCCATCTTCCTCTTTCTTGCTCGCCCCCGACGAGATAGGACGTATAGTCACAGCGCTCCTGAAATCAGGTCGTATAGTATCTTTTAGGTGCGCTTTTTCGCATAGTTAAAGCACTTTTAGGTATCTATATTCGTTTAGATTATAGTACTTTGTGTTTTAGTAGTCACTCTTGCCGATTGCAAGGGATTTTTTGATTCCCTTTCTTGGCACTTATTTTTCTCTTTCACGGTCAGCCCCACGTAGATATTTCTGTGTTTGCGGGTGTTTCCGTTTGTCACCGAGCCTTTGGGTTCGGTGTTTGTTCTTACGGTTTTTAGGCTGTGAAAATTTCTTTAGTGCGTATCTCCCAATTAAAGTTTTTACTGCATTCAGTTGAAGTATTTCTTATTTTGAAAAGTATACTTTATTGTCTGTTTTATTGCAGTGGTATGAATTCGGAAGAAGAAGCAGCTGGGTCAAGGAGACCTGCTTCTTCCGAAGAGTCGTCTAGCAAGACGACTCGGCCTTCCAGAACTCCCCCGAGTACTGCGGTACACGGGGGAGGGAGGAGGGCTAAGGGTAAGTTGCCTAGTGGTGTTCCCTTGCAGAGTTTGCCAGTCTCGGAGCTTGCGGCTTCGGGACGGGTGGCGTTAACTGAATCGGGATTGTCAACTCCGAAGCCCGTGGTTTCGGGGTGGGTGGCGTCAGATTCTAGTGGTTTGGATATCTCGAATCCAATCCCCCGGTCGCTGAGACCAGAGGGGGGGGGCGGTTGTTTCCCGTACGGTAGCGTTCACTCGCTCTGATCCGTTAGAGGAGAGACGCGCCCCACTACTGCAGGGCAACCCACGGGCTTAGTCCATGTTGGTCTGGGTTCTCAAACCCTAGCCCCCGGCAAACGCCGTATGGGGGAACGAGTACTTTCTGGGCTGTCTCAGGTGCCAGCTGATGGGAATGCTCGAGCTAACAATTATGGACGCTCTTCGGAGCAACAGGTGTTTTCACCTGAGTGCGTGACTACTAGTGCTCCCCTATTGCTGCTTTCGAGCGGTCCAATAGTGGGTTCACACGCCTTTAGTAGTCATCGGGCACATACCGAGTCATCTCGGTCTGCCCACGCACTGGGAGCTTTTAGCTCCCAACCCATGGCTATTGCATCTTCTTGCCTAGCCAATATGGGTGATTTGGGCGACTCTCTAGGCTTACGCCATGAGCGCTCCAATCCCTTTATGGGAAGTGAACGTCCCTCCGCGGAGGGATCGGTTCGTGTTTCCGAAGAGGCTTCGGGGATCCGAACGAATCCGATTAAGCGTTCTAAGAAAAGGGTTTCGGCTACGACTCTTGTCGAGCCAGCCAAGAAAAAGGCCAAGAAGAAGGCAAAAAGTGGCAAGGCTTTGCCGGCCTCTTGCCCGTCTGGCCTGGCTAACCTGGCTAACCCAGCTAGCTCCTCTCAAGCTGACATGTTCAGTATGATGCGGGCTTTTGCTCAGAATCAGGGTTGGTCCTTTGTACCGGCTTCTTCAACCCTGACTTCTGTCCCTATTCAGGGATCTCGCTTTGAGTCTAATCAGCCTTTTGTGATTGATTCCTCTTTGTCTGAGTCGGATTCGCATGTGCCTCCTATTCCCGCGGCCCTTGGGGCTCCGCCGGGCGAGGAGACTTTTGGTGAATCATGCGGGGCTCTGCCTGCGGAGGCCTTTGTTAGCGTTCCTTTGTCTCATTCCACTCGGGTGGAACCAGATTTGGATGTGTCCTCTCAAGCTTCGGTTCCCGAATCGCTTGGGCAGGCGGAGTCTCAATCGCTCGATCTCTGTGGGGTGGAAGCGATTGCTTTGTTGTCCAAATATCTCCCTGAACTTCAGTCAACCCGCGCGCAGGGTTCGACTTCGCGTTGGAAATTTAAGCAGCAGGTTTCCTCTGAGGGTATTGCTCTTGAGGAGGTTTTCAAGCTGGAGTATGACCGCATTGAGGCCGCGCTGTTGGTTAAGCGATCTAATGCGGTCAAGGGTAAGGCTTTCGCCTTTTGTTCTCAGGACCAAGACAGCTTTTTCAAGGCTAAGACTCTTTCTCCTGAGATTTTAGAGGTTGGTCGTCGCTTGCGGGCGACTAATCCGCTTACCTCCGCTGCGTTCAGGGCGGAGGATAAGATTTGGTTTAATATTGAAAACCAGGTTAGGTCAGGGATGCGTTTGGCGGCTTTTCAAGGGTTTCTCTCCGACCTTAGGTCCAGGGCGGAGGAGTTGAATGTGACCGATGGTGACAAGCTGATTATTGACGACTTGCTGCATACTCTTTTTTGTCTGCAGTGGTCGCAGCTTTCCACCGCAGCTGCTTCGGCTACGTTCCGTCGCAGGACCTCGGCTCTCTCGGCACTGGGTGTTAGAGAGTCGGGCATTGCTCAACTTCTCCGAGATGTTCCGTCTCGGGGTCCTTCGCTTTTTGGTGGTAAATTTGCTACGGTGTTTCAGAGAGAGATCGATGCGCGAAAGCAGATCTCGGATATAACTAAGCAGTTTCACACTAGCTCTAAGCCAACGCGGGCCCCTGTTCAGCGTAGACCTGCTGGTCCCGTTTCGGGTCAACGCAGTCGCGTGTCTAGGGTCCCGCCTCCTGAGCCGCAGCCAGCTCCTTCTCGTGGGAGAGGGAGTCGTGGCAGGGGCATTTCGAGAGGTTCTCGTGGTAAGGCGATGGCTTCGCAGAAGGCCAAGCCTGGATTTTGATGTTTTTCCCCGAGCGCTTGTTCGACCGAATGTGGTAGGTGGCCGACTTCATGCGTTTCTCCCCGCTTGGGAGGCCATCTCCGGGGACGTGTTTGTTCTCTCCGTCGTGCGAGACGGATTCTTCATAGATCTTTGCGCCTCGCTCCCCGGAGGGGCTATAAGAATTCGGTCACCTCCCATGTCTGCCCTGTCTCGGTCTCATGCTTCAAAGGAGATCGAGTCTCTTTTGGAAAAGAGGGCTATAGAAAGAGTAAGAGACAGGCCGTCTCTTTCCCTTTCTCCAATTTTCGTTATTCCCAAGCGCTCGGGAAAACTTCGTTTGATACTGAACCTGAAAAGAATAAACAAATTCATTCCTCCGGTTCATTTTCGGATGGAGACTCTTGCCTCCATTCTTCCGTTGATCAAAAGGGAAGACTACGCGGTCTCGATAGATCTCAAGGACGCGTACTTTCACATTCCCATTCATCGCGCATCTCGCGATCTTCTGGGGTTCTCCTTCCTCTCGGAGACTTATCGTTTTCGTGCTCTTCCCTTCGGGCTGCGCCCGGCCCCTCGGGTTTTTACTCAAGTTGTAGCTGGGCTAGCGGCCTCTCTGAGGCGTCGCGGCTTGCGGTTGTTTTGTAACCTGGACGATTGGCTTCTCCTTGCGGAGTCGCGCGATCGTTTGTTGGACGCGACTCGTTTGCTCGTCTCTCTTACTCAAGACTTAGGTTTCCTAATAAATTGGGAAAAGTCAGAGTTAGTTCCCACTCGCAGCCCAGTTTTTCTGGGGGCGGTGTTAGACATAAGGAATCAGTTGGCTCGGCCCAGTCGAGACAGGATTCTCACCATTGTCTCTGCGGCTCGCAAGCTCTTGCTGGCCAGAAGAGTCTCGGCCAGACAGTGGCTTCAGTTTCTAGGTTATCTAGCCAGTCTAGTCGATGTTTTAGAGGACTGCCGGCTCCTCATGAGACCCTTTCAGAGACATTTCCTCAGGTTCTTCAAGCCGGGAAAAGACTCTCTTTTGGTCTGGATTCCAGTACCAGTAAGGATCAAGTCTCTTCTCTCTTGTTGGACGAGCGAGGTGTTTCTCGCGCGAGGCAGGTCCTTCTCTGCCCCTCTTCCGTCGATATCGGTTTCGACGGACGCCTCTCGGTTGGGGTGGGGAGGACACTGCAACGGCAGCACGGTTGCGGGGGATTGGTCTCATCTTGGGACTCTTCCTCATATCAATGTCCTGGAGTTTATGGCAGTTCTGTTGACCTTGCTCCATTTCAGAAGTCGACTTCTCAGTCGTTCGGTTCTGATTCTCACGGACAATGTTACTGTGGCGGCATATATCAATCGGCAGGGAGGCACTCGTTCGGTTGCCCTGAATGCCCTAGCAGCTCAGCTGTGGAGGTGGTGTCGTCGCATGGCAATCACACCCGTGGCCTCTTTCATCCCCGGTCGGGAAAACCTCATTGCGGATTTTCTGTCTCGGGGCAGGTATCTTCCATCGGAATGGACGCTCCATCCGGAGGTATTTTGCCGCATTCGCAGTTGCCTAGGTCCACTGGAAGTGGATCTATTTGCGTCGGTGCTAAATCACCAGCTGCCGAAGTATTGCTCCCGTGTTCGCGATCAGGGAGCATGGGCTCTCGATGCTTTCTCCCTCAGCTGGGAGAACCTTCAGGGATTCGCCTTTCCTCCCTTCCAACTGATTCCGCGTGTCTTGCGGAAAATCAGGGAAGATCGGGCGCGGGTGCTCGTAATAGCTCCCTTTTGGCCCAGGAGGAATTGGTTTCCAGAACTTATGAGCCTCCTAAGGGCTCAACCGTTCGTTCTCCCGTTAAGAGCGGATCTGGTGTTACAGCCCCTATCGGGGATTCTTCACCACAGTCCGGAGTCTCTTCGTTTGACTGCTTGGCCCCTGTCAGGGAATCTGCAAGACAGTCGGGTCTCTCTGATAGAGCCGCGGACTTTTTAATGTCCAGTCGTAGGGTTTCTACTAGGGAAATTTACAATTCCCGTCTCTCGGTCTTTTTCCTTTGGTGCAAAGAGAGAAATCAAACCCCTTCTAAAGCTCCTATTGGTTCAATTGCGGATTTCTTAATCTCGTTATTTGACAAAGGGAGATCTATCTCTACTATCCGAGGCTACCGTTCGGCGATCGGGGCCATTCATTCGGGTTTCTCAGATGGTTCGGGGATTTCCAATTCCCCGCTACTAAGTGGTTTGATTCGTTCGTTCTTTCTGAAACGACCTTCTTTTTCTAAGTTAGTGCCGTCTTGGAGTCTGCCTAAGGTCCTGGAGGCCTTGGCGAAACCTCCTTTCGAACCGTTAGGTGAAGCTTCGCTTCATCATCTTACGGTTAAGACGCTCTTTTTGGTAGCTATTGCCTCTGGGCAGAGGCGCAGTACTCTTCATGCTCTCTGTCTTACTCCTGGTCATGTTCGCTGGGAGAGAAAAGGCGTTAGATTGATTCCTAGGGCTTCTTTTGTTGCCAAGAATCAGACAGCTGCCTCTGGCCCTGTTGAGATTTTTCTTTGTCCGCTTTCTAACTTTTCTTCGGTGCGTGAGGACAAAGTTTGGTGTCCTGTAAGGGCTCTCAAATGGTATATTGATAAGACTAAGTCTTATCGTAAGGATGATCAGTTGTTCCTGATCACTAGAGAGCCTTTTTCTCCTGCCTCTCTTGATTCCATCTCTAGATGGATCGTTGAAGCTATTAGGGCCGCTGGCACAGAGGCTCTTTTATCCGACAGTAAGCCTCGTGCTCATGATACTCGTAGTGTCAGCACTTCTTGGGCTCTGTTTCAAGGTGTGGCGCTTGTTGATATTTTGAAGGCTGCTTATTGGCGTTCGCCCAATTCCTTCATTTCTTGCTACCTTAGGGATGTTCCTGCAGGTGAAGCTTTGTTTGCGTCAGCCACCTTGAAGGCCGCTGTGTCTTCTTTGTAGTCTTTGGTGTAATCCTATTCCCTTCTGCTCGAAACATGCCTCCTGGTCTTTGAGTTGGCGCTGGTCTGGCATAATAGGTAGGTATATATGATTTATTGCAGTAAATTTGTAAAATCAGCACTGATTTTCTTATTTACTATATAAATCTATATACCTACCTATGACCCTCCCTCCTTCCCCGCACCTTGCAAGCAACATGTTTCTTCTTGGGGTTGCTCGCAAAAGAGGAAGATGGCCGTAGCGTATTGACGCGCGTGAGTGGCGAAGGGGACAATAGGATTACGGGGGGTGCGCACAATATTGTGACTCATGTGTGATAAATTCTCGAAGGGGTCCCGTAGTCAAGACTACAGGCATAATAGGTAGGTATATAGATTTATATAGTAAATAAGAAAATCAGTGCTGATTTTACAAATTTGTTCTAATATCTGTGATCAAAAGTATTGGTGCAATTTTTAGGCAGCCTTAGGCCAGAATGTAAAGTACTTGATATAGAAATCCTTGTCAGTGTGGACCCATTTAAAACTGTGAAATTAAGAGTTGGAATCAGTTTTCATCTTATGTAATTGGAAAATGTTGGAAGTAAGGACTATATTCTGTTATTTCTAGCGTTCACTTGTGAATTTTGTCAGATAAAAACCTTATCATGCAGATAATTTTTTTCAAAAGATGGAAAAAAAAGCATCTCGTATAAATTGGTTGTTAAGAAATGGCATGAAGCAAAGTTTAGAGCAGTCATTTCTTGAATCCAATTATCACCTCCATGTTTGCTATTGTTACAGGTCATCCAAGACTCACACCAAAGAGTATTCCACAGAGTGATACAGCTGAAGGCTTTGCTCATCAGTACTTGTTCTTTGGATGTATCAAGTTCATCAACACAGTGAGCAGTAGTCAATTTACTTTTAAGATTTAGGGGTCTATAACCATTTTTTTTTAAACACAGGATTACATATATAAAAGAAACAGTCAGTGAAGTATTACCGTCTAAACTGAAAGTCTTAGGTAGCTTCCATTTTCCACCCAAGTTCTTTTACAGACTGCAGTTATAAAACAAACACTATGAAAGAGGCAAATGTCTCTTTTACCAACACCACCAGAAAACAATAAAATAGATTATAATAATGTGAAATGGAACTGCTTAAAGTTTGTTTATTTATTGTGAGTCAGTAAACAGATATCTGAATTGCCATATTTTGATGTGTCACAAAATGAGGCCTTTTTTTGGCAGTGGCTCTTAATGTATTTCTTTCTATGCCAAAAAAAAATTAAAATAGAATTAACTGGTTCTGAGCTCATTTCATTGCCATATGAATCTTATTCATTTGTGAATGTGAATCCAATGAATACTTACATAAGTGCTGTGAGTAATAAAGTTGAGCCTAAGTGTGTCTTATCATTCTAGATAATTATCTACATGCTTGTCCGTTGGAAGAATAATCCATTAAGAAACTAGAGCTTGAATTTCTAATGCTGTTGTTTACCACAGATGAAGACAGGACCCTTTGCAGAGCATTCTAACACTCTCTGGGGAATCAGTGGTGTACAACACTGGCAGAAAGTTAACCAAGGACTTATAAAAATGTACAAAGCTGAGGTGAATTTCTTTATCATTTACAAAAATACTCTACTTCTGCTGTGCATATTGATATATTGTCAAGCTTTTAATTTCCCTATTTCTCTTTCCTATCTCTGAGAAGAGAAAAGCATGTGATACAAGTCTTTATTTTTGTGTAATTCTTAATGTACTGTACATTAGGCAAGAAATATGGCACTGAATAGCATTTTCATGGTGTACTAATAATGTTGTGTCATAAAGTAAAATCTACCTCATATCGACTGTACAAATTTGATTTATATTTCTGAGTAACTGAAGTGTTTTTCCAAATATCTGTAAGCTTACTATCAAATTTTGTTTACAGGCACCTTTGCCTTTCACGTGAACATAACCTCCTTTAAGTCTGTCAAAACAGAAGCAGAAAAATAAGAATGGAAAATAAGAAGGGGGGGTGGAAGAAAACAAAGCTGGTACTTATTTTGATATCTGTTAATCATCTGTTGTCTTTTCTTGCAGGTTTTAGCCAAATGTCCCATTATTCAGCATTTTCCTTTTGGAAACATCCTGTCCATCTCTCCTGCTAGCTGAGGCTGCCTAACATGGCCGTGATAGACGATAGACATCTCGTGATCAGCAGCAGTACACCAAGGTATGATCAATAGCCAGTAAAGGGGGCTAAATCATTTTAGATTGCTAACTTCGATTTTAGTCCACTTGACTGTGGCTCTGTATAACCATTTTTCACATTTTTGAAGAGTTGGGGTTAGGACTAATGGTTGACGTTAGCAACGTAAAAATAATTTAGCCCCCTAAAGAGCATTTCTGTTGATAAATATGTGTGGTCATTTTATCTGTTTTTCCCATTGAATATGCTATTCCTGTCTCCTTAATACATCAATGTGAAATCAATGTCTGTTTTATCTCTTTTGGTACCGTATGTATGTCTGTCTTTGAGGGATGAATGTGTCTGGTTGTTTTATGTGATTTTCTCCCTTTATCTGTCTGTCCCTATTAAAAACACCCTGTACATGTGAAGAACTGCAAAATTAACACATATGGTTGGTTGCATGATTTGTTGCAGGATCTGATTGAACACCCCATTTTTGTTTGTACAGTACCCCCCTTTGTAAGATCAATGTGTCTATGTTTGTTTATGTGTCTATGCCATTGAACATAATGTCTGTCTGCCTGCCCTTTTCTATCTGTGCAGTATACTTGAGTAAGTGCTGGCCAAGGTAATCTTAAAGGGCAATCCGACCGTGGTAATAAGATGATTTGTGGGAAAGCAGAAAAAGAAGAAAAACAGGATGGTGAAAGTTTGAAAGAAATCAGACAAGAAATATTAAAGGAAGTTTTAAATGTTTGAAAAATGAGATCATTACATCTATGCAAATCTCAAATTGGTAATTTGGTGAGTCGATTGTGAAATGCTTGTGGACAACTACTGTAAACGCTGTTATTTGCGCGCGATTAAACTTTCACGCTGAGCGACCCCAAAACATATTCGTGGGTTCTTAATTCGCGCTGCACAATTACACCCACTCCATCTATTGATTTACACACACGCAGTTCGTACAAATGCATACGGTACACGCAAATTTATACACACACGTGCTCAAAAATGAATTGGACACACACATATTAATGTGCTGAAACGCGCAATTCAACCCGCATAGGAAATAGCGCGAATCCACAACTGCATCACAGTGACATTACCTATTTGGCCAATTTGAAATTCCCATATGTATAGTGATTAAAACTTTCAAAAATTCATAACTTTCTTATTGCTTGTCCGATTTGTTCAAACTTTCACCAATCTGCTTCTCTGATTTTTCCTCTTTCTTTCAGAGCAACTTGCCATTAAGGTTGGATTTCCCTTTAAGTTCTGGTATTGGTAAAACAAATTCTCACGGGATCAGACAAAACTTACTCTGAATGTTCAACACTACTAATAAATTGTATGTACTTGATAATCTTAATGGAAAATATATGTATGTAATAGCTTTGTGATTTTCAAAAGAACTGAATGTGATTTTTAGTAGGTTTTTGTTTGGTTGTTTATAGTTTCCCAGTCTAAACATCACATCAACTAATCAATTATATTATTAACAATTCAGAATCAATTTATGCTCATTCATTTAAAAAAATACAATGAATGTAATCCCATTACTAAAAATCAAGATGTAGCCCTAAGGATGTAATTATTCCAGAGTAACGCTCTTGTGAATGCTTTTATTTGTAATAACTAAAGAGTATAATGTATCTTAGAGCAATGAGCTTCCTTTGGTGGATTAGTTTAAATGAACCACAGACTACTATTAACATTTAAACTCGTAGAATGAGGACTGATGAGTGAGTCCTTCATGATTTGGTTGTCGGTTGAATCAGATCTCCATCAGATAGCCTTGCCTTGTGTTACTTAAATTTTTGGAATTATGCACATAGACTTTATCTGGAAAAACCCAAGTGTTACTTTTATTTCCCTCCTTGGTGTCTGGAACTCTATTTGTATACTTTTGGCATAACGAGTTTGCAATTTCTTTCATAGCCTGCCTGTTTGTAATTACCTGTTGGATTGCCCTTTATGGATCATTGATAGACAGATATTGGTATTGACTGCTTTGAATGAAGGGCAATCGTTCTCAGACAATAGACCGCTTCTGTAATGTATACAAATTTATGCACATATATTCTCTGAGCACCTAGTGACGAGCTATTCCATGAACCTGCTTTTTATAAATGAGCCTCAATGCGTGGAATCCAGTTTCCATACATTATTTGTTGCTATGTCCGGCAAGCTTTCGAGTTGTCAAGGACAACCTTTGTTTGAAAGGTATGCATAAAATTTGCATACATTACCGAAGCGGTCTATTGCCCCAATGTGATCTCAAAACTGTCAAAATTACTAAGGACTACAGTTTTAACCTTAAACCCTTTCAGGTATTTGTTACCCCTATAAATGTACCGTAAGCTAGAATCCATCTCATTTGCCTGTTGAGCTATGTTGATTTTAGAGGTCACTTCACCCATCTGTTTCCCTTCATTTCATTTTTCATATCTTTAACATTTCAGATTTGTGTTGTGTCTTTAAAAGTGTTTATAACCATTGTAGTGTGATGTGAAAGAAGCCTTGGAATGGAGTTGTTGACATTCCATTTGTGTAATACAGAGCTTGATATCTGCTTATACCATTGACTCTTATTGATAACTGAAAAGATGTTTGGTACTACAGAATCAGAAAATGACGTTGAAGAGAGACATACTGAAGCTTTTCGTCTTGCACTCATCAGAGTATACCACAAGAACGAACAAAAAGCCGAAATCGAACAATATAACCGGAAACTAAAGGAACAAAGCGCGCAAAATATTAAATACAATATCATGTGTTATGTCTGATTCATTTACTCATGAATGCTTCACAGACATAATTGCTTCTGAACAGTAGAAACTAATTTGTGAAAAATTGTTACTAAAGTGGTCTTAGACCAAGAAAAATCATATTAAACCAAATTGAACACCACAACCAACACTGTATTGCATTTAAGTGGAAGGAAGCTGCAAAAGGCAACAAGTAATTGCAGACTAAGATACCTCGCATTGATTTCATAGATGATAAACTAACTGATCATTAAGTAGTTGTCCCAAATTCCTCATACTGAACAGTGACGTCATCAAGAATATCCCCCAAGCAAGATCTTGATTGACTGCCTTTGAATTATCTTATGATTCAAGTCATCAAATAAAGGATTAAAATCATAACCCAAATATGAGAGGGATTTCTTGAAAGTTTAGAGCAAGACTTGGCCAATTCATAAGTTTGATTTGTTATCGGGATTATCAGCTGGAAGTAGGATTTCCTCATATATACTACTTTCTTCCTTTTACTCACTGTTGCGTCATTTTGATGCATGCAACTAGTCTAGATCCCTCGGGAGTGACTGTCAACATTTCTATAAATATATAGCTTGCCCAGACATTACAAAAACACAAATTGCTTCAAATCCCTGTCTGACAAGGTATCCCCAGGGAGGTTGTAAATTTGACTCTCTTATCCATGAAGGTCTTTAATTTGTTTGGAAATGTGTTTTTTAAGGATGTTTCTAATGTTGACTTCCTCTCATACTATGTCCTCATTCATTTTGTCTTTATTTTTGTGTAGTTGTTGTACTGTCTCTCTTACCTCTATGTCTGACTCTCTCTCTCTCTCTCTCTTTCTCTTTCTCTCTCTCTCTCTTTCTCTCTCTTTCTCTCTCTCTCTCTCTCTCTCTCTCTCTCTCTCATATCATGTTTATTAGCCCAGTAGTTTGACAATTCTACCTGTAAGTGTTTCCACATGAATGGATCTTTCAATCTTTTTGCGGATTTGAAACCTGGATCAATAGTTAACGACATATATGCTGGAACTTTCACCTCCGGTGTCTTGTAGCCTGAGGTGATCATTAGAGGTAAACACCAGTCAGTTTAATTGCAAGTATTGATTCTCAGTTGGCAAGATCTCATGTAGGTAGCCTATCAGAGGCCATTTCTCTCTTTAATCTATGGATTTTCAGTACACTCTTTTCTGAGAACTATTTGTTCTTTATTTTGAGGAGGCCATATTGCTAAAACAAGATTTATTTGATAATGTCCTTTGATGATATGGCTAAGATAGATCCAAAATGCATGTCATGTTAAATGGCCTTAATCTTGTTCAACTTCTTCCTAGGTTATGTCAATACTGGTTGATTCATAAATTTGTCCTTGAATGGAGTTTCCCAAAATCTTATCTCCTTTCAGCATCTCTTTTTCCCTTCAAAACTAATATCATTTCCACAAATTGTATCCAATCCTTTCCTCACTTTTTGAAACAAATCAAGACCTCTTGAAGGTCATTTGCCTGTAAGTGATTAGCATGCCCAGAATGGAATATGAAAGATGTTTGTCAAATAAGAAAGCCTGCATCACTCTCTTAGTCACTATATTGGAAGGCTCAACAGAGCAAGCCATGTTTAAATGAGTAAATTCTGGTTTAGATTTATTCCAGAATTCCCTGTGTGATTTTTATCTGCGCACAGGATCTGTCCTATCCGTTAACATCAAGGAAATCTTTCCCAAACATATCTTGATTTCCTTGGTCCAATGCTCTTATGTCCGATGATTCATTAGCCTCGTTCAGACATGGTGCAGTAACTGCCTTTTAAAAAATGCCGCAGCAAAATAAAACAATTATAAAATGTAAATGAGGTAATTGAATGGCAAGTGGGAGTTAAAAGCAAATTATAGGTGTGCAGCAAAGGCCCTACAATACTATGTGATTTACCAGTTTGTTATAATGTACAGACTTGTGAGTAGTACACTATTTAAGATAATTTATATTTGCAGCAGTTCACTGCATTACATCTAAACTAGTGTTGATTCATAGAGGCGTCCAAGGATACTCAACCAGATGTCTCCTACTCATGAAGTCTACTATCAACTAGATGAGGCGATTTAGCTCAGTCAGTAAAATAGAGCATATTAGATGAAAGGTCATGGGTTCAAATCCTGTTTGAGTATGTTATTGAAGTCTGCGTTCTTTGCTCTCTCCTGTTGATACAGGCTTGGTAACATGGTAAACACTGGCCCGTATTCTCGAAAGACGCTTTAGTTAAGCCTGGCTTTACTTAGACTACTGATTTATGGAAAGCCATTTATTAACCCCCCAAATCCTTATAAATTACTATATTTATGTAACAAAATAAAGAAACAAAATCATTTTGGGGGGTGAAATGAGCATCAGAAAACATTTCCGTCAAGACAAGTCTTTATGTTTGCATTTAGTTACAGTACTATGATGATTTGAGGATGAAAAGAGGGTGACATTTGGCACTCTATAATTTTGTGGACTAAATCTACACGCTTAAGCATGTGTTTTTTTTATAACAGTGCTCCCCAGTCTCCTCCCCACCAATTGAGAAGGAAGGTGGAGTTGTAGAGTTATTAGTAGGTACAGTGTCTGGGATGGTGATGGGCTGTGTTTTCTTCACCAGAGTGAGGGGATATGCTCCATCTACACCTCCCTAGCTTTCTGCCCTCTCATCCTGTCTTCTTTTTCTCCTTCTTTTCCCCTGCCTACAAGGATTTTTAACTCCCTGCAAGTACATGTAGAGATATGAGGTGGTCTCCCTGGTGGTACAGTTCCCCGGTATGAGAGGATTCATTTGAGTGTACAAATATATTCCCTTTAAAATCCCAGCAAGAGATATGAAGTGGTGTAGTACCCCTGTATAATAAGATTAGTTTGAGACATTGGGTATAGATACTCTTCTGAAATCTCAACTAGAGAGATTTAAGCTTTTGCAGATCTTGGTTAAATGTAGAGTGTCTGTGTCCAGAGCATCAGATGATAATATACAGTTTTATCATTTTCTGCTTATTGCATATAAACTTATTGGGGCAAGATGTACATCTGATAAGGGCAGTATGCATGTCTGGTGTAAATATAGGTAAATCACCTGGATTACTAGAGCACTTGTGAATTATGAACTGGCTGGACTTGATCCTTAAACTGCCATAGAACAGTGCAGGAACACCAGGTGCTGTATTTTTATGCCTCCGCCCACCGAAGGTGGGTGCCGGAGGCATTATGTTTTCGGGTTGTCCGTCCGTGCGTCCGTCCGTCCGTCCATCCCACTTCTCGTTACCGCGATATCTGAAGAATCATTTGAGGTAGGAACCTCAAACTTGGTACTAGTATGTATCCCCATACGAAGATGAACTGATTAGATTTTGGGGTAAGTAGGTCAAAGGTCAGAGGTCACAGAGGTCAATTTACATGAAATTACATGAAATTCTTGGTTTTTAGCACCGTTACCGCGATTTCTGAAGAACTATTTGAGGTAAGAACTTCAAACTTGGTACCAGTATGTATCCCCATAGAAAGAGGAACTGATTAGATTTTGGGGTAGGTAGGTCAAAGTTCAGAGGTCACATATAGGAGACGCAGTCGCATTCATCTTGTTCTGGTAGAGTCTCTCACCTATGCATGCCACCTTTCTCTAGTGTACATATAAGTACCTATGCAAACATTCATACACATGCATACTCCACCAAATCTTTTTGATTTCACATACTGCAAAATGTTAATAACCATGACAATCCTAATGAGACTGTAGTCTCACCTGCGCACATCTAGGGACATACATCAGGAATCAAGAGTATCGGCACAAGCGATGCTTGATTGCTTTATGAGGTCACATCCTTATCTTACCCTGCAATACACACCATGGGATGTGTGCATCATACCCGCTCTGTCCTGGTTTATAGGAAATGTGACATCTATCCAAGGTCAAAGGCACTCTGGGATATCCAGGTAACCATGAGCAAGCACAAGTGATAATTAACTCATTGCTAGTAAACTAGTCTGAATTCCAGATGAATTGTCTTTCCTCTTTCTGAATGAAATGGGTCTTAAGTCTATGAATTCCTACCTTCCTTTTGTTTGGCATCAGAGGAGCAGGAGGCATAATGAAATGATTTAGTCTATGTATTATAGGGTAAGAGTTAAGGTCAGCTAAACTTCTTTTTATAAGAGTTGAGGTCTCCTTTTCAATGATAATAATACCTGCATTTATATGGCACCTTTCCAGTTAATAACTGAACAATGCACTTTACAGTGTATAATTACCCCGGTCATTGGATCCAGTTATGATTCTGCACTTATAATGCACATTCTCCACTCCATTATAGGGAGCATTCCAGTCTGGTGGCCATTTTAAGGGATACTCAATCGCAGATTGTGGACGTTTTTATGCTGCGAGAGGGCACCGTGTTCGTTACCTGATCATGCCGTTGCCCCGTGGGGTGCAATCTTCGGACAAACTAGTCGCTGTGCAACACGCACGTTCCGCCTGAGCTCGAGCTCGAGCTCTCGTGCGAGATTCGGTCGGCTTCGTGCAGTCCGAAATATAATCCCAGTAGTCCAACGGACGCGTTCTACGCACAAACTTTGTGTACAAGTGAATGGGGCTTACGCAATCCTGGCTTTCCCCACAGCCGCCTGGTTGCGTATCCCTTTACATGCGCACATATACTATTCCAATCACAATGACATTTGCATCCGACCAGTACCCATTTAACACCTGGGTGCATGTACAGAGATTTCTTGTCATGGCCGGGGGGTGACAGACTAGCCTTTGCATCCTACATGTACCGGGTACCCATTTAACACCTGGGTGCATGTACAGAGATTTCTTGTCATGGCCGGGGGGTGACAGACTAGCCCTTGCCATTGGTTGCTGTATTGCTGGACGGGTCTCTCCCCCCTTCTCCCTCCCCCGGAAATTTTGAATTTTTTTATTGTGTCGCCTATGCCTGGGTGATGAGTGGCAAATGTAGATTAATGCCTTGCCAGAGGACATTAGTGCTGCGGTCCGGTGACGTATCCTCTAGAGGGGCAGAAACCCATAGGCCTTATTTTGATTTAATATGTGGTTTAAACCTCCACAAGCGTAGTAAGCTTGTGTCCTGATGTCCAGTGGCAGGCAATGATATGCCTATATAATCTTATGTACACCTATTTCAGTGTATGGTGGAGGTTGAAATCATGATTTATACCATGGGTTAAACCTCCTTCATGAAGTCTAGCCGTTAATTCTGTCTGAAAGAGAGACTATAAGGAAAGAGAAATGGTTAGATGACTTGCAGGAATCAATATTAATCCTCAGCTTGTTGATAGTGCATCATTTGACTACTCTGTCTGTTGTTTTATACAATTAAGACATCTCCAACACCCTGATATTAAATCTTTGACAGTTTTGGGGTGAATAGGTGTGGCAGATTGTGTCATGGCAGTGGTTTTATACTGCGGAAGGGAGTGTCAGTATTCTTGAACTATAGAGGAATTCTCTTGGGAAATTGTGTCATCTTTCCTGGGATTCTGTACTTTGCTTAAAGTTTTAGATGCTTACAAATATATGATGTTGCTGCTCAGAGTATCTTTTGTATCTTTTTTATCTTTTTTTATCTTTTTTTATCTTTTTTATTTAAGAAGAAGGAGAAAGTATCTTTTCTTATTCCAAAGCAGATACTGATAAAAGAGTTTATAACTACATGCATGAGAGTATTGTGAAAGCTCGGTGGTAGAGCTGTGGTCTCATAAAGGATAATTTCATGTTCTAAACTAAGTCAGTGCTCTAGTATTGGTAAGGCATCAATCTGCAAACAGAGAGTTAAAGTTGTAGATCCAATGGTTGCCTGTGCACAAGCTCCTGATTTTTTAGTACCAAGTAGCAAGTGAAAGAAAGCATCATCATCAAAGTAGAGTACTGTAACTTGTACATACAAAAATATGTGCACATATAAGAAGTTACATAACACGGTTAGCTACCAATATATTCATATTATTAGCCATCTCTAGCAATGATAATGTAACCTTTGTCGCTTGTTCAAGCAAGGAGTTGTCGTAACTCCTTGGTTCAAGTGAACTAATGCACAAAAGAGTACTAAATGAACAAACATATAGAACAGGCTGACTGTGAGTGTGATAATTATTTAATAAAGAAAAGTAGTTAAAAGGAAATCTGTAAAGAAAGAGAAAGACAATGAGACAGAGAGGAGGGAGGGGGCTGACTGACAAGAGGAAATTGGGATTGTGACACAATAAGGAAGTTGGAACCCAATCTTTGGGTTCACTGAGAATTAGAATAGCACTGTTAAAGAATCCGTCTAGATCTCTAGGAGATCATAACAGACTTCCAGGTCCCAGACTCAATAGAATCAGAGACTTCCTTCCAGGATATTTCTTTTTTTGAAAACATGTTTGTGACCTCATGGCATGTGGTGGTATGGTAATCATGTAGTGTAATTAACAGTCTCCGGTGCTATATTAGAATGATATTCTCACAATACACTACACAGTATGTAGTGTATATGGTTTGTAGAGTTTGATGGTGATTAGAATCAGAGAATATGAAAAATAAATGCTCAGGTCGGCCAAATCAAAATCCATTGTGGAGTAGGAGTAGCCAGTGTATATGTACCTGATATGTTTTGTTTTATAAATTGCTGTGCAACGATATCCTTTTTATTATTTGAAGAACAAAGTCAAGAATATTTTCTGCAGTTGAAGAGGATGCATTTTGTTGAGGGGTTAAAACAAGATGTAGAAAAGTGATCTCCATGTAAGTAAAGATAAAGTGTCCTAAGAACTTCAGATGCACAGTACCAAGTAGATAGAACTCCATCAATGGGGATAGAGGAGGATAAAAGGGTATTTAAGTAGATATATCATATTTCAGAATACGTAAATATGACATACCTGGTAGTTGTATTAAATTATGATTAGTGATATGATATTTGGTTGAAACATAAAGGGTAGAGTCCTCTTTATGCCTCTTGCATTCACACACATCCTGATTAGAGCTTCCTTTTGATGAGTGTTTCTTGTATGTGGTTTGTTCATAGATTAAGTGACCTCTGTTTAAAGCTTATTACTCATCTAATATAGATCCCAATGAGTAGCATTCAGATTTGAACTTGGTGGTTTGTAAGCCTGGATTATACTAGCATGGACAGTTCATATTAAAGACCACTCTATTTCTACTAGAGAGACTCTGTATTAGGTTTGGTATTGGGGCTGTGGTTTAATTGGTTGAAGTAGTTGATTATAAAGTTAATTGATCAAGGTTAATCTACCATGAAAGTGTAAAGGCTTAGATATACATTGTTTGTTTTTTAATTGCATTTCAGTTACATCAATTTGATGCCCTAATCTTTAATTCTTCTTTGTATGATGTGATCATTAATATTTTCATGTGAATTGTATTTTAGTAAGTGAAGCATATTTCATTTTGTATGTTTGAGCCTAGAGCTTGTTATTCAAACAAATGTTGAGAGAAAACAGAGAATGGTCTTCATGAATTAATTGATTGATATATTTTCAAGCAATATATTATATATTCAATGAGATAAATACCGTTATAACAATTGTATGGAACAAGTTAGAAAAGATCTGAACTTCAATCTAACAAGCTTCATAGACTGACTGCAATGAATTCTTTCTTTGATAATGCCTTTAATACAGAGACTTGATCATTAATCGAACATGGTCAAATGAATTTGAGTCTGCTTATGCTTTTGTTCAAATTCACAATGCTCTTTAAGAATGAAAAGGTTAGGAGTACTTATTGATCACTTCCAATGTTCTCTATTTAAAGAACAGATTCATGATTCACTGTGCTCTGTTTCCTGTTTCAAGGGTTTCCATAACTTTGTCTTTCCAGAAGTTGTTCAGGAAAGAGCTTGTGTTAAACCCTTCAACATGGCCACAGGATGTCAAATTAAATCCTATAAAGCTTGATATTTTATTTCTCTGAAATCTTAAGTTCGCTCTGTCTGCATGTCATAGTTGTCAATGCATTTGACCTATTTGTTGCACTTTTAGTTAATATGTAGACAATTCTAACAAAAATATTTCACTCCATGATTGTTTTGAAATCACTAATTTCTTGCACCTCATTACTGATGGCAATATTACCCATCCTAGGATACTCTCTGAAACATAGATTTCCTTCTATGTATTTAATACAGGAATTGATTGCTCTTGAATCCGAGTTTAATATTTTTTGTCAGTTTTGCAAAACAGTAGAAAACCTGGTGTAATTTATTCCTATTTTTAGTGTTAAACAATCTTATAAGCAAGAAATGCATTGATGAGGTGCCACAGTTGAAAAACAGGGGATTTCTGCAATAGAAGATGTCAAAAACTAAATTCTTGATCATTTCAGAATGTTTTTTGGGGAAGGGGATGGATTAGCAAGGCAATGTTCTGCTCTCATAATTAATTGTCTTTTCTTACAGTGCAATTTCACATGCACAGCTAGATTTAATTGGTATGTCCTCATAATGTAATTATGAAAAAAGACCTGTTTGGTCCTTATGGTACTTAGAGGGTGTGAATCACCATGGGTGAGACACCCCGTCATGCATGCAGGAAACACTAAAGGGATTTCTTGATCAATGTCTAGGCTTAGTGAACCCCTGGGTAAAGGATGCATGACGGCACCCTTCCCTTATTACTCACACTGGTCATAGGCCATCCTGCCTGCCTGCCTGTCCGCCCTTCTAGGAATTGAAGCCCCCATTGAACACGCTTAAATAGAATATGATCATGTTAACCTCAGTGATACTGCCAAAGTGACCCTAAACCGACCATTAATCCACTAAATCTTAGCCATTTTTGAAAATGTTATTATATATATGTTCCATCTAGCGTTGGTCTGGTGTAGGCCTCGTCGATGTGACTGAGATATGAGCAGATATGTGTCTAACAATTGTTCCTGGGGGTGCATTGCTTTCTTCATGATTTGTTTAATTTTTGCATTCATATCGTCCATACTTCTCTACATACTTCTCTACCACAAACAACTTATCAAATTGTTTTCATTACCCTTTGCTGCACATCACACTTTTTATTTTTGTTGATGAGATTTGTTGATACTGAAATTGTAATTGTGCCATAGTATTTATCCCCATTTTAATATTCCTTTTATTAGTATATGTTTATGTTTCCTTTAAGTGTATGTGTTTGTATATGTTTCCATATATATATATATAATGAGAACTGTTTATGTTTCCTCATGTGTAATATTTGACCATTGTAAAACATTGTACAGTAATGCCTCTGGGCTGTGATGCAATTATATCTAGTAAGACATACCGATATAATCATTATCATTTTCAATTTTGTAAAAATTATCTTTCTTGGACAGTGCAATATGATATTAAAATGACCTGAATTAGTTTTTACTTGTAAAGTTTGCCATCATGTTCTGTTTAACTATTGAGGTACTTATTTTGGGCTATTATGCAAACCCATTTCAAAAATAAGTTTACATTAAGAAGAGCAAACCTGTTCAAATCATTTGTTTTTGAGATTATTATGGCTGTAATAGTCTGCATACACCCTTTGGATTTATATATATTTTAGCTTGAAAGTTTCCAATGTTTTTTCAGGCATTTTAAGATAGATTATGCATGATTGAATAATTTTCATATAAAAATTTAATAGTATTTCTATCATATTGTAAAGATTTATCATTGTCATTCTGCTCCTTTTGATGTTCTCCTCATGTTGATTTGAAACATTTGATATGTTTTTATTTTTCTATTTTGATCATGAAACAGAATGTCTCCATCTTCTCTGAATGGTGTTGATGACTGAACATTCTAAAGGACTTCACTATATATGATGTCACCTTTCACAAGGTACATTTGAAGAAAAATTCTCTTAAAGCATATTGATTTGGAGCATTGAAATTAATTTATTTCAGCTGGATTGGAAGTCTTATTGTTATAGAGGAAGAGGCTGTTTTTTAAATTGGGTCTAACTTACTCCCTATCCTTTATAAAAGTAGATTTGTAATGGTAACACTGGCTTTTTAATAGGGCACAATAATAACTGTTTGTGCATGTAACTGTTACCCTGGATTAAGCTGTTCTGCCAAAGTACTATCACTCCTGGCATTCAGGAACCATTTCCTACCTGCCCATTTACCACACCTGGGTGAAGAGAGTCAATCCTAGATAAAATGCTGTGGTTAGTGATGTGCAGCACCTTTCCTGGATTCAATCTCAAATCCCCCTTGATTAAAAGTCGCATGCTAAAACCCCTATACCATAAAGCACCTTCCTAGTGCAGATTTTTATTGAGGTAACTTATTTTCAATTCACTTTTTTCAAAGAGCAAACATTACCTTTTCACTCTGTGGAACAGGGATCATAAATGGAATCCTGAACCCTAAAAGGCTCGTTGGAATCCAGTCAATCCACCGAGCATTCGTGAATTTTTCGCCTAAAGTCGTACACAGCTTTTGATATCGAATTTATCAAATTTTGACCAACGGGTACAGCACAGGGTCAAAAATTGCCAAAATTGCCACAGCCAAAATGAAAATTTCTACATTTTGTACACAATGCAGAATTGTCAATTACTGATAATTCAAAAACTGTTTGAGATATAGATATGGTACTTTACAGGCTTATTCTTTATGAGATATATCCAAGATCCAGAAATTTTTGTCACTCCATACCATGGTGGAGATCCCATCCCTCCTGGCTGAGAGAGCGCCAAAATAACTTGGCCTTGTAAGCTCCACTCAGATGTAATGTGGGAAACTGCCTATTTTAAATCATTTAATTTATTTCATTTCATATTTTAAATGAGAGGCAATACCGTGCAGCAAAAGTGCTTTCGCACACTCTGTGGTCTGTTTGGAAATTTGGAATTTTATACGGATTTGAGACGCACATTATGCTTATATTAGTGCTGCAGATGTTTTTTTAGAGGAACTTTATCCGTTTCTTGTCTGAATGGGGCTTTAGTTTGTCAGGCTATACATTGCTTATGAAGTTTGTCAAGGATTGGTCATATCTAGCTTTGTAGTTGCAGAAAGAAATTTGTGCTGGATAACAGTCTCTTTTGCCACATGCAGAAATGAGTCACATATTGAGTATGAATGAGTGGGATATGATATATCCTACACATTCATGCTCAAGGTTGAAAGATTGCTTAAATATATTTCATTCAGTAGACCATACTTACCAGAAATCATTTAATCAATAAAAGAACTTATCGGTCTACTGACATTGAGGTGTCAAACATAAATGTTTATTTTAATTTCTATTATCTAAATTTGGGGGATGGAATTCCTGTGTAGCATACCAGAACCCCCTCCACCAAAAATTACCCAGTAAATTTTGACCTTAAACTCTTGCATGATATACAGAACAAGGCCGTACGCAGAAATTTTTTCCTGGGGGGGGGGGGGGGGCAAGATGATCGCTTTCAAAGGAACCCATAACTTGAAGTCTAAAACCCGATTAAAAAAAAGTATGATTTTGAAATTTCTGGGGGGGCAATTGTGACATTTGTTTGATGACTTCTGCACACTTGCTTTGATTGTCAATAGTATGAATGTGCAGTAGAAGTTAATTCATATCACACAGTACAATTGATATAGACAACACAAATAAAAGTGTGCAGAAGTCATCAAGCAAATTTAGTTGTGAAAATATTTCATATTCTCTCTATCGTACAGGATTTTAAGGTAAAACAAAAAAATACTGGGTCATTTTCATTGGAGGAGATTCTGGTTTACTAAACAGGAATTCCATCCCAAAAATATAGATAATAGAAATCAAATAAACATTTACATTTTACACCTCGATATCAGGAGATTAATTAGTCATTTTTATTGATTTCATGCTTTCTGGAAAGTGGATCTACTGAATGAAATATATAGTTTAGTAATTTTTCAACCTTGTGCAGTAGTCATAGTTAGACTTCATGATTTTGTTGATTGATGTATATGTTGGATATACACAAATTTATGTCCTGTAATTGTCACAAAATATTGTCTGTTGAGAGCCAGAACGGCGTTAACTCATATACTTTAACACAGAGTTAACACCCTTCTGGCTCCAAACAGACGATATTACTGTATGGCTTAATGCCCATCTGGCTGTCAGGAAATAATATGTTAAATATGAAATAAATGGCATATAATTGTCATAAAATATTGAATTTAAACACAGAGGGGCTACAAACCACTTCTCTAGAACAGGAAAAATGTAGCAATGGACAATGATTTTAATAAACTGCACCCAATCGGTTCATGAAACAAGCTTCTCAAATCTCAATGAAGGTTTTTAGTGAAATTGGTGTTGAAGTAAATGCTGCAATGATCCTTATGGCCAGTGAGGCAAGTGTAGAATACTATTTTTAACACCCTGATAATTCAAACAAACGTGGGGGTGGACAGATGACTCATTTCATGTGCAGTTCAAATTGATTGAATAATAAAAATTTGTTGTATTGTACTTTTATGTAGACCTGTTTCATGCACTTTTTTGTATACACCATTGTGATTTTGTTTCATTTTTAGCAAGTTGCATTGATGAGCAATTTCTTTTCAAAAGTAAGGAAAAGAAAGTTTGACAGACAATATAAGAGAGAGAGAGAGAGAGAGAGCTGAAATAATGATGAGGGTCATGCATAACACTTTACCATGGTAACCGCCAGATCTTGGTCATTGAAATATGATGATACAGAGAAATACATAAGGAAAGGCTTTTTGTGTGTCTTGTCATTCCTCCCACACATCATTCATGGCGTCAGTGCCTGTTCATGAATTTAATCAAAAATCCTTTCAAGTGTACATAGTTTGTGAAAGGAATGGCGAAAAATTTTGCACACTATTTTCATGCTGCTTTTATTTGGATAATGGCAGCATCATCCTCATATTTAGGGTTTATGTAAAGGATAACAGGACCCCACAATATCCTAACTGGTTTGGTTCATAGGCCTACAGTCAAAGGTCACTTAACTTATGATGCAGGGTTTGTGAAAGGTTGCTTGTAAAAATAATACTTCTTTCATGCGGCTTTTTCAGACTTTGTGAACATGGTATTTCTTGTTCAATGCGCATCACTTTAGAGCGCATAATAGGAGCACGGGTGTAAAAGGCGATATGAGACCAGCTGACATACTGGTCAAATTATTCTGACAGCTCTTCTTATCAAGCAAGGTCTTGGAAACAATCAAACGTCCGCTCCTGCAAAGTGTCAGACACATGGACAATGCACATCATTTCCTGTTCGTCTCGACTCATAGTTACTGACCGGACATTATTAAGCATCAGCTTTCTCTCTAATGCACTCAGTGGTAAATAGTATTAACATTGAGAATTATGTCTATCCCAAAATAGTTAAGAGGTGGTATGGCTCAGGGGATCAAGCACTGGTCTTTGGCACGAGATGTCCCAGGTAAGAGACCAAGTCATTGCAATGTGGCAGGGCATCAATTGTCTGTCACTTTGTCTCTTGGGTAAAGTCATGGTTGAGCTTAGGAAGCCTTTGAAAAACCTGTGGGTGCATCTTTCCTTTGGCTTTTAAACATAGGAAAGCATCTGGCCCATCAACATTTGCCTCTTTACATCGGGATACAATGGAAAGTTAAATATCACTTCTGGTGCATGTCTACTCTGGCTAGCTAGATTCTGGGTGGATGAAAGACAATTACTTATTGGCCAAATATATTCCTTTCTTAAAAAGCCATAGGAATGATGTCTCCTAGGATATGCTAAGATACCTTATTTCAAGCATAAGGTCCATGGTCTGAGTCTAGTGAGGAGGAAGTGAACTCACTTCTGAAAGTTGGAATACATCATTGCTTGGACTGCTTTACTGCCCTCTTGGGTTGAAATAGAAAGAAGTGTTTCATCTTGTCAAATATTCCACAATTATACACCTTTAGTCTTGACCAATTTACTTGGTCAAATTGGTGTTAATCTTTTCTTGAAATCAAAGAGATCCTTCCGTCTGCTGTCGGGTGTCGGCAAGGAAATGTTGTGTACATATGTGAAGATTGGTTCTTACAGGCTTGTCCAATTTTAGAAATGTTAATTACTTATGTCACATACGCTCAAACACCTGTCTTAGAAAAACTTACGAAAATTTATTAAAGTTATCATTTTATATTGATTTTAAGTTGCTCCAATTTAAAGCCAGAAATGAGCATTAAGTTTCCAGATTTTGCTTACAATCTTACCTGTAGAAACTTGTTTGTTTGCTTATATTTTTGTACAGGGCCCCATCCATCCTCACAAGCTTTTGCTTTTCTTGGGGTCCTTTCGATTTTGCTATAATTATTTATGTACAGTATTTTGTACTTTGAGTTTTAATGGAAAATAAATGAAACTAAATAAAAATGAAATAAAATTTAATTCTTTTTTGTACATTGGAGCAGTAACCAGTTCTGTTCTAGAGATAAGATTCATTAAGGTCGTTTTAAAAATGGTTTAGTAAACTGGATGAGTTTTGGGGCAATAAGCTATCAGCGGAGCAAGACTATCTGGAAAAAAAAGGTTCTGTAAGTAATTGCATTGCAGACAGAAGAAAGCTTATAGAAGTCATTTTCATTTGGTTCAAGTTCTGGGAATGTCTTCTTAATTGTGATCTATATGTACCTCATTGCTAGTGCTAATTGAGCTAGATGCACCTGTCTCCTGTAAAATGTCAACTTCAGTCTCATATGGAAGTCTTGGCCATCCATTAAATCAGCATCATTAAATATATGTAATGTCACAGACAAATACATCCTGTGTAATTCCCTAATTAGTGCTTTGTACATCCACAGGCCTGTGTTATTGTAATTGTAGATACCCAGGCTTTATGGGAAATTATTATAACTTGTACAATTTAGTAAGATAAATGTATGTTCATTTTATACACGTCGTTGTATATCTGTAAATCTTTACTTTCATGAAATCATTTCACACTTGATTTATTACAAACTTTCCCATTCTGATCACCTCTCCAATTATTTATGTGAACCTATTTCTTGGAATTAGATCCTCCCAATTATGAATTCTAAATTTTTTCTAACTTCTGCACATATGTGAAAAAAAATTCAGCTAACAGTCAAACACTAACTGAACACATAGCTTTTGAGGATGAGAAGGATGTGAACTCCATTTTTAGAATAATACTCCTTTATTTTTTTCTGGCCTCTTTCAGAGAAATGCCAAACTCATTTTTATTATATTGATAAACATACAGTTTATAGTATATCGAAATTTAGAGAATTATTGTTATGAAATTTGCCTTATATCCTCATGATGACCATATAGTAGGTATACCAAGGAGGCTTGCTTAGTAGCTCCTTGGGTATACTCCCCAGGGAGTGGAGATGGTGCCTGCATTGTGTGCATAAATGAATATGATGACTGGGTGTATCTTTCGGAAGCATGTTATATATGCAGATTATTCTTAATTTTAATGTGTTTTTCACCAGAAAGATTTTAAGTCATGTTATGTAAAGCCATTAGAGTCAAAGCTATATTAATGATGCCCTTCTGTAGCTCTTTATAGTAATCTGGTTGTGAGTAGAGGACCTCTTCTGCAAGTGGAGCACATTTGAGAGGGTTCACTGACATTCCATTTAACCTAGGAAGCCTGTCATCTCTACTGCACTCCAGTTCTTAGAAGATGAGAGGAGTAATCCCGCTATTGGGTAGCTAGCTGCTATAATTAGATTTTATCTTCTACCAGTTACCTCTCCGTCTCTCTCTCTCTCTATCTCACTGTCTCTCCAATATTAGGATGTATGGTGGGTGTACAATATCTTCCATGAACCATGTTTCCCCCTGAAGCGTTGTGTTGGTGAGTAATAACTACCTCCTGCCCCTTGGCTGCTAGGGTAATAGTTTAGGCAATTAGCCAGGAGACTTGGAGGCCTCGGGGCACAATGTGACGTCGATGCCACGTGTTATGTTCCTTGTTTCGTAATAGAGACATCTACTAAAGAAATGCTTCTTGGCGATTAGATGGAAGTTTGTGCACGTGTTCGTTCTTTCAGTCTTTTTCTCCCCTCTGTCTCTCTCTCTCTCTCTTCCACTCTTTCACTCTTTCACTCTTTCTCTCTCTTTACTCTCTTTACTTCCGTCTGTGCCTCCTTGTATCTTTATGAACGAGGCATGTTGTCATGTCATCTTTTATCTTTTTCATTTTTATATATATATATAATTTTCTTCAATAGGGTAGTCAGAGTCTTTTACATATACATGTATAATTATGACATTTTGGTTAATATTTGTCACCCAGGTTCTAAAGACACATGTTTCCTGGTATTGTAATGCACATCTTTTAGTACGTTATTACCAGCTGATATTAATTCAGTTCACAAAGAATATGAGGTTGCAGAAGAAATAGAAGGGAAAAACTCTGCGTACATGTATGCATACATCGCATACAGTTGTATGTAAGATGTTGTGTCAGACAGCTTTCTAACTTGTTTTGATGTTGTCTTGTGATGATTAGATTGGTCTCTCACTACCTGGCCGACATAACACTGTACTTTTGGTTCAGGGCCATTAAATGAGTGGCGAAAGGGTTCCATTTACATATTAAAGTTAAGTCCTTCTGCAGGTATTAAACCATGACCCAGATCTATCTTAACCACGAATGCAGTGTGTACACAATACAATTACATGCTGAATGTGAAAGTTTACTTCCCAATGCTGACAGCTTTCCAAAGACATCAATGAAAATAGAAGTACTATCTCTATTAAATTTTCAGTTTGAAAGTCAACTTTTAGATCAGACTTCAATTAAGTTTATATTTTTTAAAACTTTGGCTGAAAATACTGAATTCTGAAGTTGGAACTCTCCAAAGTGTTCTTGCTCTTGTTTCCCTAGATACATAAAGAATGGTATTTCTCATATCATTTGTATTTCAATTTAGTGATTCCTCTTTTGCTTTATTACATTCAGTTGAGGCCTAATGAAAAACTGACCATTGAACAATGTGTTCTAAACTGTCTGCAAGACGTGGATTGTCAAGATAAGATCTACTGTAGGATTCCACTATGAATTCAATTTGAATGTATTTCATTAGAATTCTGATTGATGGGGAAATGCATTGTGATTTCACCTTGATCTTTCTTCTTCACCACAGTAACTGGGTCACCTCCGTAACCTATGCCAGCAAGAGGTTGACGATTGTTTAATTGTTAACAGATGTCAAAATAATGGCAGGAAAAATCAGTTTAGATTTGATGCAGTATTTGAGCCGAGGCCGTTTATGTGTGAATCAACTAATACTTGGCTTTGGACTGTAGAATAGACTTACTCATTTATTGAGGGACATATTGATTAAGAAAAACATTGCATTGGGGTCAACTGTATAAGCTTGTTTATGCAAGTAATGGTTATTCTGGACACTACATTATGTTGCATTATATGTGTTTAATTAAGGTCTTACACATTTGTTAATGTGATTAATAATTACAGTTACCTTCGTGATCATATCTCACAGTGTTTACAGTTTCTTTCAAAAAGATTATCACAGCAACAGGATTGTAAACATTGTATTATAAACTGTGTAAAGATACAATGATTTGTAATTCATTTAATATAGATATTATGAGAGGTGGCTTTGTGAAAACCTGTATCCTTCAGGGATGCCACTTTTCGGACAAAAGTAGGAATTCCTACTTTTTCAACATACTTTTAGCCATAGAAAACCACTTTTTATGTACACAAGGGCCCATTCTATGATTTTTTTCCTACTTTTTTATCAATTCTAAGTGGCATCCCTGATTCCTTTAACAATAATATGATAATTTTAGGGATGTTTTTGATAACTTATTGAAATATGTTTTACGTCATTCAATAGTGTTAGTATTCTGTGAAAAAAATTCAGGAATACATGTATGTTCTCAGGGTTTTCATGACAACTAATTTACACTCAACCATCACAAGGACACCCTAATTCTGATCAAGGCCAACATCTTGGCTGTAATTTTAGCCTAGCAAAGGAAATTGTATCAAAGCCAAGAGCTACCCCCATTGAAGAAGGAGATAGAGCTCCGTCATTGTGTCACATGCACAGTTAATGAGGATACAGATAATTATTGAAGACAAGAAGAACACTTGAAAAAAAGTCAAGCCAAAACTGTTACCATGTATAAGTTAGAGATGCTATGGTGATAATTTATACTTAAGAATAACATGAGGCCATTATGGTGATTGAATGAGGTACCCGAACAGGTTTCTGAACATTCTGGTTTATTTTTGATGTTCCAATTTATTTATCAGGAGACCCAAGGGGCCATTTGAGCTAACTCATGACTACATCTTTCTGAACGTTCAAATGTATTCCTGAATTTTTTGTTAGACTTGTGTTTATTCCAGTGTATTTCTGATAAAATGCTGAACATTCTTTTCACTTTATAAAAGTTGGAGTTTTGTACAACGGCATATATGGCTGTTAGAAAAGAAATTGATTTTTCAGCTAGGGAGTCTTGACTAAAATATATTTACAGTCACTTTATATTACAATTGATGATACATGAACTAGTGTCTGATCCTGTTGTAAAAAAAAAAAAAATTAAAAAAAGTATACTTCTGCATTTCTTGGTAATATGAGAAAAGTAGGCCTTTATCCTTCAACCATGCTTGGGCTATAGTTAACTTTCCTTTTATTTTTACAGGAGCAACGATCATTAAAAGTCTTATGGAGTATGTAGAGAAGGGATGTGATTCATGCTAGGTTTTTTTTTTTTTTTGAGTTCTCTCTTTTTTATTGTAAATCTGATGCAACTTCACAAATGATTGCTGTAATCTAACTTTTATTCTGATACTGCATATAGCATGTTTCTGGCTATATTGATAGGGATTGCATGATATAAATCTTTAAATTAATCAAAGCCTTACTTGTTTTGAAACTTTGATGAAACAATTCAAAGAAGTAAAGTGGGAAATGTGTGTATTTTGTAATTTCCAGCTATCCATTGTCATGTGGCAAGTATTTCCTATAGGAAGTCTATAGTCACCACAAAATAACTCATGTTACTAATTCATATTAAAGACCATATACAGTAATGGCACAAGTAACAATAATAAGGAAATACAGTGGTTCATGAATAAAGCCAATTATGGAAATGAATTACCCTGAAATTCACTGTGTAGAGATATGATGGGAGTTACAAGAACAAGGGAAGTTATTTTGATCATGACTAGGAATTTGTCACCACTAATTTGCTAATTACTCCACTTAAGGGAAAAGCATTTTGCAAAAGGATGTATATCTTGCTATTTATGAGTTAAAATCAAAGAATTCTGAGGAAACATGGGGGAGGGGGCTCATCAAAACAATCTCACAAACTTGGAATTGATATTGACAAACTTTTAGCATCAGAATATAATTTGATTTGATTTTTTTTTAAGGCAACATTCACAGAATTGATCAAGTAAAAACAAATTTTCCCTAAAGAAAGATTAACATTTTGAGTGCATTACTGGCAGGCAAAATGTAGAATATAAGACATATTTGTAATATTTTATTTTTCATGAAATAAAGCATAATTGAGGGGGCAGATGATAGAGCAAAAGAGAACATGATACACAACATAAGGGGAAATACAGGATTATAGAGAGGAGGAGAAAACAGACAGGTATTTAATAGCAGTTTGCTAATGAAAGTTGTTCGAACAATTCACAATTGTAGGATAAAATGATATATTGATCATGATTTGAGCTAGTAATATATGTATACATACATAAATGTAAATCGTACTAAAGCAATGTAATCAGTCTAGGAAATATAGCGCATTGAAAGAAATGAGAGGTGTGACTTAACAGTTTTTTCTGCCAGCCTGGAGGAAATAACTGTAATGATTGAGTTGTGGTGGACATCCTGTCGAAAAAAACGTCGGGTACTACTAAGTTGACATCCTGAAGACAAAATGTCGGGTAGTACATGTATGTAGTAAACTGACATTTTGTGAAAAACGTGTAGTGTAGTGAGCTACATCCCGTAAGATGAAATAAATACAGGTAGCAGTACCTCAGCAACGTTGATTTCTTCTTCCTCTTGCACCCTCCTAGAATGGAATATTTCCTGATGATAGGAGAACAAGTGACACTGACATCATCTTTGTGATGTCATAATGGAATTAAGATAATTGATAGTTCAAGCGTCCCCTTGCTCAAATGTGTGAGAAAAACACACCTCCTGTAATAATTGTGTGTATAAATAAAACTTTCCATTTTTCATGAATTAGCATAGATGTACACATACACCTGTAAAGCACATTGCACCTATGTATGCATATTTGCAAAATCATCATTAGAATGTAAACATTGAGATAACTTTGCTCAAGTATTCTTTACCATTTTGTGATATGTTTTTAAAGGGGTGCACATTAATTGTACACCACTTTATTCTCATAAGCGCCGTGGTGGATTATTTTGCATTCCTCAAGTATTTTGCTTGTCAGAGATTTTTTGGCATACTGACCCTTCTCTTTTTCTAGAAATCCTGGATCTGCCCTTTCATCAGCAAACCCTGTTTTCTGATGAGGAAACCATTTCTTTTCCAGTTCCACCGACCTTTTTACCCCTCCTATCATTCACAATATTTTTGGTATGTATATTATACATAATTGCATCCTCAAAATCTGATGCTAGTATACGGTTAATGTTTAGCAAGTGATAAGAAATAGTTGACTTCTGATGTCCAAGTTTATATGAGAGACTTGCTGCTAGAAAGTAATGTCTATTTTCGATTTCACTTTCAAACAAAGGGTGTTCTGCTATTACAACTTCTAATCCTATCCACCTTGACCCAAGTCTAAACCAAACGAAACCCTCTCATATCCTTGTTCTCTGCTTAACTTTACATTATCCTAAGCCATTTAAAAGTTATTGATCGCCCAAAGTGTCTAGCCTAGATAATGAACATAATATGTCCAAACCTGTTCCCTCCCTGTCCCTCTTTATTCTGAGTTTCCTTTTCTTATTAGCTATCTAATTTGTAGTTTGTCTAATAGTTCTATTTATATTCTTGCCCAATATAATCTACATCCACTACTTAATTTTTGTTTTCTCCTTTCATGAGCATGTAGATGATATTTTAAAGTAGACTGATGCAAAATCAGTTAAAAGTAATATTTTCGTGCAAGAAAACACAAAACAGTGAAATATTTAATGGAAATGTAACACATTTTCTTGTTTTATACTTGATATTACACCTGAGAAGACTGCAGTTTGAATCCCCTCCCGGTTTTATATTCATTTTATTTTAGTGGAATGGCCTGATTTTAACTAAAATGTAACAGGAATTGCATTTTCATAAATGTAGAGATGTCATAAAAATAAAAGCATTATTGTTGGAGATATGACTATAAATATATTATTGGCTACCCCGATCAACATACACCCATATCAAATTGATGACTTCTTCTTTAATTTCATAGTTGACTTCTGTAACTATATTTTTCCTGTTATGTTTTAAATCATGTCCTTATTTTTTGGTGTATGAATGAGTCTTACTGGCTGGAAATGGTTGATTTCCCGCCGTCTTAGCTGTTAATAACAACTGCTTCATTACGTCAAACGTGAGAAAATCTTTATAGCATAATGAATTTAAATGTGATCTTAAAAGATTGGAGCGAGTGTATAGTTTTAGAATGGAGGTCTAAATTTAAGGGTGATTTTGAAGATTGACAAAACAAATCTCTATCGTAGATATAATCATATTACTCTATGATTTGAATTGAGAGCTTCTATTAGAAGACTGAAATGTGTATTATAATTTTTTTTTTCATGGTTTGTTATAATCACTTTGGCAGGTCTTCAGATTTGTGATGGTTTGAGTGAGACTAATCTGTAGAAAAGCATTTGAGTTCTTCTTTGTCCCTGTATAATATCTCACATATCGATCAGTCTATGGAATTGTAAAGTTTGTTTAATTAGCTCACTACTCTTGCTCGCCTGTTAGTGCAATTACATAAAAGACGGGAATATCCCTGATGTCAAACCAAGTTACATTTCCCTGGTCAAACCATGTTAACCAGAACTCCATATTACCTTCAAGGTTTGAAGATAGAATTTCCTTTTCATAGAAGAGAGTTTTTCCCCATTATTGCCACTTCTGATGTTGAGCAATGATTGTTCATTGCAGAATGGTAAAATCAAAAGATTGCAAGTAGTTAAATTCCACATTGGGAAATTAGCCAAAGTATGACTAAAAATTTTATTTTTCCAATTTTGCAGACAGGTGTTAAGTTCACTTTTGAAAAAGAAAGCCTCATCTTTTATTGCTATGGCGCCATCTATGTTGAAGTATGACATTTGTCAGAATCAAAATACTAGTGTGTTATCGTGTATGTGTACTTATCTCTAGTCTTTTGTGGAAGGGAAATGGTATAGTAGCTGTCCTGTGTGACGGCTGGCCATGACCTGCTTTACTCAAAGCCTTTGTGTTGTAAATTCAAAATTAATGGTGATCATTTCTGAATATCAACCCAAATCAGAGTTGGGAAGTCGATATGATTATGACTGGATTTTTAATGGATGCTTTGTTCAATTTTCTAAATTAGTGTTTGTTTGTTGTTTTTTAAATTCAATTTCTCTTCTTCAATCTGTGTTATGGAATTTTGCCAATACTACAAATGTAATCAATCAATGAATGATCACAAATCTTTACAACAATGTATGAATTTTGTTGAAATGCACAAATTCCTCATTTTATTCTTAAGACTAAGAGGCAGTACAATGTAAGACTGTCTGGTTTGATCAAGTAGTTATTTTTCCTTGATCAGGTTGAGAACATAATGCATATTTCTTGTCCAATTTTTTTCTGTTTTTAGACAACTCTCTTAAATTACCATAAAATAACTTCAGATTCTACTTGCTGTTTTAGCTATTAATAGCCAAAGTAGGTCAGAATGAGCATAATAATGCCACTGTTTATAGAACGTGAACCTGACTGACCTAAGATAAGACCTATGACCTGTGAAGAAAGTATGCTTGAATGAAAGAACAGGGTCACTTTGTACCCTTGGCCTGCCTTGGGGTATGGTAAGCCTAGGTCAAATAGTTTCATCTTTTGGCTCTGTAACCATGCAGCAACTGTAGTTGCGTGGTTTGATACAGGGAAACAGGTGCTGGTGACCATCATAATGGTGGTAATGATGATGATGATGATGGTGATGGTGATGATAATAACAATGATATTGGTAGTAATGATGATTTAATTACCCAAAAGTCCTATTTTTGACATCTTGATGTGAAAATCATTTCACATGAATCATAAATATGGTTGATAATGACCTTAGATTTGAGTCATTGTTGTCTATGGGTGAGTAACAAAGCTTTGTCCACTTTGTCTCATATCCATCTCTCTGTGTCTGGAATCAATGCCAGGGCTGGAGGAGTCATGCTGAGAACAAAGTTCATGTACATCTGGGAGAAGGGAAGCTTAGTCTGCTACACCAGACCCATATCACAACACAATTTTTGCCTTGTACTTGTGTGATTGCTACGTGTGTAATACTGGTGGTATATGGTATATATAAAATAATGTTTGTATCATCATTATTACCCTGGTGATATCTTTGTCATTTACATCACATTTAGATCATTTTCATCATCACCATCATCATCCTAGCATACCACCGTCATCATTTTCATCTCTTCTTACATTGTTCAAATACAATATAAAGATGGACATCTTGTCTACCTATTTGTTTTCTTCTTAGTTTTTAGTTTTGAAATCAACTGTCATTCTTTTCTCTCATGAAGGAAGGGGCATACTGCATTGTGATGTAATATAAAAACACTCCTGCTTTATTTTGGAAGGTTGCAACAGAGTTAACTGAATATACACCAGATTAGGGCAAGAAACTTGGTCTGGCGTACCTTTTAGTCATGGGAGCCTCCAGTCTCATAAACCTTTGATCAACTTGGAAGTCCCCAACAGGACATGATAGTTGGGATTGATTGTTTCTATGACCATGTGTGAGAGATGAGACTAGTTGGGATGCGGGCTTGTTGGGAAGCTGGGATGCTAGCTAGAACGGATGTCTGGTGGAGCAATCCAGGGCCTTTGTTCACTCAAATGAAGGCTTTGTGCCCTACTAACCCAGACGGACCCATTCTCCTCCTTTTTCTTCATTTCATCTTTCTTATTCCTCCATCTCTTTGTGACAAGTGCTCTCAGTTCAGCTGTAGCTTTCTTTCTTTCTTTCTTTTTCATAAAATTGTTTGTAGTCCATGCCATTCTGTGTTCCTCTCATAATCTTTCAGTTTTCTATTTGCATCTACCTTTCTGCTAAGTGTACTCTCTTTCTGTCTGCTCCTTTCTCTGTATATCCCTTTTGTCCCCCCCCCCTCTCTCTCTCTCTCTCTCTCTCTCTGTTGGTCTTTGATTTCGCATAAATGTGAAATTCCTTCATTCCTGTTACATGGGTCATGTTTAAATCCTTAACTTCATATGAAATTCTACTTTCCTTCAATAACTATGAATCATTTTCCAACAAACAAAGTGATATTTCTAGGAAATATGGTATCATGCACATCATAATCATTGTTGATAAGATGTTTGATGATGATCTTACTTTATCTTCAGCAGCATATTATTAAAAGGAAGGTATGCTATCCCCAGAAACCTTGCATCTAACCAAGCTCTTTTTCCTAATTTCAAGGTCCATTTCCATATTGAGATGCAGGCAGGGGAGACGTATGTATACCAACTGGGTGAATGCACTCAAGACATCTAGCAATTTCATTGACAAAAGACTTGATATGACTCATCATTGATTGAGATGGCATCAGCCTCATCTTGGACATGATGTCAAATACACCGCTCACATCACACCATATAGCTCCATGACCATACAGCCATAGAACCAGAAGGGTGTTAAGTCTGTGTTCAAGGATATGAGTTAATGCCCTTCTGGCTCTACGCAGATACTATTTCTATTGCCTTCTGTGTGGGAAAGATATTATGGTACCTTGGACATAATGTTAAGTGCAGTATTTCTATTGGATGATAGCACCTCAGTCGGTCTGGAGCCAACGATGGCAGTACCATGATATTTAAATCATTAACAATCTCCTTATTAAATGAATGCTGTAATAGGTTCAATAAAACGATATATGTCATTAACCAGTACATTTGTTTATATTGTCTTTTGTCTGAATGAGTCTCTTCCTATCTGGATTGTGAGAGGAGTTATAATGAGCAATGGTATTCTATGAATAGCACATGTATGAGATGCTTTGGATTCCTGAAATGACTGGGGGTGTACAATGGAGCATCAATTTCACTACCAGCTGAGAATGAGAGAGAGAGAGAGAGAAAGAGAGAAGGTATAGAGATTATGTTTGTTCAGAAAGAGAGAGAGATAGAGAGCAGTGAAATAATCCAAGTGTAAGAGCAATTTAGCAAAGGAAAACTCTAATTTATATATATATATATATAAAAATATATATATAATGATATTTCATAACCGTGTGTTGGAAGAGCATGAAGAGAGATACAATGAATGAATTCCAGAGAAGACATTGGTAATGCATTGAATTCCAACTTAATGAACAAAGTGATTGTTCATTACCCTGAGGAAGATCCGTGAGGATCGAAAATTTGGTTAAAATAAAAAAAGTTGGAATTCAATGCATTACCAATGTCTTCTCTGGAATTCATTCATTGTATCTCTCTCTCTCTATATGTATTTATAATCTTTACATTGCGAGGAAAGAGAGAGAGAGGGAGAGGCTGGCAGGCAATACTACCTCAATATGACCTTGTAATATCAATGATCTGAATGGATGCCTTCAGGGAGAGATAGGATGACAGTCCCATCAGTCTATTAGAGTAGGTCTAACCAAATTCAATGAAGTAAACCATGCAAGTTCCAGGGTTGCATTATAATGTCAACGGTGATCATAATGCAAGAAAATGAAGAAATACATGCAAACTTTGTAGAAAGTGCATCATGATTGCTTTTTGTATGGGGCATAATGCTTTAGATTTATTTGATTACATCCCTTCAAACAGCCTATACCAGTGTTGTGAACGTGGCATCTTAAATAAGGACCTGGGATTTTGATGTGTGCTGATCCTATGATATGAGAGGCATCCTAACATGGAGTGCAATGTCATGTAACAGTAATTGCATACAATAGGAAAATTGTTGCCTGGGGCTTGACAGTCAATGATTAAACATCAATCAATCCTTTCTCTGTGACCCAAACTCTCTTCACCCCCCTCCCTCCCCTTGTTTGCATAGCATACCAATGACTCACATACAACACTCTGACTCATCACCCCAAATGACTCAAACAGAAATATGATTGCACCCTTTTTAAGCAATAATAGTTATATTTTCAACTCGTGATGATGTCCCAAACCAGTAAGCAAAATATGGGATCATATGATACAAGAGCCTATCATCACTTTCATTATGTAGCACCCTCTTTTCTGTTTTGTTAATCTCTACTTCCTTTATATTATGCATAATACTTTTTTTTATTGTTAAATTTTTCTTTTTTTCATGGAAGCTATCAAAATAAACTGTCCAAATGTGGAGTCTCCATTTCATATGAACTGTTCCAAAAGCTTTCAAGATCTCTCTGTTATTTGAATTTTGTTGTATGTGTTCTTACAAGGATGGATTACCTGAACATATCTATCTGCTGTGAGTCAAGTCATATAGCAGATTTCCTTTTTCTTTCCTTTTTTGTATAATTTAGTTTTTGTGTGTATGCTATAATTGTATAATATTATATATGTAAATATGTAGTGCAAAGGTGACTCCACCACAAGCCATGTGCTTCCTGGGACTCTTGCCTTCTTCCACCATGTTTTTTTTTTGTGTGTGTGTGAATGTACATTTTATTTTGTATTCATTTGATTATGAGAAGGAAATAAACGTATTTTGAATCTGAATTTGAATGTATCCCATTTCATTTAATTCCTTCCTGGCTCTCAACAGACAAAAATAAGTTTGTCTTGTAAGCATTGTTGTGAGAGAGTTGATCCATTTTCTCCTTTATGACAATACTACTTGTAATAGGATTTCAAAAAAAGAACCCAGAAATATTTTGCTTTTGTATCAAAAGGAACAGCAATGAAAGAAAGAAATCTGCTATTCGGATCATTGAATCTCTCTGTGGCTTTCTGTGTAAAGGTGACTTTCAGATTGAATAGAGCGTAACAAATGTGTAGGCCTATACTACATTAGACAGATTGTCTACCACATTCTCTCTGGAATATGTTCTGTCCTGTCTTCCTCGGTAGACCGGTCGGTACAAACGGCACGATATGATGCAGAAATCATCTAAAAAGTCAAGTTAAACAAAGTATAGGCCTACATACATACAATAACTTAGTAGAATATCTACAGTTGCCAAGTGTGAGCATGTAATAAGTATTTGGATTAATATTTATAGGTATTTACTGTTGATAAATGAAATGTGAAATAAATTCCAAGTCAAAGGTCATGGGAACTGTGGTTAATGATCATTATGATTAATCCTGGTTTGGAGACTCAGTAAACAAAGTAAAGAAAGAAAGAAAGAAAGAAAGAAAAGATAAAACAGTGATATAAAAATACATGGAAATTATTTCCATGTTCACTTTTCATTATTTTGTGGTTTGGTACTCTAACCACCACATCCTTATCTTTGACTGAGAAAAGGTTTATTTAAATAGCAGGAAATTATTTCATTTTTAGAATTTAGGTTTCAGTTGTGTTCGTCCATTTTTCTAGTTGAGTAGTCACCATGAAAGACTGGAATGTAGGTGCCTTTGAAATCTGAGACTCGACCGCTTGGTGACCCTTCAGCCAGCCAAACTGTGGCTATTTTTAACAATTGAAAAAAAAAATGGTTTCAGACATACCAAAAAGGATGACTAGGAGAATATGGATTTGTTTTATTTGATTTGGTTTATTGATTTCTTTTTATGATTTTCACATTTCCTTATAAAATGATAGCAATATCATAAACATGACAAAATCAATACATGATATATGATTCAAATAATTGAATTATATTGTAATGGTCACATAATTTGATAAAAATGCTTTTTACATAAGCAAGAATGTCACATAATTGCATGTTTTCACATGCTTATATAAAGAATGCATGAAAGCCTTTTGTTGACATGGATTTGATAATTCTCTGTATTACTACTGTATGAAATGTGAATTTGATTTATGTAAACATTTCAAGATTGTGTAAAAATGAATATAATCAATTATTTGACTGACATAGCTCACAGAATGTTCTTTGAAGATAAATCAGTGACCTACAAGAGATTTTATGGATATGGGATAGCAAATAGAAAGATTTTGCTCCTCACAATCTCTCTCTCTCTCTCTCTGAGTGTCTAGCAAATGAGACATGGTACATGATTTAGATTCCTGAGTAGTTGCTATCTAAATTGCCTTATGTTTCCTTTATTTCGGTCATATCTTCTCTTGGAATTCAAATAAACAACCTGTGTATAAAGATGATCGGGAATTTCAGAATCTCACTCTATTTTGTTATCATTCTAACCTTTGCCACTACTGTAGTGAGCATTCATTGAAATTCTCTCTGACATTGAATATGTTGTTGAACAAACACATTCTCATTATTGATAAACTGTGAAATGCACCTCCATATCTCCTCTAGACCCTTGTAGGGGGTGGAGATTTCTCCTTATACTGCCTGTAGAAAATTATTAAGCTTATGTTCTAAATGAAATATATGAGTGGCTATTTAATGATATTGCACATTAAGTGTTGGTTGGTTATTCATATCAAAGTTAGTGTATTGTGACTTTCAGGGAAAAAATGAAAATTTTATGAGGGAATATAGGGCAGGGGAATATGGCAGGGTTGATAATAAGAATTTGATTGTGTCAAGTAAACCAGACTAAACCAAACTAGAGGAGATCTTGCTTAGTGAGGGAGGAAACATAATCTTCTTCCAGGTCAACAGAAACATACTACTAGGTCACATTCCGCTAGAGGTTAGGCGGAGGTCAGACACTAAGGGGTCTATGTTGTCTGCATAGGTTAGTGGAATCGAGATAAAGGTTATATTTTGAAAAGCTTTTCACCTGTGGTTGAATAGTTCATGAATCATTCTGAAACGTTACAAGAAACATACTGGTACAATACTCTACCATTTCAAGTAAAATGATCATCACTGTGTAAATTTTTGCTTTCTCTCTTCTTTGTCGTGTTATTACCTTACTTACATATAGGCTTATCTGCAAGAAAAAATTAGCATGAAAAGTGCCACAATTAATTTTTAAAAATTTAATATCTTTTTCTTTTAGAAATACATGTAGATCCCTTTATGTTTTAATCTGAATTGAAATTGATGATATGAGAACACAGTACAAGATATTTCGTTATTTTACCATTTTAGGAAAGTATTTGTTTTCTTCGCATAGCTTAATCATTGCTTTGAACTAATTTGCTTCTTGTCATGTTAATTTTGGCTTTTAAATGTGGCCTTTAAAATGACAGTTTGCAGTTGGAGATATAATGATGAGGAAGAGAATCCCAATGGTGGTTTATCGATATCATGTCGTCCTGACCAAACAACTCAACATATCACTTATCTAGATACTTCAAGGACGTCCTGAATGACAACGTAACCTTGTATGTAACCTTCGGGCATTGACAAGCAATAACAAACGAAAGCAAACTCTGTGACGAAGCTAAACTTAATTAACTAACCACTTATCTCATTATTTTGATGAACAACACTAATGGGTTTTTTTAGTACCAAAGAGGAGTACCAGTACCCATCACGCAGTGATATTTGGTATTTTTCAATATTTAGCCAGGCTGCCATTGTAATGGGGTCTGGGAAATTGGTAGAGATGGTGCGACCATGAAACTACAAACCAAGGTTTGTAGCTTCGTGGTGCGACCCCCTAAAAGAAGCAAACACATCTGTTACTATTTCTTGCTGTCCTCATAAGGTCAAACTGGGAGCAATCTGGTGACCCGAAATGACCTCATTAGCAAATCTGTCAGAGAAGAATTTAGGGGGGAGTAACAACTAGTCTTCTAAACAGACCAGATATTGACCAGAGATTGGGGGGGGGGGGAGTAATGGGGCATACCTGAGTTGATTATTACTCAAATATCTGTTTAAAGGATCAGTTATGTCCGAATTCATATGATAATGTTAACCTCCTGAATGAAGGCAAAGCTAATAAGCTTGAGGTTCGTGCACATTGCAATATAGAAAAAGAAAACAAATTTTTATGAGAAAATCAGAAAAAGGTAATTGGTAGGGTATTCTAATGTATTCTTCAATTAACTTGCTTATTATTACTCAACTCTAGAAGGAATAGGTCCTATAATCCCCATTTGAAATTTGAATTACATACTACATGTAATAGCTTGCTAATTTTGATTCAAAGAATGTAATTTGTGGTGTGATAATAGTCTTTCATGTCTCAGCTTGAGACTATTGAGTCTGTGTAGACTTGGTGGTCAAGGACTGGCTTCAGATGAGTAGGTTTCATTATTTGACCAGGGAAGTGTAGATTTGACCATCTGGACTTTTGGTCAAGCAAGATAATCATATTTTAATATCCTATTTTATAAAAGATATATACATGTACATGAAATAACAAGATCTCATACATTTGCATGCCAATTTGGTTTTCATTTCGGGTACAATTTATATTCAGACTGAAGAGCCATCAAATATTAGAAAGGTAGACTTGCCTCATGTATTTGGACTATCAGCCTTCCAGTCAATGAATCTGAAATCGAAGGTTTGCCAGGCAGTCATGGGTAGTCACATACTGTTAATCACTGTTGTACTCGGCTTATGTCCCCACTTGCACATCTAGAAGATGTCAATTTTCTCTATACTCGAGGAAGTTTATGAAATTTGTTCCCCTAAAATTATTTGTAAACAGCAAAGTTTACATTAAAGGCTATTTGCCATCCATTTTCTTTAGAGAAAATTAATTACAGAAATTAATGATTACTTGGGTACAGGCCTGACCAGGCTCTTCCACATCCCTGGACTAACCTTGCTCTCCATGGCTTTTACCCTACAAACCTATTCACATCAGTATAGTACATCAGTATAGAGCAGGGTTATTATTTTTTTTTTGGGGGGGGGGAGGGTTACCATATACCTTTGTCAATCATTTTATTAATCTATCTATCAAATGAACAAAAAGTGCTCCATATTTGTAAAATAGTAAAGAATAATTGCTGTTTCTCTTGAAATTTATAACTTATGAAATGTAAACAGGCCATTATCTTTTGTGTTCGCCTCCTGTTAGTCAGGAGGCTAAGTAATGGTCAACTGGGCTCCGCTCGCTATTCATAGAAAACCGCTATTCCTTTAACACGCGTTATGAATAGCGGTCCTTAAGAATGGAGGTCCTTATGAATAGCGAGGTAATTATAACTTTCTTGAAATAGATTGATTTTGCAGAAAATATGATGTCAGGAAATTCTGTGATATGCCGAGGAAATTAGTTTCCATGATGGCACAGGAGTTGACCTTTTCATAAGCAGGATTGTGGGTTGAAAATCGTCTCAAAATAAAGTAGGTCAAATCGTTAATGCTCCAGATCTTTCCATTTATATACAGTGCACTGAAACAAGCAATTTGGGTGGGGGGAGGGGAGGGGAGGGGGAGGGGAGGGGGAGTGGTAAATGAGGAGATCTCGGTGAAAATTAGATAAACCAGTCACTATCTTGATTCAACAGGTAGTTTTAGGTGGCCAATCACATTTTGGTGATAAAAATACTGCTCTGATTTTGAATAATTATTGTTACTACTGAAATGACCTATTTTGAACTTATATTTTAGGCCTTATCGTAGAAACAAGATTTTTTTTAAAAGCAACGTCACCTATATGTACAAAGATACATAAGTATCTATACTTCGATATTGTGTAATAAGCAATATTCAATAGATATATTGTAACAGATATGTGAATAGCAAGATGGTTATTTGTATGTATTGAGATTGGTGACAGTGGCATGCCCCTCCGTCCCCCCCCCCCACCATTATTTAATTGCAAAAAAGGGGGAAGGGGGTAAGAAGGAGAGGAGAAGAAAGGGAACATGATATGATCCCTTTTACACCCTGTTAGTTCATCCACTAAGACCAGTAGCCCCCCACCCCACCCATGGTGCCAATGCCCCCTCAATGGCTTGGCCCACACTACACCACTGATTAATAAGACATGTGTTAAGATGAGATAGATTGAAATTGTAGAGATGACTGTGAAAGAGGAGAGAGAGCGTAGATTAAGTTCCTGAGAGATCAATAGAGATCTATGTTTCCATGCCACTCTCCTCCCATATAGATGTAGGGCTGAGTGCCTAGAGGTAAATGAACCCCAGAAATGGGAGAACTCATTTGCATAATTTTCATTTCCAATATCTCATCTTGTGAGTCATAAGCATGTCAGGTCAAAGTCTACCTCCAAGGCTTTATGTTTCTTATCTCAGCCGATCTCAAAACCAAGTCATTGAAATTATCTTTTCATTTCATGACTAAATTCATTGTGTTTATTCATGTTGTTATAATTATTTGAATGGAATAAAGAAGTTGACACTTAGCACTCCATTGGTGGAATAATTAAAAACCCTTTATGGGGGGTCTAAACACAGAATTGTAACTTTGTGTACAATATCCTCAAAGAAATATAAAAGAAAGGCAGATTTAGAGAGATAGAGAGAGAGAGAGGGGAGATGAGAGGATAAGAAAAGAGCTGATATACATGTAGGTGATAAAGATGGAGGCCCAATATCCCTGAGGAAAAACTTATAGTCTAATTTCTAAAGTTATAACAACATCAGGCATGTCAAAACTGCTGATTGCAAAAAAAACCTTATTTCCTACTTTCAGGTTCAGATTTAGATTCATATTATTCTACTGATGAATCAAAACCAAGAAAACTTGCCTCCACTGGCAAAGCAAAAATAAATGTATATAATAAATAACATCAGAAAATCAATTATATCACTGAAAAATTTATCAGGTCATCATATCTAGCATCTGCACTTTTTTTCTTGTATAATTCATAACAAGATAACACATGTATAAACATGTGTTTTGGGAAGATGCCAAGGTTATTGTGCAGGAAAACCAGCTTCCCATCAACAATGACATTAGTTCTATAAAAATAAATGTGTAGTCGAGGACTTTGGACACCTATCCATATTTCATAACTTTTGTATATCTACTGCCAATTGAACAATACAGACACCTATACCCAGAAGTTCAGCAATATAGTTTTATTTACATGATCACATCCTCATTTTTAGCATTCCATACCTGTCGTTTTATAATTATTAGGGCCTATACTTAGGTTCTGATGGGGTAGTGGGGGAAGTGGAAGGGTTTGGAAGAATGATTGTTTAGAAATATAAAATTGGTTTCATTGGATGCCACGGCAGTCGGTGATATCTTACATTTCAGTGCAATACAAAGTTCCATTAAATAATTCATCCTAAAGTTATTCATTCATTGAGAGGTGTCGTGGTCTAGTGGATATGTCACCGGGCTGTGGATCACATGGTTCGCGGTTCAAGTCCCGCCGCGGCACTAATATCCTTTGGCAAGACATTAATCTCTATTTGCCACTCTCCACCCAGGTGTTAAATGGGTACCCAGTAGGATGCGAATGTCACTGTGACTGGAATAGTATATGTGCGCCTGTAAAATGGCAGCCAGACTGGAATGCTCCCTTGTGGAGTGGAGAATGTGCACTAAATGTGCACTAAAGTGCAGAATCGTAATAGGATCCAATAACCGGGGTAATAATACACTGTAAAGCGCTTTGAGCAGTTAACTGGAAAGGCGCCATATAAATGCAGATTATTATTATTATTATTATTCATTCATTCATTCCTTTATTCATTCATTCATTTATATGACTCATTTATTTTTTAGTTGTTGACAATATAAGATATCCTGTGCAAAAAAAAAAAAAGTCCTGACATTCATTCATAAAATGTTAATTTGAATTTGAATTCCGTTGAAATGATGTTTCCTATACACAATTGTCAGAAAATGTTTATAGTATTACAATGTAATTATGATCCTGACATTAAGTCAAATGATAACCTTCAACAATCGAGTAATACAGTAATTTGTGGAAGATGAAATATGTTGGATGATATGTCACACCGGGATGAGACAGTTTGCTTGATGTAAAGTGAGATCATAATTTACATTGTAATATCATAACATGCACTTTGCATGCCAGTTACATAAATACTGTACCGTACTATACTTGTGACAATTTGAAATGAATTTTGTTTAAAGCAGGCAGCAAATATCAAGGACATTACCCCCCCCCCCATACACACACACGCACACACAGAGTCTTGTATTGCTTTATTTCCGAGGACAAGTATTGTTCCTCTATTGTTCCTCCGTCCTCGGACAGTCGACGGAATAAAGCACAAATTCATTGTTCGACGTTCGAGGACTATTGTCCGGCTTCCGAGGACCATTGTTGTCATGATTTTTTTTTTGTTCTCTGTCCGAAAATGTCCTCGGACATACGGCTAAACACGCCCACACACACATTATTTGATTGTGTAAAGACATGAAAGATGTGCAGTGTCATCCTTTATTATACTTTATTATACTATGACTTCTTTAATTGTAAATTTAAAAATTTGTCTGTCACCAGTCATGAGAATGTTGTTTCCTCAACCAAACCAGCCTCCAGCCTCCCCTCCCTGTAGGCCTAGGGAGTGAACTTGGTACATGAACAGGTAAAGCCTGACAGAATACAAATACTTTTTCTTATTCTTACAGATTTGAAGGATCTCTGGTGCTTGTTACTTTCCCTGAATCATGGACTCTTCATATAATCTAGAAAAGTCTCCTATTCACAGTGAGGTCTTCCACCAACCAGTGGCGTAGCATGGATCTAGACATTGAGGGGGCACCGGCATCATTGGGGGCACTGGTTATATTTGGTGAATGAAAAGCAAGTCCATTGCAGGGAGAGGGTATGGGAGGGGTCTAGCAGCTTCTTTTCACGTCCCCCCCCCCCCTCTCCCTCCCTTCCCCCTTCGTATCGCCATTTGATGGGGGCACACCCCCCCCCCCAGCTACGCCACTGCCACCCACCTCCCTGCTCCAAGAAATGAAGAGATAAGAACAAGTTCATTCCTGTTTCATGGAATCGCCTCTTGTTTAACATAATAGCTTGGCTCGCTGCCCATAGCTACCAGCATAGCTAGTTTACAGATACAGACCCAAGATTGATAATTATATAGATGTTATGAAGAAAGAATTTGGCATAAGCTGTCCAAAAAGCACGATTTGTCACATTTTGTTTAAATGAATCATATGATTGTATGAGCCATGGAATGTCTTTCCATAGTGCAAAAGGGAAGTCATTATTGATATATTCTTGAGGCAAGTGTCCCAAAGTTACTGTTTTCACAAACTATTTCAACACCTGAAGGTTTTCCTCTGAAATGTTTACAGAGCTATGGACCTGCTTCCATTACTAGGAAAATTATGAGAGATTATGATGACATTTATTTGTCTCATCAGTACTTCATAATGAAAGTCTCACCAGGGACCACCACCTCCCTGGTCTCACCAAGGAGTTATGTCTCTGGATAATGAAGAAGAGTGACAGAACACTTTCTTTGTGCTAGTCTTGTTATAAAGTTATATGTCATTCGATATGCAAAGTATCAAATGTACATGTATCATAATTATTCAACATTGTTTAGGCTGATTAGAAGCAAGTCACTTTCTGAAGAGGAAATATGCTGTTAAATTCTTCTTTTGTGTGTGTGTATTGGTGTGTGCTTGATCAACAATAGTATAGATAAATGCAAAAGAGGCCCACACAATAAACAGTCTGTCACTTATTTTCTTTTTCTTTTTTTGGTTGTTGTTTTTGTTTTTGTTTTTTGTTTTTTGCTTTTGTTTTGTTTGTTGTTGTTTTTGTTTGTTTTCTTGTTGTTGTTGTTGTTGGGTTGTTTTGGTTTGTTTGTTTGTTTGTTGGTTTTTTTTTTTTGGGGGGGGTAGGCCTACCTGGTATGAAGGTATTAGTTGAATGAGTACCAAAATAAAGTAGCGTAGTTATAAAGTTGGGTTAATATCAGATATGAATGCCATAATTCAATCCATTATAATTATTTCTATTACCTGAAACCACATTTACATGTAAATTTCATATATCACAATCCAAGCACTTTCACTTTCAATTTGTCAGTTTGGTACACTTTGGAGTTTAATTATATTATTCAGGCTTGTGGTATACAACCCAAAAGATCTTTCCAGTATGTCACTTGCTTCTCTCAAGGATTTCTATGAAGTTGAACGAGCAGTTTCCAGTATAGTACATATATAATTGAACAAATTGTCAGCAAATAACCAACATATTGCCTTCACAATACCTTCACAAGCAGTTAATGCAGTCATTAATTTATTTCAATGAAGCGTTTGCATTATGCGTCTCACCTTCATTTGATTTAATCTTCCTAATAGGACACATCTCCAAATAAGGTCATTCCTAGGTTTCTTTTCTACATACAAAAGAAAAAGGTCATACATTGTGCAAGTCAGGGAGGCTAAGTAGTGAACCTTGGACCAAGGAGATTGTTTGCATTCTAGGCAGTTTTCAGGAAGAGAATTTCAATTTGATTTCAGGAAATAGGGAATACCAAATTGCGAAACAACCATGCAACCTACGTGTCAATGAGAGGTGACTCTGATTAGATGTAGATTTAGGTTTGCAATTATAAACCCACTGAATTCCCTTATTCCCCTGAATGACATAGAGGAACAAACCATTCCCGGAGGCAATAGATTAATCCTTTTAAATTTCTGTATAAAATAAACGTACCAATCATATTTTTCCTTCTTAAGACTCCCTTGTTATACTTTTAAAAAGGTTGACACGGAAAGTGTTTATCATTTATTAGCAGGTGATGGCTACATCATATCATGTGCTTCGAGCAAGAAGGGCAATAAATCACTAAACCCTTCTGGCTTCTTAGGAGATTATCCAGAACATTACACAGTGAGGAAGGTTTAGGCCTAATGCAATTAAGGCCGATATCATGTACCTATAGACATTGACAGAGCAGTAAAACAGGGGGCTCAGACAGAATCCCAGAAGACATGAACAGAATTAAAGAGGGTTGTGAAGAAATAACACTATAAAGAAAAACAAGGCTCTCGAAAAAGCAGACCTGGAGAAAGGGAGAAAGTAGAGAAACAGACGATTGAGAGAGAGAGAGAGAAAGAGAGAGGGGCAGGGGGTACATAATACACACAGATGTAGTAAGAGAAGGCTATACATACGGACAAAATAATATACATGCAAAGAGAAGTGACAGAGCATTGTATAGAGGGAACAACAGAGAGATTTATTGAAAAGGCAAGATCTGGGGTAAAGGTAAAATTGAAAATACTTGACTTTCAAGGTGAAATTTTCTGTGTCATTTTAATTGTCTGCTTTCCAGCAAAGAAATGAAGATTGGGCTGTACCATGGAAAATTATTCTAATGACTTTAACAGTAGTAGTAGTAGTAGGAGTTATAGTTATAGTAGTAGTAGTAATAGTAGCAGTAGCAGTAGCAGCAGCAGTAGTAGTAGTAGGAGGAGGAGGAGGAGGCAGAGTATAGTAGTAGTAATAAGAGGAGGAGGAGTAGTAGGAGTAGGAGTGATAGTAGTAGTAGTAGTAGTAGTAGTAGTAGTAGTATAGTACACAGTTCATTATATACTGTAAACTTTTTTCCCTTTATGTTGCATTTATTTCCTAGGAGATCCTAATTTTGCTGTTCATTTAATTTTTCATTTAAGATGTCATTGTCAAACCCCCCAAAAATCAGGTTAAATTTCTGTCATCAATGATTTGTTGTTCTATGTATTGTTTACCCTCATGGATATCTGTTATTACTTTGCATTGTTCTTCTTCAATTTTTATCTCATCGAAAAGCAACTTCAATCTAAAACATTTGGTGAAATCTAACATATTTTGTGAAAATGTAATGAGGAGTCTGTAAATCTAGACTACTATCCTTACTATTGATGTGGGGGGGAAACCCGTGGTATGTTACTACTGTTTTCCCTCCTGTTTCCCTGTCTTTCTGTACATTGTATAATCCTTGGTTAGGGGGTTCCTGGAGCAACAAGAATAAGGGGATTTCCCCTACTAGCTGTAACTTTGTAAGGTACATGTAAATTTGGTATTGGTGCCCCAGTTCCCTCTTGTTATCACTATTATTGGAGCTTAGTTATAATGAATTCATGTTAGAGTGGTTTATGTTATTGAATACTTAACTAACCTTACATTAATTCTGTGTTAAAATTGCACTTAGAAAACTGTTAAAAGATTATGTGCAAGCTTTGTTTTGATATGTTTTCTATGTCCACATGGCTACAAAAGGTTTAATTTAGAATGGATTAAAAATTGTGTTATTATTTATAGCACAGGGGTAAAAGTTAATGAATAGTTACATGTCGTTCATAATTCCAAAGGTTCATGATTCCGAAAATGAAATGAAGGTTCATAATTCCGAAAATTAAATAGGGTTCATAATTCCGAAAATTTAATAGAACCTACATCATTTTTTTTTCAGAATTACGAACCTTCGGAAAATTGAACCCTATTTCATTTTTGGAATTAGGAACCTTCGGATGAACGAACCTTCAGAATACCAAACCTTCAGAATTATGAACCTTCTGAGTAGTGCAACAATATGTTCGGAATTATGAACCCCCTGGTATGGGAAATTTATGTTTCGGAATTAAGAACCTTCGAAAATACAAAACTTTGGGAAAATGAGTTCCCCCAGTAAGTAAATATTCCAATCAAGTATTTTTTTTCAAGATTTCTTAATTCCCACGTCATCTCTATGCAGTTCCCCTTCATTTTTGACTGAAGCTTACATGTCATCGTACATAATATATTTTCAACATGAAAACAAAACATTTTGGAAGCGAATGATTTATATTGATATTCCTAGTCTCATAGTACAGTTAGTATCTGTGAGAAATTATTTACAAAAATACAAATGAACAAACATTCAAGCATTAAACAGATGAACTGTGATTTATCAGAATTTCCTTCCTCGTGTAGCAAATTAAACAATAACTTCACACTTCCTGGTTTTAATCTGTAAAGGTTAATTTTCTCTGTGATGAAATAACAAAACTTCTTCCTAACTTTGAATAGGGCCTGTGAAGGATTTCAACATTTAGTAATGATATCTGAACATTCTACAAATGCATTGATGTAGGCCTATGTATTATAATTATGCAAACCCTTAAAAGTAAGATAAAGTAAAATAAAGTTTTAGTAGATGTTTAGCATTAAATGCATCTTGTCTTCAATATTGCATAAAAGCATTGACAATGTCCATGTTGAAAGTAACTCTAAATTGATCTGTACCTATTCAGGAACAAACATTGTAATTTCTTTAATCCCTGCTCCATTTTCATATTGTGTCCCCTTAAAAATTCGTAATTGACATGAGGAGGTCATTTCTTATCTCCCTAGCAACACCTGTGGCTCAGACCATAGCAACACCTGTGTCTTACATCTGTTTTATAAATAATATCTCCAAAGATGAGTAACCATCACTTTCCTCTTTGAAGGCTTATAATCTCTTTAACTCTTTATCATCCCAATCATAATCTTTTGTGATTTGTAATGTTGTGTGTGTTCGTTGTAGCAGTTGATGGGTTAAATGAGATATTTCGTCATGCTAGTGGATTACCGCTCCGGTAAGTACTCAGATCCTGGAGAATACTGACCTGGGATAGAACTCCTAAAAGATGATTCTGTCTTTAGTCTTGACTTACAGACAAGAATGTCATTGATATTTTTACAGTTTATAGTTTAGATTAGTGTACCAAAACAGGGGCGGATACAGGATTTGTAAAAGAGGGGGCACAGACTTGGAGTTGTGTGCTTAAGGTATGCCACTTGGGTTTTAAAAGGTGGGGGAGACACAGGCCTGATGTGCCCCCCCCCCCCTGCACTGCAAAGTAGAACATTGATTCTATCATGCTTTTAATTGCCTTCAAAAAAAAAATAGCCAGTGATATTCATAAATAGCTCAAGTAGGTGATGGTGTTTTTTTTACCTCAATCCGTTCTCCAACACTTGGTAGTCATATAGAATGATCAGGGTAATTACTTCGTGATTTTCACACATGAGTAGGAGAGATTTCCTGAGAGCTATCCTTTTCAGTGACATACTCTGATGGTTATAATTTTGTCAAATATGTATGCTCTAAATCATGGACTATGCAACTACTTTTCAGTAGAGTATGCTGGACTGAAGAATAAGACCCAAAAGGACACTCATGACTGCTGAACCCGATGGGAAAGTACCATCTGGCTTTCCTCTGTGCTATAAATAGACATTACTATGGTCCCTGAGGTAGTGAGGTAGTCCCAGGCACCAGCTATCATAGTGGATTATCAATGTGACCTTGTGTCATCACAACAGGAAAAATCTTATGAAATACCAGCAGGAAAATCTGATGAAATATCTCCCTCGTCTATACTGGGTTGCATTCACGAATGATGAAATGCTGCCAAACATTGACATCACTCAGAGAACAGGTCTTGCTTTATAACACATCCATGTCGAGACAAGCTCGACTACTATTTTCCACCTCACTGGTTTATATTTATACTATAGGCTTGCTGTTAATTCCATGATAATACTCGACTATATTCAACTTATGTCGAAACAGGATATATATACATATACATGTATATATTTGCTCTCCAGATTCCAGTTATACAACAGACGCAACTACGATTATTCCATTGTTATTAAATACGTTATGACACGAAGTGGACCTGCACTGGGTAAAGTCCATTCAAAGCCAGGGGAGCGTTTCTTCAAGCGTTTTGTCAGTGAATTTTTTCCAACAACTGTTGTAAGCTACTGAAATCCTTGCATCTGATTGGCTGAGAGGGTGCGACAAAAAGATTTTTTACCCAGACCTCAGTGGGGGGAGGGTTATGGGGTCCAGTTTCCCTCCATAATTCTCTGACAAGCAAAAAAAAAAGGTCATCATTCTAAAAGGGGGCAGGGGGCACAATCAAGAAAATGGCGGATCGTCTATGGTCATACTTTCCTTCCAAAGGGGGGGGGGGGGGCACGGGCCAGAAGTGCCCCCCCCCCCCCCCCCCGGATCCGCCAATGCAAAATAGACTGTAAGAAGGTATGTAAGGCAGCAAGATGATATAGATTATAACCGTTCATATATTTTTTTCCTTTGTTGTTTAATATCAAAGAGATCTGGAAAAGGTTATTGTGTGATGTGTGGAGGCTATTTACAAAAGCATAGAGTCACAAGAGCTTCATAATGCAACAAGGTAGCAATAAAACCTTTATACATGTATTTATTTTTTAAATATAAATTATTGCGAAAGTATGCATGCGTGGGTGTGCATGGAGGCTTTATAATCATATCCATTATTAGTTTTAAAGATTGTGTGAAAGTGATAATAATATCAATAAAAACAGAGAGTAAGGACAAGTGAAAGAAGAAAGAGAAAGTGATGATTTACCTATCTCTATTGTCTCGTGACCCTCATTATCATTCATCCAATTACTACTGACTGGCAAATTACAGAACAAGTACATTTCACTTTCATTCTTCATTTCAAGTGCAAATGAAAGTGGCTGAATTTGCTACACAAAGCTATATATATATTCAAGAAGCTTGAAAATGCACTTTACAATATTTCTGGCATAACAGAGTAATTACGAGATAGTTTTCTTTTTTTTTTTTTTTTTTTGTTTTTTTGTTTGAGAGAAATGCGGTGTTTTCTTCTTTGTCTTGCCGTCTTTAACTCTATGGTTGATTTTCCTGGTCATAGCCCTGAAATGTTGAAAATACATTTCATAATGTGACAAATAAGACAGGGAACTAGTTTAAGTCCTAAGGGTATATGCACATAGAATTTAATTTTATAGTAGGCCTCTTTGTATTCTATTCATAGTACTAACGCCTGTTGCAGATGTCAGAATGAATAGTCATGATAACATTTGGAATAGTGCCATCTCTGCATCCAAAATAAATATATTATCTAATCTGGAATATTTTAGATAATTATTCACGGAGGCCTTGGGTACCAAAAATAAAGTACCACACTTACTTTAAACCAGAACGCTTGAACCAATCATCCAAATGGAAATGGGGAACTATGCAAACTTGGGTATTGCTTGACCAATATTTCTTTTTATGTGTTTTCGATAAATCAAAGGAATAAAAATGAATGCCTATATGTTCATTAATATACATGCTTCCAGTATTACCTGTATGGCCAGCTATAAAAGAATGTATTTTCAAAGCTGACCAGTACATCTAAACTTGTCGGGGTCATCCCAGTTGACCCACAGCCCATGAGACCGACAAACAACAATACGTTATAGAAAAAGGTTCACGGTCCATGAGATCGGCGACACAAATAAAAATACATAATGGAAGATAGAAAAGTGTCGGTCTCGTGGGCCGTCGGTATAGTAAGCCTAAAAAAGGTGGGCTGTAGCCACATTTTGTAACCAGCAAATCTTTCATATAATCAAATCAATCCATTGTCTGAATCAGTATAAACGCATGAGTATATCTTGATTATCCATATAATGAATACATTGTCATAATCAAAACCTATAATACTATTATGGGGAATTCTAACTATACCTAACGGTCATTTGGGGAAATTCCGTTAAGTCCGTTATTTCAAAAATAGTAGGTTTGTTTCCTCAAATATAGGCGGGAAATCCACCTACCACTACAATTCCTAACAAGCTAGGTTGCAGAGATCAAGTTTGGACATGATTGTAAGGAAACAAGATTCCCCGGAAACCATTCAGGATATAGGGCAGGACATTATTCTGCTAAATCAATATTGATGAATACAAAATAAATGAAAGAAAACTAGCAGATTTCCGGGATCCTATAGTTAATGATTACAATAACCTCTCAGGACTTTCTAATTCATTTTCAACCGCGATATATAAGGGAATTCTAAAGCTACCATGTGACATGATTTGCAAAAAGAGCAAGAAATTCATCATGTGAGAGGTTCATTGTTTTTATTTGAACAGGACAGTACAAACAATAAGATGATACAAATTCCACTATATACTGTTTAAAAAAAAACACCACTGAAGATGACATCTCTTTTAAAGAAGCATGTTTCTAGTTTCATGGCTATTATTTTAAATATGCATTTTAATTTTCACAGAGCAAGGAGATTGTTTTTTTCTCAATTTTTTTCTTTCAAGTACCATTAGTTTCATGTTCGGCTTCCTAATTTCAGTAACCGTCTTGGTCACAAATAATTGTAATCAGTCTTTATTTCAAGGAAAATCGAGAATATGAGGAAATAGAAGTTTGAATGAAACATGAAGTAAGCCTGTTTAAAGGTACACGTGAACATTATGTAATTTGCTTGTATTTAATCTGTTTTGAAATGTAAGAAGTTTCAAGGGTGTGGTTTATTGTTCGGAAAGAAGATTTTTACATACCTTGTACTTTTCCCTTAAAAAAAATTGTTGATGTTTTCAATGTGACTTCAATATTTTACAAAATATGCTTGAGTCTCGCAGTAGTAGCCTTAAGCTTGCAGTACTAGTTTTTGTATCAGATTTCACACAGAAGTGTTGGCTTGTAATTGTATTAGTTATCTTGATTGATCAAAAACCATAATACCTCTTCCTGGTTTTTAGGAAGACATAGATATTGCAGTATGAGGGAAAGTTTCGACCCTTCAATCACGGGAGCATGAACATGTATTCGCTACTATGTGGAGCTTGATGCGATTAAACTGATACGCTGGGGGAACCCCGTTATGGTCAACCCTTTCCCCTTTTATAGAAATTATTCATATCAAAGCCACCAAGGATACAGAACAAAGCAATCGATACTCATTTAGGTATATCAGGTCATAACTAATCTAGCAAAACAATTAACAACGATTTCAAATATAAAAGTGAAGTGCTTATTACAATTTTCTCTCTCCTTTGCACCAGTTGTGTCTCCTTTCATATCCCCCACCTCCTCTTTTTCTCTATATATGTCTGTCTGTATCTCTCTCTCCCTCTCCCTCTGTCTCTCTCTCCGCTCTCTCTCTCTCTCTCTCTCTCTCTCTATCTCTCTCTTTATTCCACTCTCTCCACTCTCCCCCTCTCTCTGCCTCTGTATCTCTCCCTTTTACCTCGGTTTCCCTCCTTCTTTTGCCCCCCCTTCTATCTCTTGCTCTCTCTCTTCCCTTCACCATACACCTTTTTTCCCCTTTACTCTCTCTGTCGATGGAGCTGTGATATTTCTGCCCCTTTCTCCCTCTCTTTCCTTATCCATCGTTCCCTAAATAAACCTCATTTCTCTTATTTGAACTTCCTGCCACTGATCATTTTTAGAACCGCCGTCCTTGTATTGATTGTCAGTAGCATCTGTGCTGATTTGGTCTCTTCGGTCTATAAATATATTCGCTGAAGTTAATATGGACATTTTTAAAATACTAAATATTATTTTTTTGTAGTGGTAAAATGAGAATGAAGCAGACTTCTGTATGAGTATAGTCTCCTGTTTCCTTCCAAAAGCCTCATAACATTTTATTCAAATCATCTTATGTTCGGTAATCTAAATGTTACGATTATTTAGTCGCCTTAGAGTTTGTGATTAATATTATTTCCAACAACTAAATTATATATCATGCTTGTATATCTTTTTTTTCTTCTTCTTTTTACTTCGTTCAAATTTCTTAGCATTGTTTAGACATTCATGAAATGGTTGTATATGTTCTGAAATGGTTGCACTCACTGTCACATACTACATTTCAGACATCAGGAGTAGAACAGAGGTGGCTATTTCTGTCAGTGAGACATTTATTCCACAGTACTATACCAGTGAGATAATTAGTACTACAATATCAAATACTGACTGTACTGTATGGTAATTAGTACATTTGTCATGAGTTCATTCAAAAGAAGGCTGACAACTGACCTAGATCATTGTAAATGAAACCATATTACTCTTGTAACCCTATTAAGTGTGTTATAATAATGTCATTCTCTGTCTCATCTCCCTCTCTCTTTTTCTTCTCTTTTTCTGTTGCTTCACCGCTCTCTCTCTCTCTCTCTCCTCTCTCTCTCTCTCTCTTTCTCCATCCCTCTTTCTCTCTCTTTCCCTTTCTTCCTTTACATTTTCCTGTACGGTATCTATTGCTTTATTCACCCACCCCCACATAATACATTTTTTTTTTCTCTCTCTCTCTCTCTCTATCTATCTCTAACTTTTCTCTGTTATACATGGTATGCTATATTCACACACCCAGCCCCACAAAATGTATCTTTCTCACTTCTCCCTTCTCTCTCTCTCTCTCTCTCTCCCTCTCTCCCTCCTCTCTGCCTCTCCCTTTCTCTTTCTAAAACTTTGCTTTTCCATTTCAACACCCCCTCTCTCTTTACATCATCACTTTCATTTTCAGCCCGATCCCTATTCTCCCACTCGTTCTCTCTCTTCCTATATCATTCTCCCACGCACAATTTTTTTTTCATGTTCTCTGGAATCTCATCTCTCTTTCTTTTCCCCATCCGCTATCATCATCTCTTCTTATAGCCTCTGTTTTCCACTCCTCCACATACCCACCATAAGTTAGGGCGCTCCTTTCAGCCGTTGCTAAGTAACTCCTCCTCTACACGTATTGGCACAGCTGTAGTCCTAATTTTCTTTGTATCGTCATGGTGATAAAGGATTCGTTAGCCGGAATATTTCAGATTCTCCAGATATCTTGTATTTTAATAGAATGACAGGATGCTTCATTCTATTGCCATGTTTTTTGCTTCCCGGAATCTCTCTATTTAGATCCAAATTTGGCCACAACATTGATCTATCAATAAAATGCTATTGGAGGAGATTCTAAAAGAAAAAATGATTGATCCATAGTGAATAATGTCTTTAGAAATCCTTGACTCATACATATATTAGTGTTTTTGTTGAAGAATACTAGTATGTGTTATGCTGTTTTTGCATCAGTATACATGTATCTTAATTTTACTTCACTTTTCTTTCATTACAATTACCACTCGATGATATAGAGCTAATACAATATACCTATAGTCATTGATTACTTTCCGAAATATATAGTACGACTTTATTTTTTCTAATACTGTGACTTGGATTTTAATCTGAATTTTCTTTCTTTATTCAGCACATTCTTGGAACTATTCCTTGCCAACCCCCAACCCCCACCCATCTCTCTCTCTCTCTCTCTCTCTCTCTCTCTCATTTGTATGTGTCACTGCACTCTTTTTCCCTTTCTCTCGCTTTCTCCATGTCTCCTTTTATTTTCTTTCTTTTCCTTCTTTTTTTGTCCTTTCTCTGTTTCCTGGGTATCCTTCTCTTCAGTCTCTCCTTTGTTTCATTTCCTCTCTATTGTTATTTCACTTTTCCTTCACCCCCCCCCCCCCCCACCTCCCCCATCTATGAATATCCCCCACTGCATCTCCCAAGATTCTGTTTCTTTCTCTCCTGACTGTCCACCACCCCGCGTGGGAAGATGAACTTACTTTCTCTGATAGTCGAAAAACACTTATAAGCCTCCCACTCCATTTTCTGCTAAGACATGTTCTTTCTCTTTCACTCCATTTCTATTTCTGAACTTCTAACTAAACAGGTCTCGATCACTGTCTTTTACATTCGTCTCATTGTTGTTACCATGACAACTCTCCCACTCATTTAGTCATTATCTGTTTTATTTTATGTAATACTTCCCCAGATACGCTTTGTGACAGGCTGATAGCTCTATACTCTATCATTACCATGTACAAAGTCAATTACATTTGAACCGTGTACCCAATACTGGAAAATATAAATTTAAATTCTAGGCTCTCACTATTATGGTAATTCTGACATTCACAAAAGTCACAAAATAAATTGTAAGGGTAGGTTTTGTTTATTAATGCTTCAGTTATGGTTATCAAGAAATGTATTACATGTATATGAAGGATTCGAAAACGAGCGTGAATGTACCTTGTTCAGTTATTTTGCACTATGCAGTATGTTTGTTTATTTATGGATTGCATGTTATGGAATGATATCATTTGTATTGTGTTTATTGTCATGTTGAATTATATTGTGTAATTAATGCTTAATTTATAATATTCATTTTGAAAAACTGAATCAAGGAATAAAAAAGTATTAAAAGGAAAAAAATGAAGCTGGTCATGGTTTTGCTATTCTATAAGGATAAGCATTCCCCACCACTGCGGGCCAAATGAAATAAATTCTTAGTTTCAAATCTCCTCATTTTGTTATTTGATATTTTTGTTCTAGAATTAGATAAATAAGAATATGAGGACATCTAGAAAATGAAGTCACAAAAAATGATCAATATATTCATAATGAAATTTCCCTTTGTTTTGAGCCTCTGGGTGCATGTACAAATGAAACTAAATTTAGGGCAAAAATGTGTTGAAATATAAACACAAAAGCAGTTTTATGTGTGGGTAAAATATCAAATATTAAATAACATGGAACCCTTTTTTCCTCATTTTCGAAAAATCAGGACAAGAAACTGGGAATTAATTTTACTTTGCCTTACCATAAGGATGCTATACCAATTGTTTTTCTCCATACACGAGCTGATTTAAGGTTAAACCAACCTGAATAGTTCATTTATCCATGGAGAACCTATAGTTTCAACCTCTTTTTGTGTACTGCAATTATGAAACAATATTAATAAAGAAGTTTGAATCAATCAGGTCATTAAAAAATAGATTTCATGATGACAGGAGTTTTGTAATGTTTTAATGAGATAGCCAAGGTTCATAAATCAGTAGGCTAACTCTACCACACTTAAGTTAGTTAATTTATCAAATATATTGCATAAATTGGAACAAGATCATGAAACATGTCTTTACGGAGGGTGTTATGTTGGTTACTTGTTGTTTTTCCGAAGGTACATAATTCTGAAGGTTAGTTTTTCTGACGGTTCGTAATTCCGAAAATGAAATAAGGTATTAGGGTTCATAATTCCGAAAATGAAAAAGGGTTCATATTTCCGAACGTTCGTAATTCCGAAAAGTTATGTAGGGCTCTATTGCATTTTCGGAATTACGAACCTTCGGAATAACGAGCCTTCGGAGTACTGCATCAAAATAATGTGCGGAATTATGAACCCTATTTCATTTTCGAAATTACGAACCCCCTACTATGTGAAATTTGTGATTTGGAATTACGAACCTTCGGAAAAACGAGTTCCCCTGGTTATGTTGATGCATATACATGTAGGCCTGTAAAATAAACGCTATTGTAATAATTCTGACAGTCGGAATTGAAGGTATGTTATCATTATTAGTGAGACCAATGCAAGCAATTTCTTGACCATTTGGGTGTTTGCATGCAATTGGCATTTACTTTCCTTGTTGAACATGCCTTTTCTCTTCCCGTCCGCCTTTCTTCCTCCATATCTAATTGTTCAAAAGTCTGGTAATGAAAGACTACATTCTATAGTACCAAGTTGGCTGTCATCATCATAGATGTACTTTCAATTCCACATTGGAGTTGAAGAGTTCATATCTTTCGTCCCCCCCCCCCCCCCCCCACCTCTTCAAGGAACTGGCAGTACGAGCCATCGCATTGATATGCTAATGGTTTCACACTAAAAGTAATCACATCTCGTTTCACTGGTACTGGCATTTCGAATCCTTGCTTTCAGATGAAGGCATCAACTTTATTTAATTGCTGGTTCGATAAACTCAGACTAAATTCAAAGAATTATTTGATATATGTTATTCATCTCTCTGATGATGATGCTGGTGTGTAATTAAGTGTAGAAGGTTGTCATGAGAGGCGTTTGTAATGTTAAAGCAAGGAGTTATCACACGTCTGTGATAACTCCTTGGTTAAAGCAGGGAAGTGTTGCATTTCCCTGGTTACTAATGGGTTCTATCACACCATCACCCATTCTTCATCACGTACAATTTATTCATGAACCGTTACCAGAGCAGAACTCGTTATCATTATCATCCTGCCTAGACTTACATATGGCATGATATTCAAATTCCTTACCACAAATATGCAGATTCATGGTTTTTGCTCTGGTAATCTATTTTTGTTCTTCTTGTATAAAACTCAAAAGTCAAAAGGACCCATGCTTCCTGCATAACGCACAGACTGTCAGACAGACAAGGTCACGTACAAAACCTCAAATAGTTATAATATACACAATAGCTTACAACTCGCTGCTTCAAAGATGACATCTAAATATTTGCAAAAGGAGAAATAGAAAGCCAGCCAAGGCCAAATTTTTTTGATTGTGTGGAATGTTTATTCAAAGCCGCTACATCCAATATTTGATGACAAAAGACCATAACGTCAGTATTACTACCCCCGCCTAGCAACAGCTTGTTTACTGCGAGACATGTATCGAGACATGTATCTAAGAATGATTCATATTGATTATGGATACCAATCACACGATTTTAGATATGGTGACATTGCATCACCTTGGTAACCGTGACTGGTTTTCCTGTGGGGTCCTGGTTTAAAGTTCATAGTTTCTGTTACACGCCCATAATGTTTGTTTCACCATTGGAACGAACGGTAATGAAGCCGAGGTCTGAATTGGTAGACTAATTTCGTAGTAAAGCAATGGTGTAAACATGAACTTGACTACCAGTCTGTGTCCGTCACGTGACAATACAGGAAGCTCACTACCACCCGTCTTTAGGAGTTCTGTGCTCACTACCCATGGAATGTAAACACAAGCCGTAGTAGTCTATAATTCAAACCTTACGCTATGCCGTGTTAGTCTGCGTGTTCAGACTCTTGAATACTGTATTTTCATTATTGCTTTAGTGTATATTTTTCAGCATTGGCGTGCAATCAACAAAGTCGAATGTACCATTAACTGATGATGATATGGGTACCTGTTATGGAGGTGCGTACTAATAACACTCCATGCAGATATTGTATCATAAGAAATGTGCCGGTCTCGACAATTTGAACTAAATGAAAATGTACACAGTCCCTAAACACAATACTATTGAGTATGGCAAATTAGACCTGATAGTAAAGACATAATTATTTGTATAGCAATGCAATAATCTAAAAGTCATATTTGCCAAAAAAAATTATTATGCATGAATGGCAGTGAACCTAATTTCATTATGGGAAAATGAAACTACAATGTGTTTGTATCGGAGACTATCTCATCGAATATTTGATGGATTGTTCATGCTACTCATTGTGTTAGATAATACAGCTGTAAAGTAATTAAATTCAGACTGGACCACATTGAAGTCTTTGATGGATATCATATTTCTATTTACCTCATTCACATGCATAGGGCCTTTCTATTGTATGCTAACTGGATTTGAAGTGCACATACCTTCATGGTCAGTGCTTTTTAAAAAGAGCTATACGCTACGTCTTCTCTTGTGCAATCATTGTCATCATCAAAATTGTTCAGAATAAAATGATAGCTCACAAAACTAAAAGTATTCATTTTTTTTCAGGAAGCGTGTTTTATCTGCTTTTCAACAATTCTAATTTTGGTCAAAAACCTTTAGGCAAGGTCTGAACCATCTGTAATATAGACTATATTTACATCTAGGTTCTTGGTCAAGCTGATCTAGGCTTTGCACAACTCTCCATGAAGAGATCATGATGCTTGCAGATTATAATCTTGCAGATTATAATCCAAACTTCTCACCTAACTGTTTGCATTGAGTTTAATGTGATTGACATTCCATTTCTGTTCGCAGAGTCTGTGCGTGTAGACTAGTAGCATTGTTCTTTCTATGGGGTTGCGGTTGTGATCTGTTTTTTCCCCTTGTGGTTGTTGGATCCTTGGAATGAATGAACATTATACAGAGCAACGATGCGAGAAAAGAATTTATTATTTGCTCTTTGCCACCACCACCAGTACCACCACCTTTGCGTTGGTAGCATAAATTTGAGCTTAGTCATAGCAGGCCCAACCTATATCAACTCTGTCTTGTATTCTTTTACTTCGAAGAATTGGTAGAAAGGTGAAACTGAATCTACTTAGTGAACCATTTAATAACAAGAAAGGGAATGCATTATTTCTCTTTCAATTGAATTTGATTCATGCTGAAGCAATGTAATAGCTGATCTTGTCACGATATGGCAGTGAAGAGTGGTCTGGTCACTGGTGTCATAATTCTTCTCATTGTGATCAAAAGGACTTCTCAGTAGGAAAAAAAAACCTTGGGGGGGAGGTCATAAGACCAAGAAAATCGGCAGCTTACAAGGAGATGGGAAGAAACATTCAACTTTTCCCTGTTTTATAGGAAGTTCTTGTTAAGCTTTCTCTCTGTGCCTTTCTTTCTCTTTTCCATATGACATAGACTAAAAAGATTCTTCTCCCTGACACTGGCCAAGATATGAGACAAGACTGCTTCCTGGTTACTGAAATATCTTAACCCTGGCGTAACTAAGTCATATCCTAATTGGCAATAATGAAACTGGTTTCATAAAACTATGATTTATTAAATCTATCCACTTATCTCAATTCATAAAAAGATACAATATCTTAATATCTAGTGCTCTTGAAAATAGGAAAACATTGAGTAAGCTAAGAAGCAAAACAAACTCCAGTGCATTTGGTAATTGTGGAGTGAAACCTAGAGAGATGCTTGCATTCTGATCAACAGGACATGAAACTTTTTCTTGGTGAACTCAATCAGTTTGAGTGACCCCGACTTGAATTTGCATACAATTCTAACCATATCATGAGACTTTGTAAGTTTCTATGGCAATACTCTACAGTAGGAAGTTGTGAACTCAAGGACAATTAGCTTGTAATCAGATTATGAATCATGGTGTTCAAATGAAGCTCATAATGAAATAACCAATCTGAGGAGGAGGATTTCTTCAAGATTTTTTATTTTCCAAAACTTTAAAACTTGCCCTGAACATGCACAGGCCTTTAATTTTTATATTCATGTTTCTTGGAAGTGTCTTCTTCTTCTTAATGAGAGGCACTCAATATTGCTGAAATATCAGTTAAATAGTTAAAAAAAACAAAGTCACAAACACACTTTGGTGTAAGTGGGTACCTGGTAGGATTTATTCCTTGAATGCACTGAGCGATACGGTTGCCATGCTAAAGCCGGGGTAATAATATGCAGGGCCCTCAAGGAGAAAAGTATTTAGTAGTGATGAGGCTACCATGGGTAAACAAGACATATTATTATTAGTATTAGTATTATTATTATTATTATTATTATTATTATTATTATTATTATTACTTTGACTGCATTGAATTTGTCTGCTTTTCAAAGAAATTGATCCTTCCAGGCCATGCATCACTGATGCAATATCTCAATACATATTTATTTACCTTGATTTTTACACAGAGTATAGAAATTACTTTGCATTAATTATTCTTAGAATATAAGATTCATTTTTCTGATCGCCCCATGATATAATTTACATCAAAGGTCAGTGGAGTACATATTCTTTTGCACAGGAAGGACTATCTCAATACATAGGAAGTACCTGCAACTTTCTGTATATAATTATGGTACTTCCCCCAAGTACAACTCTACCTTGTTCACCTTCCACAATCCTCCAAGAATACTGGTCTGCTAACTCTTCCCTTCTTGTTGTACCCAGAACAAAGGAATCATGGGGTGATCGATCATTTGCATGTGCAGGATAACTCTTGGAATCAGCTAACACAGCCTCTTAAAGACATATCAACTCTAAACTCCTTCAAGTCTTCACTAAAAACACACTTGTTCAAAACTGCATTTGATTAATTTGTCAATGCTTTTCATGTTTCCTCATTGTATCTATGTTGTTCATGTATATTTCAATATTGTATATTTATCTCAATTTCTTGTACTCTGTAATTACTGTACTCTTCCTCTACTTTTACAGCGCCTTGAGCATTTTGCGTAATGGAAATGGCGCTTTATAAATGTCCAATATTATTATTATTATGATTAAGGTATGGGCTTGTACAACCGAATAGAGCAGGAGAGCAATAAGCTGTAACATGCCTCTTTGCATTCGTTGTGTTTACCTGTAGAGTGGAATGTAATGATATAGATCTTGTGAAATTTCATGAAAATATATCTTATAATGTTGAGATATTTACCATCCATTCCAGTCTTTGAAACTCAACCTTGCAGTCATATCACATATCATACGGATTCACTTGCACAACAAAGTCTGAAAGAAGTCGATTATTTCTACCAGTCAATCGCAAATGAGACTCATACAAGGACTGTTCGCAGTAGACTACTACTATACCAGTGAATCTCTACTACACAGGAAATCACATGATTCCATATATGTACTCTTCATGGTTTCATATCCTTTCTACACTTATGGTGTTTCCTTTCATATCGTAGTTGCGTGTTTCTTTCTTCTTTCTTTTTTTTTTAAATCTAACTCTATATTTACATCAGGTGAATCATACTGCAACTCCAAATACTTTCTATATATTCCACTTCCAGTAAAAAAATATAGGCCTGCACAGTCATCGAGATCCAAAATTACTTTATTTCATTTACATATTTATTTAGTTTATTTAATTTTCTTTAATTTCAAGGGAAGACAACTTGATGAGGAATATATTAAGCCACATCGATGGGTTCTCCAAGCAGTTGCTCACCACAAATGACCAGATAATATTGATTGCTGTTCATACAATATATAAATAGCATTCCATAAATTAGGTTTACGGTGACATGGCTGGTATATCATGGATTTTGATTATTTAATCACAAGTTATATAAAGAAAGTGAATATGGAACCGTAAAATGATAATATTTAGGCAGAAATATATCCATTTTATTTCGATTTCTCAGCTCGCTAAATAAAATATTATTCATGCCTATAATGACCTGTATCCAACTTAACACGTTTGTCATTATTAAATTCTAGAAAAAGTCTTATTGATTGATTTTATTTTCAGGCAAAGAAGACATAAATGACATTTACATGTATATATTTTGTGAATAGACAAAGATATAGACAGAAAATTTGAAACAATTCAGCCGATGTGTGACGATTGCATCGGGACCCAATTAGTAGAATTGAAGGGCTCTCCTCAACTTTTGTTGATATACAAGAAGTTACAAAAATATCATGCTCATTTGACATGTTTGAGGAATACTTTTTAAAAGATATATATATATATATATATATATGTGTGTGCATAATCATTTGTAAAATATTAAAGAATACAAATTTTTACCCAGTGAGTCCCTTTTATTGTAAAATCTGGAATGCTAAACAAACAATATTAACTGTTATATCCTTTTTTTTATTGTATAGTTGCAAAGCTACTTTGTTTAGCATTCAGTAAATGATTGTTATTCAAAACTCAATGAGATATCAGATTGCAGATGGTATCATTAAAAATTAATGAAGTGTATGATTTCACACTGAATTCGAAACGATGAGTCAATGGAATCAAAATGCAATGGTGTAACCTTCTCTGGATCCACATCAAATATTCGATAATACTGCCATTGTTGGTGTTTTATTCTATAGAATTTATGAGAAAAGTTTCTGGTATTTGTACCTGTAATGTGAAACTTTCTTGAAATAAATGTGGTTATTCACAAAGGGACTTTTGTTTATTCAGATTCCTTTGTTGTTTCACCTTTTCTTTGACGATATTTTTTTTCCTTTTAAGCTTTCGATCACGCCATTTCCTAGTACAATACTTTTATTTCTTCACGGTGTGTTCTCCTTCCTAGTTTTCTGTATTTTTTTTTTTTTTGCATTTTGTTCTTTGATGTCACTTTTTATCAGGAAGAAAATACATAATAGTAAATTGAAAGCATTTATTGTATCATGTGATGTCCTTTGTTTCATTTGACGCAGTTTTGTATGCTTCATTAATACAGCGTGGTATGAATGGCATTCTGACATTTCAATGTCAAAACTTTGCCCAAAATCATCTCCATGACTAACGTAGTATTTTTCTTTTCAATTTGACATAAATGAAATGATAAATCACACCACGTAATACGGTATCATTATATTAAAACCTTCTCTTTGTACTAAAGATTCTAGATAATGAAGCAACCAAAAAAAAACCCCAAGAAATGAGAGAGAGCAAGAGAGAAAGGGGGAGGGGAGGGAGAGGGGGGTGTGGGGATATAAAGAGGACGAAGGGGAGCGGGAGAGCGAGTAAGAGAGATATTTTAAAAATAGGGGAAGGGAGAGAGAGAAATAGTTTGGAGTAAAGAGGTAAAAAGGGAGAGTTTATATACCCTTTTGAAGATATTCTTTCCAAATCATAAAACAGAAGTTTAAAAGTGCATATAATGTCATTTTACTTTGACCTTGTTATGAACCGTGTGTAATCTTAAATCCTAACCACTATTCTTTGAAGGAATGTAAAGGTGGAGTGAGTCACCTAAGAAGAAAAGCATGGTTTGTAGTATCATTTGCGGTATACAATCCATGGATATATGAATGGTCAGTCAGCTATGAGGTCAAAGTACGTCAAACCAAGGGGTTATCACAGTTCTGTGATAACTCCTTGGTCAAACAGGACAAAGCAATCAGAACAATGACACCGACGACCCTACCTGCATTCACTACCCATTATATCATCCTCTTGGACAGTATGCACCGATGTACAGTAAAGGCGAGGAGGTAATACGCAAGCAACTGATACTGGACATATGCCAAGTATCATAGATTAGATTGCCATTATATCTTAATTATCTGTAGTATTATGTAAACTTTAAAAAGTTAACGTGAAAAATCCATTGTGTAATTTGATACGACTGGAATCAAATACACTAGTATAACCAAGGAGTTATCACAGACAGTCTGTGATAACTCCTTGGTATAACATCCTTTGCAGGTGTTTATACGTTTACACGTCCCGCTTATCATGCTTTGCGAACGGAAGAGACTCTTTCTCAGCAGTCATTTATAAATTCACTCTTGTTGAGTCTTATCCCTAATATCATGAAGCTACAATTGGTTTGTAGCTTCATGCTAATATCTTTCCTAATTTCCCAGGGTTATGGTGAGGGTACCATCTTCCGATGTGAGTGTTTGATGATAAAAACAATCATGACTTGCGATTCGCTTGAAATGATATCACCAGCAACTTTCTTTGATCTTTTTCTGGACCATCCGAATAAACAGATCACATCCGGATGACTGCATCCCATCCTGACCATGAAAAACGCGTGGTCATCTCTTTGCTATGTAATTATAAGACTGATATCCTATCTTTGGGTATATCCTAGTACCTATGCCTAATAGCTTACTCGGGATATATATTTGAAGTTCAAATGATTCTAGGATCCCCATCCCCTATCACAGCCCCCCCCCCCCCCCTCCCCCAAAATATGTAAGCCACATTTTGTCCATTTTGTGATTTTGGTATTTTATTGCTGTTAGTGCTTACTTGCATATTTTGGTATGATCACACTAAAAGTGCATTTGGAGTATGAAAAAAATCCTAAATATGGAAATTACGTAAAATTAGGTGTATGGTTCTTTATCATGTCATACTATGAGGTGTACATGTATCTCTAAAAATGGTTGGTGTATGAATTACTTCAGAATAAATCATCATTCTGACCAGTGTTATAAAGAGATCATCTTCAGATGACGCCTTAACCCGTCACGTGATTCATAATGAATGTATGGTGATTGTTCTTTATCATTATCATTACAGTATCTCAAAGAAACGGTTGCTTTATGTGCTTGAGAATAAATCATCATCTGACCAGTGCTAGTATAAAGTGATCATCTTCGGATGACGCCCTTACCTATCACGTGATTCATAATGAATGTACGATGATGGCGCCTTGTGAAACAAAAGGCTGGAATCTGGAGATGTGAGACGGAAGAATGATGTCATCAAGATAATTAAAGTTTTGATGGGACTTGTCTTTATCTATTCGTTCAAAATACAATCCGTCATGTCCGAGATTTTTCTTAACTATTATGTAATAACCTTTTCAGTGGAATTCATATGACGCGATATCCACGAAAAAGTTACAACACGTATTTTTTTTCTTCTTGTGTATATTAGTTGTATATTTTCTTCCTTTGTTGACAAGAAAAGATATTAATAAAGCGACCCTTTAATGGCATAATTGATTTGTTAAATATTATTTACGATAGATTGAGATAAATCAACGACGCGATCATTGGACTGGATGTAATCGCATCGACTCACGTCTGATGACGTCTTCACATAATTATGACTAAATACATACATGGTATATGAAACTAACGCCCAAGATGATTTCATAACTTCATCCGATGATGTGTTTATCAAGAAACAATGCTGGTACGATGATCACAATGTGGTCTTCTACGATGAGTCATCGGCTATTGCCCCCTTCCTCGTATGATGATATGGATGCATCCATTCAAGGTGACGTCATTCAACCACTAAATCCCATCGATTGGCTTGATGTCCATCGCCATTATCTGTCCAAAATGCTCATATCACATGATTATGATACATACTGACAATAATTATCACAGTGTAACGTTTAAGGGACAGACATAACATATTCATATAGATCAAACATGTTTATTATTAAAAATTTTCGACGTCTACCGTCACATAATACACGATCAAGATACATATTGACAATTAACATACTGCAACTTCTGATGGACAGAGCTTTAAACATTAAAACATGTTTACAGTAATAATGGACTTCTCAATGAAGCTTTAGGGACGCTTTCGATGATCAATGCATGTATTGTATATTAAAATGAGCATACTATTTGATTATTATTGATTTATCTACGAAGATTATGTGTATATATGAGTAAATGTATTAAAACATTTCATTCTTGTTTCAAATGATCACGGATCCTATTACAATGTCCTCCAGGATGTATGTACAACAGACATCCAATTAATGTTATATCCCTCTGTAGGCCTATAATAACTCGACTGTTTAATACGATATTCTCGTTTTGATATGAACCCACTTCATTTCCTTGAATGACTCAGTATAGGATGTCCGCATTATGAGTACCCCTTTCGACTTATATCATACAGCCAGTGTCAAAAACGAGGTCGGTCAGCAAATATAGCGACCCCAAGCAAATAGAGAGCAGCATAATAATCAGAGTTTGTAAAATATGTGTGAGTATGGCAACGTGTACGAAATTGATCCCCGTAGATGACTCATAACCATCACCAACACCAACGCGCGTACTCCCGTGATATACCGGCATCCATCGTGACGTCATGTCTGTGTCCAGTCCATACACCCATGACCAGTGATTATCATAATTTCAATTACCGTGATATGGCATTCTGTCAGCAATATCCAATGACTCACACTCTCAAATACTCAAATACTCCTCAAGTTATCACAAGACTACGATGGAACAGAAAGTGATATTTCTCAGACCAGAATGCACCATTCATATTTTCTAAGACTTCCGATGTGTAAAAAAAAAAGCCCGTCTCGTTTCGGAATAAAATTGTATTTGACAACAATTTCATTGATATCATCTAAAAATTTGAGGTTAACAAAACATTTCGACCCTTCAATTTCCACCAGAGAGTATAGAGCTTCTTCTATTAAGGTAGTTTCTTTTTGGTGTATCTGATTGATTGCTTAAGTACCGGGTAAACATCCTTATTGTTGTTGCATCGCCAATACTTTTTTCCGTTTGGTAAAGCAGTTTTGGGATTCCTTCCAAATTAATTATAAAACTCCCGTTTGAATTCCTCTAAAATCAATGGTTTTCTAATGATCACGGAGATACATGACTCACCGTTCCAGTAATCCATGCCCCCTTCTCGTTTTACATGGCTAAAGTTTGTGGGTCACTATTCATTCATACAAGGGTATTGAGAAGGACAGAGGCACAATCAACATTGAGAGGGGAGAGGTTGAAGCACTGAACAGATGGGAGGGACCTTGTGATATTACCCAGGAGAATAAAATGGAGCATTACCTTCATCTCCCTCCTAGGATCTTCAATTATTCATTTGTTCTTTATTCGCTTTGAAAACACATATAGAAATACAGAAATATATAGATATATGCATGTACAAAGATACACAAACAACAACATCAACAACAATAATATACGATCTTCTACAAAAAGACACATTCACAGTACTATGTATTATTTTTCAACGACAACAACAAAATAATCGCTTTCTGTTTCAATGAAATCGTATTAGCTCACTGAATGAAAGGGAGGGACAAGGCAATTTATTTACAAAATATTACCCCTCCCGTTTCCTATCCGTTTTTATCCCTCTTTTGCTCTCTTTTTCATTTTTTTTCTCACTCTTTCCGTCTATTTCCTCTCCCTTATCTATATGCATCTCTCCTCTCCCTATCTCTCTCTTTCTCTCTCTCTCTTGCTCTCTCATTCCCTTTCATTATCTTTCTCTCAATCTTCCCCTCCTCTCTTTCTCTTTTCCTCTCTCTCTCTCTCTCTCTCTCCTCCCTCAGCTCTCTAAAGCACGTTTTTATTTTTACCATCATTCTATTGATGAACCGATTTGGATGGTAACCAACCTGCCGTCCTTGCGTCATTGAAAATTACCACATCGTTTCTTTATAATACAGACAATCAAGTTTGATATATCCACAAGAAAGTGTCCATTTTGTGTTTACAATAGGCCATCCGATCACGCCATGCAGTATAATCATTATCAGTAATGAAACATAATTGAACCTCGTACAATGCTACGCTACACTATACCGCCTCCATTCAACCATATGTTTCTGATGTTAGGTTATCGTGTGAATATATTACCGATGGGAATTCTGACTTATTTAGTAATGTTATTACTGCGTTCATTATGATCGATGTAGAAATGAACTTACTATCTTCATCCAGGCCTGTAAATACCAACAATGCACCCCTCGTCAATTCCTCTTGTATCATGTGTATAACCTTTTAAAATCAAATTAACCAGGTCTAGAAGTAGGTTTCGGAATTCTGTTACGGCATACTTGCTGAGTAAATCATAAGTGAAAACGTTTATGTAAATAGTCTGTATATGTACAAGAAATGTATTTAACATCATTACTTTCTACTTTTTGTACTTCATTGTAAACTAGTATTATTTTTAATTTGGGTATTAATTGAACTTTACCAAAATACTTGTTTGTTTTTTGTTGTTGTTGTGGGTCAGGCTCGACTAGCACATGTGCTATTATCTGGCCCCGTTTACCAACCAATGCTTTTCTTCATTTATATGTAAATATCATTGTATGTAAAAAAAAAATGTATTGTAATTAAATGTTGTTGGTGGTAAATAAATCAAATCAAATCAAAAGACTGGGATGAGAATGGAATTAAGTAAATTGTCGAATATTGCAGTAAGAAGACGAATTGCATTTATGTTTGTTGTTTCTTATAATATACAAACGCTGTTTAATGCAGCTATATTCAACCCAAAGATAACTAGCTTATCTATCACATCTTTGTCTACATACATCATCATCATCTTAACGGCAACGTTTACCCCTGGAATGTTTTTTTTGTTTTTTGTTTTTAAAGAAGTATTTATTTTCCATTCAATGAACAAAAAAAAAATAACATAACATACCATATATAATATGCATCCTTAATTAACATACTTATTTAAATAATATGCATATCACAATTATGAACATTCGCAATATAAACATATAAAATATATTACATCACATAATACAAATTGTAAAGTACCTACAAATTCAATAACGTATACACAACCGAAAAAATATAATAACCCTGATTCAGCGAATGGAAAAATAAAGAAAAACAAGACAAAAACCCTATAACTTAAGGACAATCCCTGTACCTCCATACCCAAACTGCCATACATGCCCCCACCTCCCTCTCCCTCTCCCCTCCCTTTTCCGAACGACATCTCGTCCCTCCGCGTTCAACCTCCCCTCCCCTGGAGCTGCGTTATCGATAATCGAGAATGAGGCAACTCCGGGGAGCGTTTCATGAAAGGACTTGTCAGATATTTTAGCCGACAAATTTGCTCTCAGCCAATCAGATGCAAGGATTTCAGTAGCTTATAACAGTTGTCGGATGAAATATCGACAACTTCCTTTCATGAAACGCTCCCGGGTATCGTTGTTATGGTAACTCCTCATCAGTCGACATCAGTCTATGAATAGTTGAATACATATAACCCGTGCAATGTGTGTCATGACAAAGTTTAAACTAATGAGATGTCTCTTTAAGGAGTTACCAATTCCTTTATCTCTTCTAATAGAGGTCTTAATTGTCACGTTCGAGTTAGATCGAAGCTGATATTATAATTATCTCCATCATTTTACTCAATACTATACAAGTCACGGTGTATTATTATACAACATTTGTAGATTAAAATCTCCGTTATTTCACTAATTTGAGAATGATATAGTTATGAACGATGCAGCAGCATGTCATGGCATGTATGACCATGAAATGCATAAATTTATCCTTCGGAATTGTATTTGTAAGGGTAGTATGCATACGGCCTTCGTGGAATGTCATTGCTTGCACACGTTTTCGCCGGAATGGCTAAAATTTCACGCACGTCTCACAAACTACTGTCAACCTTGTTGACATAATCATATAAAGATCAAATACCGAATTGACTTGAATGTTAGGCATAAAGATTCCTCAGTACTTAAAGATGAAGATTTATTTCAGTCATGACAATCGTTATCAAGATAATGACCTTATTCAACATGGTGATGAAAATCAAACGAAAAACGGATAGGTTTGAATCTGAAATACAATCCTATTAATAGTCATTATGGTTGTAGAGGACATAGCAGGGAGGATGCGAAGAAGAGTACTTCGCAGTAACTGAGGAAGGAGCCTCTGAGGTATCCACGGATGTTGCACAGAAGACTCTGCAAACGATGTCGTGACGTCATCATGACGGAGATTCCTTAATTGTCGTGAACTCATTCCAGTTCTATACAAGAATGCCATTCTCCTGACAGAATTGTACAGATTTCTATCAATGTATCTGTCATATCTGTCTTATACCTATAATCCATACATTGACTTAAATATATCAACAAATTGTTTGAATAATATTATGATGGCATGTATTATGTCTTCATTGATCAAAAACTATATTATGTTATATCAAATCTGAATTACCGTTGTATCCGTATTATTTTCTGCAAACTTGGGGGTATTTCATACGACAGAGTGCCTTTGGAAATAATTATAAAGAATGTGTCGTAAGGGAAAGTTAAGCCGGAAGTGAGGACATCTCTTCACTTTCACAAAACTCAAAACACTTGTGAAATTGCGATCATCCACAGACTTCCGGCCGTATTCATTTCTCCCGCCTTCATTTCCTTAGTGTCCTCGAAGAACAGAAGGCGAAAGGAAACGAAGTTGAAAGAAAAGAAAGGAGATGAAATAACAAAGACATAACCTAGATGAAGCAATCTCATTTTTGTGTTTTTATTAGAGAGATTTCCACACTCTTTATCTCCACCTCCTCTCGACTTGTCTGCTTTGTATAAGCGCTTTTAATCCAGTAGTCATAGTATTGGTTTGGCGAGAGATATTTCAAGTCACCAGCTTGACACGGAGGAGTCTCCATCTTGTGGAAAGAGAAATCTTACAGAAAGATATTTCCCGCCATGTATATACCAAATCATTAACTAAATGAAGGATATCATTGTGTTAGTTTCCGGTGTAGGAAAGACTTGCTGGGGTGATTTTGCTAATGAAAATTGCAGAAAATAATAATCGTCGAAGAGACAGAGAGAACCGAGAGAGAGAGGCAGAGAATCAGAGAGACAGACAGACAACAGCCAGAGGAAGAGAGAGAGAGAGAGAGAGATGAACAGAAAGCTAAGACAAGAGAGAAGGAAGAAAGGGAAAGAGAGAAATAGCTAGTAATATTATCAAAAGCGTGAGGGAGAGAACTTCCTCATGTACTTCAGCTGGGGATGCCCAGGCACTACAAACACTAGTTTCAGTATCACTATAAATCATCATAACAAAATATATCTTACAACAATATTGATGTCATAAATACCACTTCAACCAAAAGAAATACTAGTACACGACAGACATTGTCATGGTTGTTATAGAAATGATGTGTAATTTAAATATAATGGGTGCCCTATTGAATAATGATCAGAATGATAAGCGATTCCAATGAAGGAATCGAAGCATCCCACGCGAAAATTGATCAGAAATGTTTGCATCATTGACATGAAATATTTGTCTTTTGTATGCCTTTTTATTCGCTGGGAGAAGTCATGCTTGAAACTCCGACTGTCTCTTTTACCTTTTTTAATTATTAAAATGGGTCCCTTGATGAAGCAAAGAAACGCTTTGCAGACATGACAACGTGACTTTTTGTCCATTTCCCCCCATTCCAAAGTCATGAAATAGCTTGCAGATGCTTGTTAGGCCATTGATTATCAACATAGACTATTTTTATTCATAAACATTTGATTAAGAAGTATTTTGGCCGTTCTTTAAAAAATGAAACTTCTTTAGCTTTGAGAAACTTAGGAAAAATGAATTAGCTTGTTTGGGAGAACACCTTTGCCTTCGTGTGCATGTCATTATTAGTCATCGTATCAGGCAGGAAGCCAAGGGGCATATAACGTCATGAGAGGGGTTATGGACCAAATGATTGTACCCGTCTGGTCAAAAATATCAAACTCTTTTTATTTCTGATACATTTTACATGATGACGAAGAGTTCCCAGGGTATGGGTTTCAACCCGGTTTCAACACTCTATGATGACGAGAGGGCCACTCACTTTCCTGATTCAGTCTACTCATATACATTCACTACCGGCGGGATGGCATAACGTATTATCTACACTCACAGATATAGACAAACAGGTGCATGTGCTATGTAACAGGTGGCATCTATGGATTTTGATATGTCATTATGATTATTGGGTAATAAATCTAGTCTTAACTGCATATCATCTGTTGAGAGCCACAAGGGCATTAGCTCAAGTTTTCACATAAAGTTAACGCCCTTAATTCTTGCTCATATCCGACAATATCTTCCTATAAAATTGAGATGCCCTCAACCAGAAATGCGTCGACGAATGTCTCTACTTTTAAACTTTCAAAAGTATTCCTCATTATTTCATCCATTTTACCTCTAGATGGAGCAATTGACGAGAAAGACTGAAGGGGCGAGGGAAGATAACCATGGGGCCTGGGATGAGGGGGTAGGAAATAACAGGGAATGTCGCTTTATCGTTATTCCTCTGCCTTCATGAAAAATCAGTGTTTCACCAATCCTGTAAAATTAGGCATTTTTGAAAGACTTTTGTATGAGTTTACGTTTCCATATACAGGACCTCACAGAACTGAGTACACCCTTTACAATTACCGTATGTAACTTTCAATATAACTTGGAAGCAGCTGAACTAAAATAAAGAGCATAAACTGAAGTCAAGCAGATAACTTTTTTATTGTATGGTATGTTTTCATTCACAAGAATGCCATTCCATGAAATCGTGGAATAAACAAATTTGTGAAAAATTGCATTGACATAATTTACATTTTAGCGGAGGGTGTATATACTAGCTAGCTGTCATGTAAACCTAATTGATTAATTTGAAATATAGTGAATGACACTGATTCAGATACCATAAACAACATTCTCAAATTCTCTTCGCCACCACTTCCTCCCCCCCCCCCCCCCCCCCCCACCTTCTATCGTCAGCCACATCATGAAATTCTTTCGAAGGCGCTCTTGGAATCGAGGAAACATTGTCAAGACTCAAGTACACATCAGTAGGGTTCACAGAATGTAAATTTTATGGGCTTTGACGTCAATGTGAACCATTACCACGGAAAAACACCACTACCTGGCTCAATAATGACACCCTAGATGAGTCTGATTAGACCTTGAAAGAATTTCCATTCATACTACATATTTTAAACAGTAAGGTCCATGAACTACCAACTAACAAGAGAATACATGAATACTGTAATCACAGGAATAGATAATAATATGAACATTTCATATAGCGTCTATTACTAAATGGTAGGACGGGGGTTACTGTGTTCGGACAATATACGTCATGAATAACACCAACAATTCCAAGAAAGATGTCGGTACCAATATGTCCCTGTGAAACTGAAAACGTTATACTTTTGAAATAATATTTGTCTGTATTGTGGAACAGCTATATGATATAGCGTAATCTTACATGATGGCTTCATCGTGATTAACGTAATTAAATTACAAACCAGTCAAAAAACAGATCGATCTCCGTCAGTAGTAAGACTTCTGCCGTTGTAATTACTGATAATCACGTCTTTGAATCCATTCATTTGACAACTCGATTTTTTGTTGTTGTCACTTTACTTTTGTGTGTGCCTAATGTAGTTGTTATTGTTATCATGGTAGAATGAAAATTTAATAGATTGGAAAATACATGAGATGAAAAAAAAAGTTTTTTTCTTTCCAATGAAAACAAAGTATCCTTTGATAAATGTTTAAAAATGTTTTTATTACTAGTTATAGATTATAAAGTGGAAAGCAAATCACAGACACAGTCAATGGAA